>CAJRST010013335.1:6711893-6771718 GCA_907169785.1 Menidia menidia
ATTATTATTATTATTATTATTATTATTATTATTATTATTATTATTATTATTATTATTATTATTATTATTATTATTATTGGATAATATTTTTAGTTAATTTATTAATGCTAATGTTTCTCATTGATCTAATTTCTCATTAGGTTTCACTTAAAAAGTGTTTAGCATTGCTGAAAACATGCACAGCTGCTTTTTTTGTTGTTACTCTTCTCTTAGTAACCACTGGGCATTCAGTGGATGACAAATATACATCTAAGTTACATCCTTCCATCAACCCTTTCAATTTATAATATGTTATAATTGTATTTGAGATGGCCGTAACATTACAATTATGTTGACCTGTTAACCTGTTATGGCTTCAGTGGATTGTCTTTCGGACAATGCTGCTGTTTGGTCAGCATTAGTGTTTGAGTGTATACATGTTGGAAGTTTACATCCACCATGAAGTTGAAGAACGGAATGTGGTTTTGTTTGTATTTTGAATTATGAAGGAACTGAATCCACTTCCCAACTCACTTGACATTTCACATATCAGTTCCTTCGTGATCAAATCTACCCAAAACCCCCTTCCACATTTCCATCTTTCTCTGGAGAAGCATAAATTTAACTCCATACACAACCTTCATTTACAAGCACACGCATGCATGTATTTCTTGTTGGTTCTTTGATTTTACATTCTAGCTCAATGTGACTCTTTTTTTTAACGGTACTGTGCATAACTATTTTAAACAAGAGCTTCTGCAATAATTTTGAAATATCTTCATATCATTATGAAGACCTGATATTCACTCATTTGTTGTCAGTTTATTAAAATATGTCATGATTGCATTCTTCTTTACTGGCCTTGACAATTTGTAGGCTTCTGAGTATTTGTGGCTTCTTCAACTTGGAAAAAAAAAACAAAAAAAAATATGAATGTGTGTGTTCAGGATTCACAGATTTGTTTTGTTAGATTTTTTTCTTTAGAATATAAAACATCCTTTTTTTCTTTTCTTTTTTTTGCAATCATATGCTCCAAGCCCCCATGAACTGGATTAAGCAGACAGGGAAGATGGATGAATGATTTTGTCTTTACGAAACACTCTGATAAGGATTTTCCTTATGAAAGCTCAAAGTAAATAAAGAGCAATGCACACAATTAATTTCATAGAACGTGTCGATGACATTGGATGAGGTCAGTGGAAAATTAGCTATGCCGTTTCTGTGTGTCGGAATGTGATGAAATCAATTGTCCATTAAGGAGATAAGCTCAATGAGCGAATTTTTCCCAGATATCAAACATCTGTTAGTCCTGACTAACTTTGAAATGGGTTTAATAATTATGCTGTCAGCTATGTTTTGCACTCATGCTGCAGTCCAGCAGCAGATACTGCCCAGGATCATGAACTTTTTGACATTTCATATAAACTAATTATATAAATGCATAAACGTTTGTTGACATCCTCTCAAAGAACATAAAAAGCTGGCAAAAAGAAAAAAAAAACACACCAGAATGTGTCCAGTTACGTTTGAGTTGCTTTTGGATTCAGGAGGCTTCTTGACAAAGCTGCCAAAATCCCAATAGTCTCTGTGAACACTCTTGACTTTTTGAGCCCCTTCAAAGTTAAGAGGTGAGATGAGGTCCCATTTAAGTGTAAGAGGAGAGGAAATTGCTGGTAAAGTAGAGTCATGAGAAAGAAAGAAAAAAGGAGATATACACTAATAGGGGCAAAACAAAAGGGAAAGGTGGGAAGATGTGTTGCAAATTGATTTCCCCACATTCTACACACTATGGAAAGTCCTATATTGGACAAAAAAGAATACACTTAGCACATTACAGAGATAACAAATCAGCAGGAAATACTGCTTCGTTGGCAATTAGTGTTTAGGTCAAAGTTCTGATTAATCCCTGCTTCATGCCTGTGTGCCTGTCTATTTTGTGTTTGTGTGCTTGCATTTTATATGAAAGTGCAAGATTGATCATACGGCCAGGTCAATACTGTAGCTTGTAGCTAGTGTAATGAATTTCTAGGTAGGTGTCAGTGAAAGGTTAAAGTGTGTGTATGTGTATCACACTGCCACTTTACTGTGTGGGTCCTTCTTGAAATGTGTGTTCCTCTCTACCACTGCAGTGAAACATTCACTGGTACAAAAGTTGCACTATTGATTTGAAGTGTAGCCGACAATTATGCCTGTATGTGGTAGCTGAACACCTCATTTAAAATCAGTATGTATATCTGAAAATGCTGTTATTTGATTGCATTCAACCAAGAGAAGGAGTAAACTCTGACTCATGGCCACCCAGAGCTGAAACCTACCTTGCACAAAGTGCAAACACATATGATTCATAATGAATCAACAGACCAACTTTTTTTTATAACTTAGGGTTAACATTCATGCAACACATTTTTATTAAAATGGGGTTTTCTTTATGACATATTGTAAAATATGTAACATTTATTCTGGACATTTTTAATTTGTTTTATTTTGTGAATGAAAAAAATGAACCTTGCTTTTGCTGACATTGGTGGGATTTGTATACTTGTCAAATGCAATGGAAATGAAAACAGTGAATTCTATTGCAAGACAAGGACATAGTAGGGAGAATTTCTATTGACCCTGCACAGCCAGACAGCTATTAGTTATGTAACTGCCTTCAGGGAAACAGGGTAACTATCTGAGTGATCAAATAGAAATCCATTGTCACATGTTCATGGTTTTTGGACTGCTCAGGAAAAAGACAGTGGTGGAAAACCACTGTGAAGTATATTTAATTTATAGCTCTGTATTCAATTTTGTATGAACTGAGAAAGTGAAGTACTTCTGCCAACTTCTGTTAATCCTAAGAGTATGATTTAAAGATTTCTAAGAATATGACTGTATAATGGCAGCTTTCTTTTTTTACCATAACATTATTAGCCCCAAAGCCGGGTCCAATATTGTCACCCTGACCATTTTAGTGTTGTTATACACATATTATTCACAGTGTTGTTTCTTGCACAACCCTATTTCCAACAAGATGGTTTGAAATGTACCGATTTAAATGAATAGCCCAAATATTTTTGCAGAGGGAAGAGAACTTCTTGTGAATGTTTATTACCATTGTAGGACATGGATGTCAAACTCATCTTAGGTAAAGGCCCACGAACACAACATACATCCAAGATCAGATACATCGAGGCATAATTACTTGTGCGTAAAATTTGCCTCATCTTGACATTTAATGAACCACCCACTAAGATGAAGAGGTCAATGACCCTGATGTTTTTAAAGTGAAAAGCCCATTTCAATTCAAAGGTTTCATGTTTTCAACATCAATAGATTTATTCGTGGACACTACAGAGATACATGACATTTTCCATCCATGGAATTTTGGAAGCAAATATCTAGAATTTTTACACATCTTATTTCCACACATAGCAGGTCTTTGAAGTTACTGTACGTATAAGTTGTGCCTAAGATCATATACACACTAATTTATCTGCTCTGGCTGAGAAAAGACAAATTTTTCATCTGTTCTCAGATGTCATTCCAAGTTGTATTTTGTGTCTTACAGTGTTTCCAAACGCTTAGTCTCCTTGAGCACCAGAATGGTTCTGCTAACACATGAGCTCAATGGTTTCCCATTCATTTCTGTCCATTTTTCTTGGAAGTTACCTCGTTGTCTGCTTTTCCCTTATTTTGGCTGATATTTCCACTGAGGGTCCCAGGTAAAACCATCCTTACCTTTACCTTTGCCGTCAAGTGTTGGAGCCTGAATCTTACAAATGAGTAGTTTATGCTTGATGGGAAATGTATGTATGTTGACAAATCAGTGACCCAAGTGGACAAATTAAAATAAAAGTACAATTTTGTACAATAATAATATCAACAACTTACCTGGAACTTTCATACTTTTCCCAAGTCATTGAATGTTTTATTTGTGGCCAAGGGTTGTAACATTGATACCACTGTTTTGCTATTACCCACATAAAGATGGTTCCATTTCTTTCTCCTGTTTCTCATCATGCCATACAGCATTTAAAGAAAAAAGTAAAGCATCATTTTAAACACAACGGTCAACATCAGACAATAATTCCCTTGGAGTGAAATGATACAGCTCTGTTTCTTATCTGAGGTCAACAACTTATTTAAAAGCTCATTGGAGAGCACTTTTTATATTCTAAAGGCTGAAGAAAAGGAAATGGGGTATTTCAGTATTATAGAAAAATAGCCTATTTTCATTCAAATAAAAGGCTGAGAGAGAAAGTACAAGGTTATTTACTGTGATGGATTTTGAAATGGCATGTTTCATATTCCTCTATTTCTCCAGTGGAGGCAATTTTCAGGAGCAATATCATGAGCGTGGTCACTGCAGATGAATAGCCAAAACGAATGTTTCAGTTTCAGGCCTCATATCAGCTGACACAGCATTGTGAACAGGTATGCACTTCTCATAAAAATGGACATACATGGCTGATTTCAACAGAGCCAAGCTGATGATGTGCCTCTTTGTATTATATAGACTAATGCTTGGTTTTTGATGGAAGAATAATCAACATATAATAGGCCCACGCATTGACTTTTACAGTTTCATGGTTACACTACAGTGCATCATATAAAATCCTAGATAAGAACAAAGACACTATGACACTACTAACAATGTTAATACAGAGTAAAGATATTATACAACTGTAGGAATTGTCTTCACATGACTTGTCTTAAAAGTAGTTACTGTTTTGTTTCTATCTTTTATAACTTAAACTGACCACAAGTATCAGAAAATAAAGGCAAAAGTATACGAGATGTATTTAGTGCTCTGAGCGTCTTCAAGCATACGCTGATGAGTTTTGCTTTCATTCTTTATTGTGCTATCAGTAACACCAGGGGATGTTGCAAATGTCCAGGTTTAATAGCAGCATACAATCAACTGACAAAACTGATTATTTGAGGAACTCCCGGGTTAGTGAGTTCAATCCTCTAAATTAAATGCCAGTTTTCTTCTTTCCTCTCTCGAATTAGCTGATGAGGACACTGTTCTCATGTGACAGGTAATAACAGCAATGGAAACCGTCGGCAATGGATATGTTCTGTTTGGCCTCCCACTGCACAAACCAAAATCTATTGGACTCTTTCACAGTCCTCTATTGGTCTGTTCACAGACTAATGGCAGTGTAAGGAGACATGATTGGTGTTGTCCGTGCTCCATGTGCCTCTTAGGGGTGTTTTCAGCTCTCTGAAAAGGGACTGTTAAAGGGCCAATTTGTGCCAGACCAAATAGAAAACCCAGACACTGCAAAATATAGTCATTGCAAATGGTTTTTCTGGTGAGCCTTCAGCCTTTTAAGACCAAGGACGGCTGAGTGATATAGAGTTGGGTGTTGAATGTGTTTAGTCATGGTATTCATACTGCCTGCAAAAAGGATGGAAATATGGGTTTGCATTTCTTTGCAAAATTACACTTTAGTGTAGCTGATCCAAATAACCATGGCTGTAAAGTGATCTCTGTGAATGTACATTTTTATATCTATGAACAATGCCATGGTCTACATTGCTTTCTTTGCACAGACCAAAACAATCGCTGCTTTTCATGTTCTGATACATGTTATAAATCTATTTTATAAGAAACGAAAAAGCACCACATTTATTTAAATCACAGATGTTCAAGTATCATATAGGATACTTTTTCGCAAATCACAACACTGCTGAAAAAGTCTCAAACCTCTCCAGATGTAGTACGAACATCCTATTGAAATTAAGTTCAAAGTTTGGAAGAGTCTGCAAGAATGGTTTTAACATTCTGATATGTTGTTTTCAAACCAGTTAATATAACTACAGACCATCATGTCAGGTAAAGGATGCTAAACTGTAGCTGCAGCATTCATCACAAATACGTTTTCAGCCAATGGTAAACTGTGGTTTAAGTACTTAACACAGCTGAGTCTGTGCGACTCTGTTCATGGGGGTTTATCAAAAAGCAAATTAAGAGTGGATAGGTCTGAGTTATCCAGAAGTGCATGTGCAAGTAGGGGGCAAAAAGCAGTGGTCATCCAAATTTTCTTCGAGGTCAAAGTTCCAAATGGAGGTGACGAGGAGCTAAACTGTGTCGGCCCACAAAAAAGATAGATGGAAATGTGGATATTCAGTATTCTCAACAGATTTAGAAATAAAAGAAAGCTGAATTCAAGGGATGTTTCGATCAAATTGTTTGGTAATGTCCTTAGTAAGCCTTTGCTCCGTTTCACTGCCGCAATTCATGCATTTTCTGCTGGTCAGCCGTAGTGAAATAATACTTCAATGGTTGATTTTTCCCTTGAAGGATGAGTACGGTTATTTTCACAATGCTAACGTAGAATGACATTTTAGGCAACAATAGGATGGGGGTAAAGTTTAACCACTTTAGATTGAAACTCCATTTCAACGTTAAAGATGTAATTACATTTGCTCATGGAACCGGGCATGGTAGAAAATGTGATTGTCCAATTCTAGTCCAATTCTGGCTGATATTTAGCTGCGGACTCAGTGAAATCTCTGATCAGTCCAGGAGTATAATGTCAATGAGTCACACCAATATCATGTGTGCATAATATTTTTGTGAGATAACTGCAGAGAGCCTGTCCATCATTTAACAAATCATCAGCTGGCTAACACTTGTTCTCAACAACAACAACACTTAAGTCTTAGGGTAGGTGTGGTGTGGACTTAAGCTGTGAAAGTGAATAAATTAAACATTCAGATGAAACATTTAAATGTGCTCCCCATGAACAAATGTGCACTGCCATGCACAGTATCATTAAGTACACAGATGTGGTCTTTATTTTGGGTTTCTGGGATCTTTCCATTGTTTCTTATTGATGTATAATCCTTCAGTGTTTGGTATCTCATTTCACAAAACAATTTGGCATGATAAATTTACTCAACAGATATCCCAAGTAGTATATGAATAACATAAGCTATACTTGTGTGAAAGAACACGTTTTCCCCTTTTTTGACCTGTACAAATCTCAGATGATAATCAGTTATATGCCTGTGGCTTGGCATATGTTGTCAATTCCCAGTCATCCAGGTCATGGTAATCCTTACTTACTTGAGGCTTGACATTATAACCTGCCGACATAGGCATAATGAGCCTGAAACCAAATGGGGCTTGTATTGAATAAAAGGACTAAAGAAACCAATGAGTGTATGTTTAACATTCTAAGCAGCATTAAGACATAGCCTTACTTTATAATTAATAATTCTAATAAATGGAACATTAGTACATGTGTGCTGTATGCATTCAGGTAGATGGGATACTGACATATTTTGTTACTCTGCGATTGCATCAATGTTTCCCTCCCCTTTTTCAGTCATTTTCTAAGATAGGAGTTGAAGCAACATCTTGAGGGACCATCTGTTTGTCAGGTCTTTAAACTGTTGTCAGGACTAACCACACTTTCAGTGGTCTAGATACCAACGTTTTGCACAGAGGATGATTGATGCGAACCACATTGAAAGTCACGATCCCTCTTTCACTCTCATTAAAACCCTTGTGAGAGTATGATGGGTAGCGGTGTAATGCAATAGGGAGTATAAGTGGTGTGAAACTTAATATATGAGAATAAAGGTGCAAAAGAAAGTGAGAAAGGAAAGGGGATAGAGTGTTACACAACATTTTGTTGCCCAGAATCAACTGCCATGCCCCTGCACCTCAAAGTGAGATAGCACAATAGAAAGAATCAGGCAAAAAGAGACATGGCGGAAGATATCGAGGGAACTTAAAGGTCAGAACACAATGCGCTCCCATCAAGGATGAGGGCAGAGTCAAGTGTTCACGTCCACTAGGCAATCTGTGTTGAATGCTGCAGGCCACCAGTGTGGTTTCCAGGGCATGCAGCTTCCCACCAGCCCAACAAAACTCTCAAAGTGCAGTTCAGACTGCTGGAGGGCATGCTCTGCATATTAAACGTGTTTGGTTTCTATGTGTGGTAATAGAGCTGTCCAACTGTCTAGCCACAGTTGATCCTGAAATGTTGATATCCAAAGCTGCTTACTTTCACATCAAGTCTTGTTTAAATTATGTTCTCTTCCTTTAATTTCCGCACCGAGGACAGAGCTGTGTAAAGGGTTGCCAAACAGCTGCCACTTGACTGGAATACAGTTGAGAAAGGGTGGCTTCTAGTTAGCTTTCCCTCATCAGCTGCTTGGTAGGCCTCACCTGTTAAGATGATGTCTCATGTCGTCATTCTTTAGTATTAGAGATGTCCTGGAGGAGCATTTTTCACAATCAGCTTTGTGCTGAATTCAAGTTTATGGTTTTAGTTTGTTTGTTTTTTCTCAGGAACATTTTGTGCATTAATTGGCACGTGCTTGAGTGTTTTATTCATCATAAACATGGTGTTCATCTGTGCTTCTTACCTCTCAAGATGACCAATATCAAAAAGGAAATCCAGATGCTTTATATTATAATTAGTATTATCATTATTATTATTATAATTGATTAGAAAAAACACAAGAATCCTTATGGCACACTAATTGATTTAATTGATTAATGATTGAATGAATATAATATCCATCCATCCATTATCGTAACTGCTTATTCCCTAATGGGGTCGCGGGGGGAACTGGAGCCTTGACGATAATATATACCTTAGATATTTTTTTAAAGAACAGATGAAAAAAGAACTTTGCCAATTAAAGACTACAGTCTGAAATGCTATTATATGCCAGTTGTTTTCAGCAGTGGTCATGTGGGATCACTTGTTATTCAAGGGTGAGAGCACAGTACACAGGTGAGGAATCATGAGTGGAACAAAAGTATGATTAAGCAATTTAACACTTGAAATATGTGAACAGCAGGAATCATTATGTTGTTATAGGAACAGCAACCTGACTACTAGATATATAGGGAACTTAGTAATTATTTAATGAAGAATCAGAGCTGTGATCAGCTGTTAGTTGCATCTGGGCTGTTGCGGGTCTTTGCTACACATCTGTGTTTAAATATTATCCTTACCATTTCCATTCCAAATGCACTAAAAAAACTACTATTTCAATATGATTTAAAAGATGAAGACATTTTCTATCAGCGTAGCTGACTATCCCATCTATTAAGGTGATCGCAAAATACAACATTCATCACCTCTCCAGAACACTGCCTCAAACATTTTTAGCCTTTCTGTTGTTTTCAAATCAGTTCAGAAAGTTCAGACAAATATTTTACCCTGCAATAGTGTTTAATGAGTTCAGTCAGTTTTTTTTTTTAAATATAGACAGATCTAGAAAAAGATACAGTGAGAAACTATAGCCCATTCCAAATGAATGATCAAGGACAAAAAAACTTATGTTAAAGGCCATTTTTTCTATACAGTCAGTAAAATCTGTACAGAAATGCTCAGATATTCCTTCACCCAGGCCCCTGAAAATGATCTGATGTATGTGCAATGAACGAATTTAAGTGAGGAGGTGGTTTTAGAAGATTGACACATAAATTAAATCCTGTGTCACAGGAAAAAGCCAAACATTAGAATTAAATAATTAAAGAGACCTGCAAAAGGCCTGATGTGGAGTATTGAGAGATAACCATGCAGAACTTAAGAAGTTCTGTGTGATTCCTAATTGTCAAAGATCAGACTCAAAAAGATTGGTTAATTTAGCAATAAGGCTTGGCTGAAAGCATGCTAATGGATGCACGGGGCAAGACACATTTGGCAGAAGCTAAGTCATAAACAACCTCTGAAAACAATGTATGGATATTCACAAAAGAAAGTGACAGTAGTCTTTTTTCACTTTCATAATTAAACAGTTATTAATGTGACATACATCCATTCACTATACACAACCATAAATATCTGTTTGATGAAAATACAGGAAATCATGCAAATATAACACTTTATTTCATTGTCATTAGGGACATTTTTTTCCACCTCTATAATCTTACTTTTAGTACTTTAAATTATTTCAGGTAGCCATTGCACAGTCCCTGACTGTTTACAGAAAAATATCAACCCCACACCCGTGACTGAGACTTCACACAGAGAGCATCCTCCCCCACCCTCCCACTCCACCTGCATCCCTCCCCTCCCTCCCAATCACCAAACATATAGAGATAACAGGCTCAGTAGAAAACCAGTCCTACAATTTGTACAAAATTCACAGATTTATCTTGTTTGTTTGCCTTCTTTGTAGAGTTTACACATCGCTTCTCAAACAGGCAACCAAACTCCTGTAAAATTAAAACAAAAAAACATCAGAATACATAAGAAGCAAATACTAACAAAAACATAATTAGGATAGAGATAGGTTTCACATGCTGAATAATAGTTCTTTGAATTATGATACAGCAGATTTGCTGGAGGTGCAGAACACAGATATTCACATTTCAGTTCAATGTCTGGTATTCATTTGTCACAATTCATGTCACACTGCAGTGTCATTTCCCCCCCTCTGATCTGTCACTTTACATATCAAGTCAAACTCACAACAAATTCTGAAATAACAAAAGGCATTATTAGTATTGGCAGTCACTGTCATTTTACAGCCGTAGAGATAATGAGCTGTGTTTTGGTGCTTTCTAGCCCAATCATTTTGGTAGGATTTTCATCCTCTTTATCAATGGGATCAAAGTTAACTAAATGGACAATCATTTGTTAATTGTAGTCATTTAACATTTGAGCTGTTTTGTCTCCTGGAAATTTTTTTAAATGAATGGATTGATATTTCCTGTGTCAGAGGTCAGCATTTATTAAGGAGACTAAATGAGGCAGTTAAACAGGAGTTGATAGATCTGGATAAAGATTAATTTCAACAATCTTAGACTTTTGTTACTGTCAAAGGGACTGTCTGTTGTTTAGAGGCCCATAAAAAAACTGTTATTTTTATTTACTGTGAGGTCAGGTTGGATGGTTGGTCTTTTGGGTAAAAAGAACTGCCAGGATTAATTACGAGACATTTGTTTTAATGGTTTATTTCTAATATTTATATAAGTTAAGAATAAAATGTGGAAGTAAATGTTCTCAACTAAGCTAGAAGCAAATTTATATCAAATGTATCAGGCATTGAAAACGCATAGATTGTGTAAGACAAATAATAACGTGCTGTAAAGTCCTCTACAATAATAACAATGTTGCTCAAGAAGCAAAGCAAGATATCCATCAAGATTTGCAGTCATTGTTACAACAAAATCCCTGATGACTACACAGCTATGTTTCTAAGATTTAATAATCTTTCAGTTAAATAAACTCAAATGAAATATACAACAACAATATGTATCCCAGAGGGCAAATCTGAAAAAGTGACAAAAAAGCCTACAGGCAGTGGTGGTGGGTGTCAATAATATAAATCTCACTGCTAATGCCTCCATCTGAAAAGAAACGAGTTGCAGTAAATCCTGGCGGTGTTCACTGCTTCAGCTGTTTTTTGGGTGGGTGTCATATAAGTCTAGCAGATCTTTACAAATTGAGAGAAAGACTGCAGTCCGTTTTTAAATAAAATTATTCATGGTGATGTGTCTTGAAAGCCAAAGATTTTTTAAGTTTTCTGGGGAGTGTGGTTGTACTGAGGGAATATTAACAACAATCTGTCCATCTAAGAGTTTCTAATGCTGTACTATAGGTGTGGGCAGGTGGACAGTGTATGATTACAGTGGCATTATCCTACAATTCTGTATATGAGTAGGCCATTGGACAACCTGGACAAGCCGCCAGTCCAAGTAATATATTTAGTCTGAATAAACATAGGCTGTTTGACAAGACATTTGAAGTTGTTTAAAGTTTTTGACTCTTTTTTTTCATCAGCTTTATTTAACGTTTCATCACCTGTAAGCATTTCTTTCTATAATATAATATTTGATTTAGATTATGGTATATTTGCTTATGTATTGCACTTGTAATTGGAGTATGTCACAGTTAAAGATGAGTTGCAAAGTAAAAAAGCACAAAGGAAGAAAGGAAGGGAAGGTGTGAGGACACACACATGTGTGTGTCTGCTGTGAAAGAGTGGGTAGTCGCTCAAAATTCGGAATTAGAGAAAATCAAAATGTAGAATTGAAAGAGTTGAAAGAAAGAGACAGTTCTCCCCCTAAGGAGAAGGGTGTCTAAAGTGCTGATCGGTTCATTCAGAAATTTCAGAGAGGCCATTGTGAGCCACTAATTGAGATGGGGATGATAGCTCAGCAGCGTGAGAAATTTGGTGGATTTAAAGTCCACCAGTGTGCCACCTCAGGCTATTGCCATGGCGACAGTTGGAGATCTGAGTTTAAAGGACTGATTACACTCTCAAGATTAAAGTCATACGACTCACAAAACAACATTATATGTCAGTAGTTAGAGGTTTACATATGCGCAGAGGGTAAGACAACTGTGGTGACAGAGATATAAAATCGTGGGGATTGTGTGTTAAACAACCTGTGGTCATAACAACAGTAAAGATACACAGTGGCAGTGAAATGGTCAATTGTTTGACTCTAAATCGACAAACAGAAGCTGCACTTGTAACTTTTTCCTTTCTGAGACTTTGTGATGACCCTACGACAACTCTTGGGGGCTTTTTACTGTTCTGCAACCATTCCTTACAAAGTTCTTGTGCAACAGGGGGCCTAAGGCTGTAATTAGTGGAGGCTGAAGCTCCATGTAGCTGTACGTTGAAATAGAATACTTCAATTTAAAAAAAGCAATAGAATATCAAGTAACAACTGCTTGAGGCTAAAAAGAAACAATAAACCAAATGATTTCCTCCAAACGGAGGATTGTTAATCAAAAAGTCAAACATCTGCTGAACGTACTTTACTCAGACCTGCTTACGTGACTTCTAATTTGGTGTTTCTGAAATATTGTCACGCATCGCCAGACGCTGAAGGTACGTGGAGTACTCATCTGAGGTGTGATCCCAGTCGAAAACCCAGAGATCGCATTTTGTCAAATGACAGCTGAGACCCGCGGTGTTTAAGTTAACTGAAGCAGCTGTGCAAGTTGAGAATCTTTACATTTCAAAGCACACTTTTGAGTGCTGCATTTTACTAACTTCAAGACAAACACTACTGTGTTTGTCTTGACTTTTCGAAGTTAGGGTCAGTTAACTCCTACCAACTAAGAACACTCGATAAAATCCAACTGAGAAAATATGTTTCTTTGAAAAACAACATGGAGCAATTTTTAGAATCGTAATATCTACCAGGCACAGAGAGAAGCTCTCTGTGGAAACAAAGACCCAATCAGATAGTTCAACTTGGGTACAGAGGACAAAGGCTGAGGTTGTGAACAGATGCCATTAGATGTGAGCAACTCTTGGGCACAGTTATTACACCCTATGTCCTAATTATAATGATAAAAAACAATGCAGACAAAGTTAACCAAATAATAATTAATGCAGTTGCAATTATACAAAACACTAGATGATGGAACCAATGGTGCTTTCTGAAGACTTGCTCAGGAACCACAACCAAGTGAAATGTTTTTTTAATCTTTTATAAATCATTTTTTCCATTTTCATAAATATATTTTTGCAAGAATATAAAGTCTATAAAATAAGAATCTTCCAATAGCCCAACAAATAATCCCTAAAAACTAAAACAACCAAAAATCGCACACTAAAATCTGTTCTTAAGCACACAATACAGTTTAAAGTCCACTAATGAGTTTGTTTTTCTTTTAGCTATGATTCATAATGTCCAGGAATGAGATACATTTCAACAATACAGACAGTGTTGTCTCATGTAGTTTCTTTCAACATTTTCACTAGTAGGTAATGTTCTTGTTACAACTGATTTTTCATGTTTGGATTATAATTGGTTAATTAGAATTAAGTTTCTGTGAGTATTCAGTACATACATTAACTGACCTGTCTGCCATAGTACAGTCTGCCTTTGTGTTGTTTCTATTTTCAGCATCAGTTCCACAAACATTTAAGCTGTTAGCTGGCCTGAGCATTTAGTTAATGATTAACCTTTTTAGAAAACGATTATTCTGACCTTGGTTTTTATTAGGCCTTCAAGTCACACATCTCCAGTTTTTACATTTCCTGGCTCCCCCGGTCCAGCCCTCTGACATTTCTTCTTTAAAGATAAACCACAGTCCACTGAACCCTGCCCCGCCGTTTTATGTGCTTCTAATCACTGGAGTCCATCTTTCTTTCTCTGTCCATCCTGTCTCTTCTCTATCTCTTTAAATCAATATGGTAACAAGTCCTTTGAAAGTAGACCCAGTACTTGATATGACTGCAAAGAATTCGATTATGTTTGATCAGCCATGTTTGCGGGAATGAGTGCATATCAAAAATGAGAAAAGAAAGATGGGACAAACTATTAGAAAATGGTGGGGCTGGGTATGGGTGTTTTTTCTTGACCATACGACACTGAGTGATTTCAGGAAAGTCTCGATCTATCTGTCTCCAAGTGACTCTCCTGTCCCCTCTGTGAATGCTCCTGCAGCCTAAGTGTTCCTCTCTGCCGCGAGCACAACAAGCAGCCTCTATCATATTTCATAAAATACTACACGCTTCTACATTGTGGGATTTGGTCTTTTATGTGTGTGCACATTTTAATGAATCTCAGAACATGTGGGTGTGTCTTCATTTTCGAAGTTGCAACACTGCAGCTGGGGGTTGAAACAGAAGTTTCAGAACTAAATTCAGAATTAAATATCCTGTATATTTTCACGTCAAATTCGTTCTTTAAAAATGTTCAAATTTCTCTTAAAACCTCATAGCTTTTTTTACTTTTGCATTTTATCTTTTAAAAAGTAAACCAGGAGTTGCACATGAAGGTTTCAGGGACCAACATGAAGCTTTACTGATGAGTGGGTCCATTTCTAAAGTTTATGATTCCGGTTGCCATGTTTCATGTCTACAAACAGGTACAAAGCGTCTGATGTAGATTTTACAAACCTGTGTCCCTGTATTGAGTACAATCACTTCAGAAGTGCTGGGACAACCTATACATTTATGTTAGCAGCAGTTTCCCTTTTCTTCCCTTTATTTCCAAATAACATTCAGGTTTACACCCTCTTTATTACCTCTTATTCTACCTCACTCCTTACTCCCAATATTTGACCTGAAATGCCTCCTCCTCATGTTCTCTGTCAACCTTTTAGCATTTCACTTTCTCGATGCTCAGGAGCTGTTCTCACTCCAATATTCACACTTCCACTTCATATGTATATGAATCTTGACATCAATGACCCTGAAAGTTGTGAAACAGACAACATTTGAAAAACAGACAAAAAGTCTGACGGTATGAAACAGCTTCCCTTAAGCAAAACTTTGCTTCTTTATGTATGCGGGTGACTCTAAGGCGGCATCCTTACCGCTCTCTTCTCATATTCTAGAAAGGCAAGATCTGTAGTCTATAGGGTATAGCTTACTCCCTCTGAGCATAAGCTAAAAGGTTTCACTGAGCTTTTATCTGTGTTCATTGCAACTCAGGACTGTGTGAGACAGCTGTGCCTTTCATAGGCAATGTGCGGGTCACAGAAAGATCGGCTGTTAAAGTAGCGTGGGTCAAGAACTGAAACTGAAACAGATCTGATGACATTAATGTGACTACACGGAGCTGCAGTTCATAGCTGAGTACATCAGTTTTATTTTCAACTATTCACAATTTGTTGGAGCAGTGGGGGTACAGCAACGATCGTGTCGTGCTGCATCAGTACATCAATTACATTACAACCATGTATTAAAAGGTTGGCAAGAAAAAGACAGTTGGTAATGAAGCTGCCTTTCGGTTTTAATAGCGTTAAGGTAAAACATGTGCACAGCTGCCTGTTCCATGAAGTAGCCTGGTAGATTAAAACTGCCTTCTACCAAATACCAGCGCCATGTCTGGTTGTTTTTCACAGTGTAGCTCAGATGAAAGTCGGCAGAGGACACAAACACGAGGACTGTCTTATCAAATCAAACAACTCTGGGCTGGCTTGTCAGAGGTGCATGCAAATGATGTCTCTGACTGAAGCTGATGGGGATGGTATAGCTGCCCCGAGGCTGCAATTTTCTAGTAAACTGCTCAGATTAGAATTAAACTGTTAAGATAATGATACTCACATTTCAAGCGTATTTAAAAAAAAGCAAAGGTTGCTCAGGGGAAGTGTTTGATGTTAATAGCCTTTTCAGATTCCAAGATTCTTGACACATTTCCACGCCAGGCTAGTCAGATTACTCGGCATGCAGATGGAAATATATGTTTTGTGATTGTTTGGTTTAAATAATATTCAAATCATGTCATTTGTATTGACGGTGAATATAGTTGCCTGATCCACATGTTTTGGTGGAAGGGTGGACGAATCAAACATTTACTGAGCACTTGTGAAGGGCTCAATTGATACTTGAGCTATAAAAAGGTCAATTATTTATGTGTGCATGTTACACATAAGTTAGACAGAAACTATGTGCGTTTGAATGCATGGAAGTGTTTCTGCTTTCATATCTGCTGCAAAATTAACTAGACATCTCCACCACAGCGACAGAAGGCAATTAATGAGGGTCCGTGTTCTTATCAGCTACCTAGCAACCTTGACTGTTCCGCCCGTTGCCCCCAGCAACCACTGCTGCTGCCCGTAATCGATTGCCTGGCTTGATATCACACTGAACTACTGACTTATGGCTATGTGTAGGATGAAGAAAAACAATATATATCCCCAGCATGACAAAAAATACTAAGCATAATGGTCTATTTAGATCATTTAAGTTTGGAGGAGGGGAAGTAGCATTTTCAGTGTCGACATTAAAAGTTCACAGTAAATGTAATACTTGGCTTATAGCCACAAGACTAACAAAGGTTTCATGGGGTTTGCAGTTATATGATAAATATTTTCAAACCCCGTGTGGGTGCTTTACTGATGTATTTGCCTCCCTAAGTATGAGGCAGGCATCCATATTAAGTTGATTATGTTGTCATAAAAAATTGATCTTGAGAGAGGATGCACGAGTTTATATAAAAACTCTCAGATGTCAGCAATTAATTGAAAAAAGAGTTGTCTGTCAGTCTGCAAAACCAATGACCATCTTTTCAAACACAGTTCCTGTGTGAAACCATAACCATCAAGTTTTTCACATAACAGACTTTGAGAGATTCTCGTTATCCAGTTGATTGTCAGTTGCCATGAGTACAGTTACTGACATTTCCACATGAATATCTTGTGAAAGGTTTAGTAGTCATCATGAGAAATGTGATCTGAAAGATTAGACCGAGTGCAACACAGAAGTACGAGAAAAATGGCATCAACGAATTGTTACAATATAGAGTATATCTAAGAAACAACCCCGGTATGGCACTCTCTTCAGTACAGTTGCCTTCCACTACTCATTCTGTTAGAATATGGGTTATTAAACATATGGGTTTATTTGTTCAAAGGGGTTTCAGAAAGTATAAGCTAATTTTCTAAAGATCATGTTCAGAAGTTTGTAATTGCCAAAGCAATTTTTGATAAAGTGAGAAAGAGCAGGGGGTAACAGACTGCTGCTGTGCTTCAGTCGTCATGGAATGAACAACTACTGTGACAATTTGACCATACAGATGTTTGTGACATTATTGTCTCTTAGATTGTCATTTTTCTATATCAGCGTCACTAAAAGTATTAGCACCCAGTTAAATCACATTTCTAAGAGACAAACACACTGAAAGCCACCAAAACATTTGCTTGGATTGAACTGATTTGATTGGAAATGTTACATACTATATACATTTCTTTTCAATTCCAAATATGATACATGAAGTTGAATTGAATACACCCACACACACACACATATATATATATATATATATATATACAGTAGAACCTCTATTTATGATTGCCTAAACATCCAAATTTTCCAACATGCAAAGTGATATTCGATAAAAAATTTGACTCGACACCGCAAGTAAATTTCCAACATACATATAGTCATAGAAAAAATATATAATATTGATATAAAGATATTAATAAGAAATTTAATACAAATAAATAAGCTGCCCTGCGATGAACTGGCGGACCGTCCAGGATGAACGCCGCCTCTCGCCCATTGACCACTGGGATAGGGTCCAGTTCCCCCCGCGACCCAATTAAGGAATAATTAAGGAGTTATCAGAGGTTTTTGGGCTGTGGAACGAATTACAGCGTATTCTTATTTGAACCAACATAGAAGTAGGTCCCGGAACAAAATAAATTTGTATGTAGAGGTTCTAGTGTAAATATATTTATATTTATAAACAAATTTGACCTGTAAAAAAGATACATATTGGAATATGTGGAGGCACATCGGAAATGCCATATCCTCGGTAAATTTGAATTTAAACAAAGAGAATATTTTACTAAGCCTACTAAGATTATCACAGTCCATTCTATTGATTTGCTTGCAACATTCATACAATGTGAAAATTGTTCTTTAAAAGCATTGACAACCTGCAGCAAAGCAAAGCCACAGTCTAACCGTGGTGTAGGTGCATCAGAGATGATTTTAAGCTTCAGTGCCATGCTCCAGGATATTTTCGACAGTCAGCTCTAAGCCAGGCTGTCAAAATGCAGACAGCCCATGTATAATCCAGCGTCTCTTTTGCAGCTCTGTGTCCCAAGGTCATTTGTAGAAAGAGATTTAACAGTGAGAGCTCGAGATACACCAAAGACTTCAAGCTGCTGCAGTCAGACTTGAGATGATAAATAAGCTTCTCTTTCCTAACTACTTTGTTATGTTTCTCTTTTCCTTAATTAAATTGGCATCTTTCCCTACACTCTGCCCTCTAACTTAGTTATTTAGTGAGATTTAGTGAGATGGTTTAAATATTGTTAAAATCCTTCCTCTTAAATCCTTTAACAGCAAATTTGTTTAGGAAGTATTTGGTGCAATACAGTAGACGGGGAAATTAACACAAGGCCTTAGTTGTCAGAGTGTTAGCAACCTTTCTGTACTGTGCTAATTAGCTATTTAAAAGGCCTGAAAGGTAAAACGGGTAACACCCTGAGGAAAGGGCTTTTTCTCCACCAGCAAAATGCAGAAATGACTGGTGTGCTATTGAGTTCAGCGTGTGTGAATAAACATGTAATTGTAATGCAATGGACAGCAGTCAGTGTGCGACACATTTGTTTGGCCAATTATTTGCATTCCCAGTCTACACTTGTAAACGATAAGTACATGTGGCACTGGCAGCATGCGAATGCAATCTATGCTCGAGTGTCAAAGCAAGACAGTGTGTGCATTTGTGCGCGTGTGAAAGTGACAGAGAGGGAGTGAGCACAGCCTTACTGGAGAGTCCTGCCGAGCAAAAGGCAGTTTAATTAAAAATGCTTCAGATATCCGGCCTCGGCTGTCATTTCCTCGACACACACAACAATATCCATCAGTCATGTATTCTCACACACACGCACCCCCTCATTAATATAAACGCCACCCAATGTCATGTTCTGAATGCATGCATGCAAAGGTTAGAAACAAATTGAATTCAAATAAAAACTGTACAAATAAATATCTAGCATGGTTAGGTTTCAGGTATTTAACATGTTTAGATTATTGTTCACCATTAAGGATCATCATGGTTGAATGTGACTGGTTTCACATTCACATCACAACAACATGTTAATTGTGGCAAAACCCCTGACCTCGACATGAATGAGTCAGTGCAGTTGTAAATGTATGCAGGCAAGCTTTCATTTAAACTGGTGTTGCAACAGGGTCTCAAAGATCCCAGTCACCTTAAACATGACAGCTGTTCTCAAAGTGTGGTACTGGCAAGATGGACCTCCTCCTGGAAAACTGAAGTTTGGTTAAAACTGACCGCCTATAAAATGTGCTCTCTGTTTCTTCCTAATCATGCAAAATGTTTAATTTATGCACAAGACTGAAGAAAACGTTTCATGACAGATCAGAGGGGAACAATGAGAACTCCAGATGTGACGCTCACAAACTTTGATTTCATACTGTTCCAAAGTAGCAAAGGACATAATAGCATGATCAAAATGTATAAAAAAAAAACAACTGCAAAAAAACAACAAAAAAACAGAAAAGTAAGTACAGAACATTGACAACGTAAATAAGACACTTAGGTTGTGTGGCCTGTAAAGACACTGAGTTAATTTCTACAGATGTTTGGTTCCATTGCGCCTGCACATAAAACTTGCCATTTTGGCACTTTTAAGACCATTTGTGTCTGTAAACTTTAAGTGATATATTCGGTCCATTTTTTGTGTAGGCATTTGTGAATTATGTACGTTGAGTTTGTGTGTGTGCAGATGTCTGAGTTTGTGTGTGTGTGAGCGTGCGTAGTCTTACATTTCATGTCCATAAAGTGGAACTCTAAACTAATCAAACACGTACAATATATTCATTGTTCACTACATTAGCATCTGTATGTTTTTTGTGTAAATGTGTGTTTGTCACAGTTGGCCACCGGTAAAAAAAAAATCCTCTGCTTTTGTTATCTGTTCCTTTCACAGGAGACCTCTAATGGTCAGTCATTCTCTAAAAGTTGGTGATGAGTCAAAATGATCATGTCGACTCTCAAATGAGTCTACGAACTGAAGATGACTCAACCTCAACAGCAGACAGACAACATTGTGTGCATTTCAATTACAGTCCGGCTTCCTCCCGAGAGCCTGTAAAAGTAGCCAGGGTCAACTCAAGTTGTCAAAACACATGCAGGAGAGGAAAGTTGAATTGTTCAGCTTTCAAACAGATTCATCCATAAAGCACAGCATCTCTGAAGAGACAGAGCCAGCCTAAAAAGCACTTTAGTGTCACAGTGCTTGAATCTAAATTAAAGTGCTGAGAGTACTCACTTTTGTCAAGGCTGTGTGATACTCAAAAATGTACATCATTAACTCAAACGCACTATTTAAGGGTATTACAAAATTTCAGAATGACTCAAATGTGTACAAATTACAGAGGCAACTTTCATCCTTGACAGAATATCAACCTCTGTCTGTTTGTTGGACCTTTTGGATCTTAGTATACTCTTTCCTCAAGAGCAAGTGGTTTTACTCTGGACAGTCTTTCAAGCTGTAATTTAGTCTAAACTTCTATCGGGTAGAACAATCTATAAAATTAAGATTTATATTCTGACCACAACAGGGTAGTGGTCAACAGGGGACACCATTGGAGCATTGGCTTTGCCTTTCAAGATTCAGCTCTTGTCCGCGGGTTTGTTTGATTAAAAGAGATAAGAAAATGCATTCCGTGACTCACACTGTACCATTTGGACTTGTTGAATGAATCTTGTATTATACCCAAAATGAAAATCCTAAAAGGAAGGGAAGAGTCGGTACCTTACAGACTTTCAGTGGGAAGCAGGACTGTCTCATTCTTTCACAATTTAATAAAATACACATCTTCAAATAACCAAACTGCAGCCTCTGAGATAATGTTATATATTTTACATGTTTACAACATAAATAGATTTGTCTTTTCAGTGGAATTCACACAAGAAAATGTGCTATGTTGTAGTGTCTGAGATTAAATTTGAAGGATGTTTTTTTTAATTACCTTAAAAGCATAGCTTATTTCCCAAGAATCCCATTTTCTACACAGATATTAAACTCCAGGAAAAGTAACAAAAAGTTATATCTGCAGAACATGTTCTTGAGGTCCATTAGCTTACTAACAGTAAATCTGAAAGGAGCATAGGAGGAAAGGTGTTGGTTTAGGATTTTACTTTTGCAAGTGTGAGGCTCATTTTACAATTTTAATGCTATCAGCATGAGAACAAAGTATAATATTTCTACAGCTGTAATTATAGCTGGACTTCAACTCCTTCATCAAGTTGGGGTAATGTGAGATCACTGCCCATCCTAGGAGGCCACTGCAAGTTTTCATGTTTCATGTGTGATAGAGATTCACATTGCAAGTAACTCCAAAGGGAGGCAATCAAGTGGGTTGTTCCAGAATTTTCCATTGGTATTGATTCATAATTTTCAATAAAACTGAACTTCTGCAACTTAACACAAATCAAATTAGGAACCAAATTTGTGTAGCTCTAAATCCCAGAAGCATCGTCCAGAGTTGGGTAGAGCACTGTTAAACACAAGGGATTTTGAGATATATAGACCCTATCTTCTGGGTTAATGAAAAGGTTTCTTCACAATTTATCACAGAGGTGGATCCACCACCCCAGAGGAATAGCATATGGTCGCAAACCAGCTTTGATAGTGTATCTTACTGTGGATTTTAAGCGACTGCGCTGATCTGCTAAGTCACGTACGGCCATCTTGTTTCAAATAAAGCTGGAGCAGATGCAGTCCCCATCAATCAAACTGTCATGATAACGTAAACATAACTTTGCTTCTGGAATTCACAGCTACAAAAAGAAGGATTTTGACTTTTCACCCAGAGACTGATGCTAGTTACACCATTTCAGTTTTTTTTCTTTCCTCTGGAGGCCCAAGAATGGCAGTGATTCCTCTATACTGATTTATCTCTGTAGTTAATTGGAAAGATGTAGGAAGTGACACACCAGTAATCTCAAAGGTATGTTATTTGTACAAGTACCTGTCATGATTTCTGGATTCTGGTCTCTGGGGACTAAAATCAGACACCCTTCATTGTAATAGAAAAAGAAAAAAGCTGTGTAGTAATCTCCAAATAATTATTGTAAAGGAATGTATAGGAGCAAGGCTTGGTCATAATGGGTCAATGTTTACAATCTAAGTAGATAGATTTGCACAAGTATGCCAATATTTTTTTATTTGGGAATGAAAATTATTAAGGAAAAAAACTTCTGACATTTAAAGAACAGGATAAAGATTACTGGACTCTAGGATAGTTTGGTGTAATGTTCTTAGCAATCAGAAAAGGTAGGGTGATGACTAACTAAACCAGTGTTGTTCCTTACATTAAACACAAGGCCTTTGGGGTATATGTAGGTAGCGTCAATACATTCCATTCTTCCAAATGAAGTCATTATTTTTAAAAAGCTTGTACTTCTCGATAGCCTGTGGTGCTAATTTAAAAATAATTGACTGGTGATTCCTTGGACCAAAAGAAACTGCCAGTAGAATTTGAAAAAAACCGACAAAACAGAACAAGTGTCCCTTTTAAAAAACAGAGGCAATCTGATTTAATACCCCCAGGGAATTTGCTATGTGTTTTTAATAGGTACCTTTGTTTGAATTAAATTCTATTGATCTGATAGTCATGTAATGGTGGGGCTTTTGTTATCCCAAAGTGAATGCAAATGGGTCTATAGCAAGGACTGCTGCAGATGACATGAGGATTCAGAAATAAAGTCAATAAAGAAATCCGATGGCCCATATAAAAGACAAAAAAGAAAAATGTAAACAGGGCACATCATTTGTTGGCCACCTAAACTTTTTTCTTTCTTCTAAATCCTACTGCTTCATGTGTTAAGCTGCACACTTCAACTTCTTCTACCCAATGAACTCAATAGAAACTCTTCATAACCATGCAAGAGCACAAGGCTCACTAAACCATCGATAATTTTGCTAGAACTGATAAAGAAGTAATAAAGTTTTCTGTGTATGCATCTACTAAGAAATGCCCATCGTGCAAAAAAAAAGTAAAATTTAATTATTCATCTATTATTTCTTGACCCTTTTAACAGAGCCTACTTTTGCAAACAGATCTGTATGGAATTGTACTGCTGTACTGTCTGCAAACTAACACCTCAAGATATGGTATAATTCATGACCTATATAATCACTGTTGTCATGGTTAACCCAGTGGCCAAGGAATGATGAGTGACCATCCTGACCGCTTAGACTCAAAATAGAAAGAATAATGCCCAGAAGATAAGATGCCTACATTTGCTTGCTGTAACTTTAAAAGCCAATCTGACTCTAGTTTTTAAGGTAATTTGCATGGATACTACTCCTGACAGCCAATTGTAGTGAAAATAGAGAGGGTTGGAACATGGTTAGGGTTTTCATGAGCCAGGGGGGAAATAAAGTCCAGCAAATTGTGGCAGCTGACATTAATCTCAATCAGACTGATGGGCTGGTGAAGTTAATATAATCATCCGTTTCTGACCTCAGACTGTAGCTAAAAAATATTTTCTGCAAATTAGTTGTTCATTTATCCCATTAAGATGGACAGTTGCGTTGTGCAGGGGATAAAAACATTGAGGGAAATTATTCAATTTTGTAAATCAAATCATGCGTTTGCTTATACCTTATTTCAAACCATAGCAAAAAGCAAGATCATCTGTCAGAATGGGGAGATGTGTAAGAAAATAAAGATCAGATGAAAGTAATTCTTGTCAGCAATGATGTAAAGAAGATCCCAGTATGACTGATGTGCTTATGTTTTGAGTTACTAGCTGGGTATCTTGTGTTCAGTGTTCTGGGCAGAATTTTCCTGCTTGGTCTGCAGTAGCACCAAGCCTTGCTCCTTTTTTGTCCTTAAAATGTTAGTTTAACGCAAATAAATTCAATAATCTATAAATAATATTCATAAAGAAAATTATCAGAGGCATTTTTTAAAATGAATTCTGTATTAATTATATTGTGTAAGATGAAAAGGTATCATAAAGACAACTTATCATTTTTCCTGCCAAGGGCACTTTGATCCATAGCAAGCAACCAGGTGTTACCGAGATGACAGTAGTATCATATATAGGGAGCATAAAGTTATACAGTTTGTGGCAAAAATATCCACGGGGCTTTCACTCCTCTTACTATTCATTTCATCTCACTTTGTGGTAGAGGGAACATTTCTGATACAGTCTCGCCTTGAGCAGATGCATCCAAATGTGAAAACCCACCAAACCTAGTCTAATCTCCATAACTCTGACATGTATAAAATTAGATGCTGTTACTAGAAGCCTCTAACCTGCTCTCAGTTTGCATCTTTTTATAAATGTGATTACCAAGTTTTTAATATGCAAGCTAACACCAGCCTCTTCAACCTGCATAACCAAGCCTCCAGTACTTTTCTGCACTACTGTAAATTTCCCCAAAATCGTAGCTCTTCTTATCAAAGAAATATACATCAACACAGGTAGAAAAATTTAAAAAATCACTTCAAACTATCGACAGTAGATGTGTAGGCTCGGTGAAACCATAATTCATTTACGTATACAAAATCTCAGCTTAATCTACTGTACCTATGAGGTATCCACTGAAACTAATGAATGACTCACAGTTTTAAATGTGAGTCATTCATTCTTCCACCCACATGTAATCTTTCCCGCTATCATGCACAATCTTGTATGTCTTACACATCAATAAACATATGTAGTTGGATGTTTTAAATCAATAAACATGCTAAAGAAACAGCCTCATTGACCCTCTCTTACACTGGCTAATTGCGAAGGAGTACAGTTAGACTGATAAGCATCATTTAATTTTTTCCCCAGAGAGAAGGATTCAGACTCTTCTAATACAAATTAAACCATTCTTTTATGCTGCTCTCGTATTATCACCCTAAATGGTGCCTCCAGCACCAGGTGCAAGCAGTGGCTTGGAATGATTTTATGAATGGGGATTTGATGGTATTAGAATGAGAATGAACAGAGCTTATGAATGGTGCTGCTTCTAGAGAAATAGCTCTCCTGCAGTGTCATTAATGAGGTAGAAGACACTAGCTTGTCACCACCTTAACTTTGCTCATTAGCAGGGAATCAACTTGTCTGTGAAGCTTGGAAGGACCAAAGTGCCCAGTATGAAGCAGTCAAGTGAACAGCTTGATTCCTGCTCATTATAACTTAAGGTTGTAATAGAAAAAAAAGCCAACCTTGGGAATAACCATGATAAATGCTATTAAATCAATCTTTAAAATCAGCAAGAAAGCATTCGTCTTTTTCTCTGGATCCAGTGACTGAATGGCCCATGTCACTAAACACCTTTGACGAAACATCAATATCTATCTTGCTACATATACATATTTTTCCTTTTATTCCGCTGTTGGTGTTCACCTTACAATCTACATTAAACTTTAATGTTCCTGCTCACAACTTCTGCTGGGCAGAAACACCCTTCCAGTAATCCAAAATATCATGAAGGTCTTCATCCTTGGCAAACTGAACCTTCTTCCGCAGGGCATGGCCTGCTGCTATATAGGATGCCTCTTCTCTGGGACTCTTCTTATATGGGCGGAATCGCTCCCAGATGCGCAGTGTGCTCTCAGATGAGTACTCCGGACTTGAGGAGTATCCAGAGTTGTAGTTGTGATGACGAGAAGGAGAGAGCTGGGAGTAGGCAGTGGTTTCCCTCTTGGTGCGGCCCAGTGGCTTGAGAAATGATGCTTTTTGGGCCGGTGAGGGTGATTCATTAACCCCCTCATAGTAGAGTGCTGGAAAGGAGTGCCTGTGCTCAGAACTGTGGTAGTCTGGCTGAACTTCCAAGTGGTGCTGCTGCCCAGGGCCAATGATCCCACATCCACCCCCACTACCATTGTTACACCCCATTCCTCCTCCATTCAAACTCACTCCACCACCATTTAGGTTTCCCTTCCCATTACCGTTACAACCCCCTACTGCACTACCTCCACTTCCAGCCCCTCCACCACATCCAACAGGGCTGCCCTTTTCTGTTGGGTACTTGGGTGGATCACTGCGTTGTTCAGGGATATCCACACTGAACACTCTTGCGCTCTTCACAGATCCTGCAGCAGGAGCACCACAACGGTTTTTCACAGTAGTGTCAGCACTCAGCTGCCTCTGAAGGGGCCGCACAGCATTAGCTGGGGGTGGGTCACGATAAGGAGGGGAGAGAAACCCACCACCACTGATGCCAGGCCGCTCAGACAGGGGCATGACCAGGGGTACTGGGGCCATAGAAGGTGGATGAGGTTGCTGATGTAGCTGTAGGTGGGGCTGAGGATGGGATTGAGCTTGTTGCTGAGGGTGAGGCTGAGGATGAGACTTTGGATGCACCTTAGGGGAAGATGCCATGATCTGATCTCCAGGGTGGCCAGGAGAAAGGGGAAGAAGATTGCGAGGGTGGGTTGCAATACACGGAGGCTGGGAAGATGATACAGAGTTATCCACTGTGGTTACATTATTAGATGATGCATCCAACTTAAGGGCATCAATACAATTGTTAATGATCTGGTTGACCTTGTCCACCTCCTTGGCGATGGTGGAGATCTCTGATGCCGAGCCACGACCATCATCATCAGAATCCTCCCCAGCCTCTATTCCATTTTCAGCTCCACCTCGCATATCAACAACTACTTCCCCTCTTACCCCTACCCCTCCAGCAGCCACAACTCCCTCTCTGCTTTCTCCTGCCAGTCCTGATGTCCTAACATCCATGTAATTGCCCTTGCCGCCCATTGCCTCAGTGAAAGCAGTGGCCATTTTTTCTACCTGCGGCAAGGTGGAAAGACGGGATGAACTGGTGTTAGCTGATCCGTGAAGCATTCCTGTACTGGAAGAAGCAGAGGCTGGCAGCTTGCCTCCCCCTCCTCCTGAATGGTGGTGCTGATGGTGAGCCTGCTCTTGTAGACGTTGCATGGCTCCTGGGTCTTTGGCCACTGCAGCAGCTGCCTCTGGACCATACCTTAAAAAGCACAAATTCACTGTAGATTATTCTGTTCCCTTTTTTATGTGTTTCAACAAAACTATATAACCATTTGTCATTTAATCTATGGGCTTTAAAATTAGCTACTTAAAACGACCAACAGTTACTACCAAAGGAATACAGAAATAAAAGTACTGACTTAGTTATAATAATGTTAGATATGTAAATGACACTATGAAACAAATACTGTCACTTTAATATCTATTGTGGGTCGGATCAACAATAATTTAAAATAAGTTCACACCTCATCTCCAGAATTGTCTTTTTCACACTTATAGCCTTTTCCTTTTCCTCTTGGATGCGTCGTTGCCTGAGGCAGTAATAGACAAATCCAAGGACAATGACCATGCCAAAAAGACATCCCAGGATCGTCATGATGTAGTGAGTAGTTGTTGATGAATTGGTTCGGTGATCTTCGAGCCCCATAGCCCGTGTTGTAAAGGACAGACAGCTGTGATTATAGCGCTGAGATTTACTTACAGACGCCACACAATAGGTGTAGCTGGTATGTGGTTTCAACTTCTCCAAAGTGATTACTTCTGTTTTGTTTGTAAGAGGCTTGATGTCTTCAGCTTGAGTTTGGTTGTGCTTGGAAAGAATATACATCTTACTGAATGGTTGTGGAATGTGTACCATTAAAGAGGCAGTATTGAGGGAGACAGTTCGAAGCTTCACAGAAATCTGACTGTTAGAGCCTGGGTCAGGAGTGGATGACATGACTGGTTGTTGGTACAGGCCTTGGTCTGGATTGTCCAAACCCATCCCAGAGCCATCTTGATCTGGCATCTGGGAGGTCATTCCTGGAATAATTACACCATCACGGCACACAGATAAAAGAATGTATCTAGCATTTCTTCCATGGCCAGGAACTGGGCTTAGCAGTGGGTAACCAGTCATGTCTGGAGGGGTTTCACACTGTAGGCGGTCATAGGTGTGGGTTACATTATTAAATTCTTCCAGCCAGTTGAGGAAGCTGGAGAGCTCACAACCACAGTGGAATGGGTTTCCTGCCAGTTCACACACCATCAGCCTGCCAAGGACAGTGAAGGTAAACGGGTCAAGACGCGCCAACTTATTGGAAGATAAGTCCAGACTACTGAGATTGGGGCACTCCCAAAAAGCGTTGGTAGCAATGACCTCGATGAGGTTGTGTTGTAGAAAGAGGCACTGCATTCGACCCAGACCTCTCAACATGCCTTCAGTCAGGTTCGTCAGTTTGTTGTAGCCAAGCTGGAGAACCTAACATGGGAAGAGACAAAACCCCATTGAAATATGCAACAAAGTTATGTAAAAACAAAAAGGAAATATGATTTTGTTGGTCTGGTTAGAAAATGTATTCAATTAGTTTAAAGATTCTATCCACTGACATCAAAATTATATTAATAAAATAAAATAATACCATTATAAATACATATCAAATTAAGTTAACAGCTTCTGATGTGGTACTAAATTTCTATGTATCTATCACTCAGGGATTTCTTTATCTTTGAAATTATTTTAATAATAACATATTTCAATAAAATAAAATGTACATATGAAGACATTAAAAAAATAGAGTTTTGCAATTCAAGACCTGTAAGTTGGCCTGTCCCGCAAAGGCCCCATCCTCAATGTAGGTGATCTCATTCTTGGTTAGATTGAGGTCAGTTAGGTTTGTAAAGCGGTACATGGAGGTAAATAGCACTGCTTTGAGTTTGTTCTCATTCAGCCTCAGGTCATGAACCTAAAAAAGAAAAGAGAGAACTTAACTCTGAATTGATACATCATGGCCATGAATGATGACCTAAAATCTTTTCCAAAAATCTTGGCAGCTGCATATATGTTGGCTGTCTAATAAGTATTTACTCCAGTTGTCAGTCTGATAATCCTCTGTATATAATTCTGTTTTCAAAAAGTTGCTCATCTGTAGAATATACAGAGGTGAAAAAATTGGAGTTTAGGTGTGTAAGATTAGCAATGGGTCAATGATCGAATTAACTGCATCAGATTAGATTTTTTCAATTTATTGGTAATATCTTCCAGAGATACTTGGTTGATATATCTTTACATACCCTAATATTGGTTTAATTGCTTTTACAATGTAGCCATCACTGTAACTTTCAACTAAACCAAATTGAATGACAATAATGGAATAACCATTAAGACTTCCAAAAATGATAAAACTTTTTTGCGAATCAATTGTGTTCTGAAAAATTGTTATATAACCAAGACATTAACATAAGCTACCATTTGCACAGTTTTCAACAAAGACTATACAAAATAAACACGAAATAAGATTTCTATGCAACTTTGCAATAAACAAAAACAATACAAAACATTATATATTAGAATGCAGGGAAGCAAACTGTTTAATAGAGGTGGCTGTGGAGGCATAAAGGTCTACTGATAGAAAGGCTTATACTAACCGTGCTATTGATATGCTGGGGAATGGTCTCATATGGAGGCTGGTTCTGACTGCAGATAGCCAACCAAACATAACCTTTATCGCCCTCTATCAGCCAGCAGTCCCCTCTCACAGTACCCGGCAGGTGGAGGAGCAACAGTGCAGGAAGCAGGAGAGTAAGAAACAGGGAGGGAGACAGGATGGGCAAACTGAGTCTGCTGACCATGGTTTGGATTATACGTGTCTGATGTCACCTCAGTGGAAACGAAAGGGGAAACAAAGTAATTGAAAAGAGAGCGGTGGAGTTCAAATTCTTTACTGTAAGGACGTCAGGTTAGAGGCGAGGAGGGCAAATCCGGGTGGAGAGAAAGGTGGAGGGAGAGCTTATGCTTGATAATTAGAGCTTAGTTTGGAGCAAGGCAGTTGGTCCCCATTTTAGGTGTTCCAAATCAAAGGATTTTGAAGACTGTCACCCCAGCAGCAACTCATGGCTCCTGATAGCGGTACGTCCAGATAACACAGATGAGGTCCCTCTCAAAGAAAGACGGTATGCCTACATGAAACATAGACAGAGAGAAGGAATGGAGAACATTTTCAGTGATAGGGAGATGTACAAAACAATTAAGACACAATTAAGATATATATGTATGTGTGTGTGCTTGTATGTATGCAATGTTCACAGAGTTTACATACTAGTCATTCAAGTTCTATTGTTTCAGCCCCTAAGTAGAGTATACAATAAAACAAGTACAATCTTATAGCTGCAGTTATTTTGAGGTGGAAACAAGGAGGTGGCCTAAGTGGCAGACAGAGAGGTGCTGCTGTAATTTGCATGTTTAACAGGATACTAGATGACATTTAGCTATTTACCTTGCTCAGAGGATTAACCATGGATTAGGCTCTAATCCAGCGTAAAATATTATGTATCTCATCACGACAGACACACTCTTTTTTAATTTGTTTCCAAAGTTTTGATTCTCTCCCTGGAAAAATATCTTCCAAATTTGTTCAGTATTCACCTTAAAGCAGACTTGAAGCAGCTGGGATGTGCATAGCAGCGTGAAGGCGTGCATGTTTGTATGGTATCAAATTAAGAAAAAAAAAAGACCAACGAAGAGAACAATGGAGATATTATTCCGATGCACATTCATGAATTTCCATCCTCTTGCTTCATCTCTTTTGAATAAAATCATTGCCCATTTTGAATACTTGCATCAGATGCAGAGAGAAAATGCGGCATTAAGTGAAGCCATCACTGTAGCATTTGACAGAGTTTTAAAACTTCGAAGGATTTCAAAGATCTCAACAATTAGTGTGCCATGCTTCTGGTGGCTCTTGTATTTCCCTTTGTCTGTAATATTTAGTTATCAAAAAACTTGAAGGACGAGCCAGTCAGGACTCACTTGAGAGTTATTGTTTTTTTTTTACTCTGTCCAGTCACAGCAGTTTAGGTCAGCACAGTCTAGCTGTCAATTGACAGATTTCTTTTTCATCCGACTCCCTGTCTTCTTCTTTCTATTCTTTTCTGTGAGCCTTATTCTTCTGCCTGCATTGTTTAATTTCTGCTGATCTTATCTGTCTTTCAAAAAGAAACACAAATGAATATGCTTCATAACCAAAACACAGCCAGACACCTTTTGTACCATATCACATCTGCTCTTCACTCCTATTACCATAAGCAAGTCAACAGTTTTAATTGGGAAGGAATCAAAGGAAAGACACTCATATTGTTCCCTTTTTCCCCTTCAAACCATGCTGTTCTTAATTTTAACTATCAACCAAGATAGCGGGGCTTTGATTAAAGTGCTACATCAAATAATCCGCACAGACAATATCCGGTCAAAAACCAAATGAAAGTACGAAAAGTATAAACTCAATAATTATGAAATGAAACTCATCAATAAATGAAAATCAGGGAAAAAAAACGTTTAAGCCCAAATGATTGTCTAAAGAATGGTGGTGTTAAAGTGGAATGTGGCATAGTTACTATGAGAATAAAGAAATTGTGATAACTTGATTCTTTCTTTACAACAATCAAGATGTTATACTTTTTTCTTGGCCATTTTTCTAATTTACCCTCTACGCCTAAATGTATCTAATACTTGTGTAATAACACAAATCTGTAGGTATAATATGTTACAGTTTTCCTTTTGCTCCTCCCTATTTCTTCTATAACCTGATCCCCTCCTAAGCAGAACCTGTTGTTCTTTTATATACTCTGTACACTGTTGTCTTTTGGTTTAGGGTGCATGCAACATTTGTTGCTGACAGTACAGTACATAATCTTGTGGCTTGGACTTACTTTGGCCTACATTCCCTCACTTGTATCTATACAGGTAAATGGAAGGAATACAATTGATTGAATAGACCCAGATTGATCTGTAACCATAGATTGACTCTATATCTCTACACTGACTGATGTTATAAACTGAATTGTGTTTTATGAGAAGCACACAAATCAGATTGTTTAAAAAAAAAATACTCCAGCACACTCTCTAAAAGCCCTGTGCTGTTTAGTTTAGCCGCTGTGCTTAGTCTTTCATAATAACTTCACCCAAATCACTTAACACATTTCTCTCAGCATCACAAGTATCTTGACTGTTAATCACTGAACTCTTGAGAAATCAGACAAAAAATTCTAAAGCCCGGTGCCACAAATGAATAAAATTAGATTAGTGAGAGTAGAAGCCGCAGGCAGCATCTTTCACTTTTCACTGGGACTGGAATATTAATGCATACCTACAAGTCTACTGTGGGAAATTTTCAAGAACATGTTTCAGCCATAAACAATGATGATGGTTAAGCACTGGGTTATTCTTACTGGGTCAAAAGATAACAGCCACACTCATGTCTGTCTTGGGCTTTGATTTCTAAAGCTGCTTTCTCATTTTCAGTCAGAAACTGAAGTCCTTTGGATAAGAATGCCCCTTGTGCGATTTTTCACACACTGAGCCCAGAGGCAGAGCTATTCCCCTCAAAGAGTGGGTAAGTGCGCATGTTTCTGTGAGGACCAAATGAGTTTATGACAAACGAGGAACGAGTTGTGAGGAAATGTGACATCTCTGCCAAGTTTTGCTGTCACAGTCCTGCTTCAAACTCACACAGCATAAATTGTCAGGCGGTCAAGTCAGGTGACTGGTCATAATCTCAAATGCTGACTGAGAAGCCTCCAGGGTAAATCACACATGCTTCTCGTGTTCACCTCCTGTTGATGGTGGTGTCACTTGGGATTTCCATCATTATAGTTTTTTTTCCGCAGTTTGTCAGCCTCCATGTGTGCCATACCGGTGTGCATCCTATGTCCTGCCACATTAAGCTGACCTGTTTTAAAAGCATAGCTTATGCTCGATAACATAGACTTTTCTTCCAATTCAACCCTTTAACTTCTCCAGGACCGGCCTTAGCTTGGAGCTGTCTTTATAATGGAAGCGGCTTTTGTTTGCCCTATTTAGGCCATAGTACCCACGGCTACTCTTTTTTGTGATAATGTAATGGAGGAGGCCCAGGCCTAGGCTGAACAGCTATAGGGGTGAGCACCTCCTTTGTAGATACCCAGCTTGCCTTGGAATTGTCCTCCAGATGTGTCCTACACAAATTCACAGATATTTTCAAGAATTATCTTCTGTTGATGTTGAGTTCAAAACATTTTAGTACCCTTGTGCTCCACATTGACTTCTATGGTTTCTTATAATCCATCCAGACATGGTGCATCATTTATAAATCCAACCTAACAGTCTTGTGTGACAGTTCTGTCAATTAGTAGCTGGTGTTCGGCTCCTCGGGTGTTACTTTCAATTCTCTTTTGCCCCAACAACTGTATTGAGCAACGTCTCTTCTCTTCTTATCCTGCATGATGCCTGAGACTTGCTTCGCTGTGGTACAGACGAATGTTACTGGCTAGTACTGCTGGACCTTGGGTTAACCAGTCTGGGTGGGTACTTTTAGCTACTAGGTGTTAATGAAGTGCTGAATGTATTGTTAAACTCCTCATGTGAGCTCAACTTTACAGGCAATGTTTAAGTTCACCACAGAGGAAACAATGTCACCCTCAAGAGGTAGGCAGGAGAACAATGTGGGTTAAAGACAGAAATGGAGAGCAAGTAAGAAAGCTGCTAAAAATCAGGAAGGAAAATAGAGAGTGATAGAAACATGATTTATTGAATCAGCTCTTGCTTCACTGTCATTCCAACTGGTTAACTCCAAAGAGGTTTGAATCTCTTTTCAGGGATGGCCTTTTACATTCAATTGAGAGATGAGGATTGATAGGTGACAGAATGATAAATGGCAACATAAAGAGGGTACTTTATAATCTATATTGGGGTTTAGTGAAAGCACATCCTACATCATTTTCAGTGAGAGGACAGATGATAGGGGATTTTCTTGGCATGTAAAAGAGTCTCTCTTAAGATCACAAGCTAATACATTATGAATTGCTACTTCAGTATACATTTTTACTGTGTAACAAGAAGAAAAAATAACTGCACATATGGATTCATTCACAAATGGAAGCTGTCCAGTAGAGGTGCAACTCTTATCTTTGTTGGCAGGCTGTTCAGTTCCTTGAGCCTGGATGAGAAGTAGTTTATTTATGAGTACATTTAAACAAAACAGTGTTAAGGTATGCCAAAACACGGAAAATTGGATCACATATAAAGCTGCTAACATCCAATGGCATCCAATCCCTTAACATGACCAGAAAGTACATAAAATAATCTATTTTTATTACTATGTTTTAAAAGTCTAAGAAATTCTTTTTTTTTCTTGTGGCCTATAAGATGTAAACTACATCAACTGTGAGAAAAGAATACAAATAGAGACACGACGGGATTCGTGTTTAAAGTCATCAATCACTGTAATTACATTTAAAGAGAATAAGGTGTTCTGTGTTGTCCTACTACAACAAGACAAATGTGAACACATTATTTCTTATGAGAAGACATCTGTCTGAGAGGAGAAGCTGGAGGGAAGGGCAGGGGAATAGAGAGAGAAGTAAATACACTGTCAGAAATAGAGGCCCAGTATTAGTACATTTCCGTCTCCTGAGGTCCTTTCTCACCTCACTTACCCCATAGAACTAATAACTGGAACCCAAAGCACATCTTTGTACTTTTAGAGACCCTGAAAAGTACAAAGAGGTAACAGTAGGATTATTGAGGGTAATATCCCAGTAATGGGTCTTGGACTTGGATTTCAAATGGTTATCATGACTGTTGAGAGGGTGTCATCAGGTAAAGGAATAAAGTATCACCATAATTAATTTTATTAGGAAAGCTGATAAATGCAGAGGAAGGTAACTGCTGATACCATATCATATTCATACCATATGAAGAATATGAAAAATTATTCAGTATAATGACTTCACTGCAAATATATCTGCAAACGCATGTGATGTATGAAACCTTGTGCAAAGAAGAAGTCATTTCATTAATCACAATTACCTTCTGATCAGAAATTAGTAAATAGTAAGAATAAATGCTTGTACCCTTCAGTGGATGGATCTATTGGGGAACTCAGCTGCTTTCATACTCGGGGCTCAGGGGAGCTCTTTTTTATCTCCAAAGATGCAAGCATATTTGGTTGATTTCGGTTTGCCTAAAAATTGTCAACCCTTCGCTTTGACGTGTTTTCAATCTATACACCTACTTTGTAATTTCAGCTTCGAGTTTCCATGCTGCTTTTAAAGTACTCTGTGGTGTCCTTCCTGCATTCCTCAGCACTCCTATGCTTATCTCCTTTTCTGCCTTTGCCATACCTCGAAAGCTCCCATAATTATCTCTCTGTCCTATCTCAATTCAAGACTCTAGCTGCCTTTTATGATCTATATTTTTTTGATTGTCTCAAGTCTCCCAAAGACCTTTTAATCTCAGCCTCAATTTAGGTTACACTCCTCCTGCTCATTGCCTCTATATCTCTAGCACTCAATTTCAACATCTCAGCCCTAAGATTTACTTTGCTCTCTCGTCTTCCATCCCTCTTGAACTAGCATGAAAGCTTTTCTATCACTTTCGCTGCGCCAAAAATTCATGACACATCCTTGTTCTGCGGTCCCTTTCTACAATTTTTGTTCTGCTCTTTCTCTCTCGGCCTCAAGATACAGTAACTTGGGATTTTTTGTGTCTTGTCTCCCATTTGACCATCTGGATCAGACCTGCCAAGTTGTCAAACAGCAGTTACCCTTTGTTCTTGGGATTTCAGCAATCTGACATATTCACACATTCACCATTCTTATTCTAATACATTACTCATCACTGACAGCTCTTTGTCATTCTCTGTGTATTCACATTGACTCATATACTGAACACCTTCTAGTTTCTCTGTCCATACAGGAGAATGTAGGATCTACGTTTGTGAAAGCAGGTAACAAGATAAGATACTGTATCCAATTTGCTGCAGAAAGTAAATGAGTCAGAGAGAACAGATCATATCTCAGTTTATGGAGAGGAGGTGATGGTGATGGCTAAAGGTGCTTTTCTATAATGCACAATCGTAGCCGAGATAGATGTAAGCCAGCTGCCGGAAAGATTTAGACAATTTAACGATGAGCTTTGTGAGCTGTGCTACCTTAGCTAAACTAATGTAAACCAGAGTTACTGATGAGCTGGAATGACAAAGACATCCATCTCCATGGCTGACTCTTTGGAAGAAGTGCAGGCAAGACGTTATCAGGGGAGAAGCCTGCCAGATCATAGGATCAGACATGGGTCAAATATATCCCAAAGACCTAATCTATCCAGTCACAGAATAATTCAGAAAAATGTGTAAAGGACTCTGAAAATAAAAAGTATCAAACAATAGTTCTGCTTTCTCAGAAACCTCTGTGAACCAGATAAAATCCAGTCTTTGGTAAAAGGAGGAATCTGTATTTGTAATAACATCTAAATTGGTGAGAAAAAAATACTAATTAGCTTCAGAAAATTGGGTAATTATTCTCTTTTCTCATATCTGAACACTGTTTTATGACTGACTGTTAAAGATGGTAGATTAGTTTGTAGTCAAATCAAGCCCTTTAAAATCATTAACTATCACAGTGCTTTTGGAAATAAGATATCGGGGGAAAAGATACACTGCAGTGTTTTTGCTACGACCTGAGCTGATTTAGAGCCTGGCTTACCAAATCTTCCCTCTTCCATCTGAGAGGACATGAATCCAGCTATACGGCCATTGTCTGTCCACAGGAGAAACCACCCGCCATATTTTACCGTTTTACCACTGAAATTCCACAAAACACATTCAGAATTTGTTCAACATTGACCGGTCATTACACAGATAGATCAGAATTGGACAGAAAGGTCAGGGGTCGGGAGCTGCTGTCATGAGCATGAATGAACTGCTATGCTCAGTTTAGAGAATGCTTATCATATTGTGGATGATAACCTGGAGACATCTGTCAACGTTTGTGTAATTGAGAGGTGAACTACTGACCCTTTGCTTCCTGTTGGTTGACAAAAAGGCCACAAAGAATAGCTGAATGGCAAACTTGTTGCACATGCTTGTCCTTTAAAAAGGTAATATGTGGATATTTCAACCAATTCAGATCCAAGGCTTTGTGGGAGATGATTTGAGTGGCAACAGATTCCAAAGACAGAATGCATTTCCTAAACACAAAAATATCCAGTGAAGAGGTGTTTTTTTTTTCATCTAAAATAAATATACATGGAAAAATCATTTGATTTTAGCGCTTCAGGTTTTATTGCAAAATAATGACTGTGTTATCATTTATTTCCTTCCAGGTTTTATTATCATTGTTCCTATGTGTGAAAAATAATCCAACATTTACATCACATCAGGCTTGACAAGCAAAAACACACAAAATTGCTTCCATCTAAAGGAAAATTCTCATGTGAGTTATAAATGGGTTAAACTGAGTAATACCTGTTATTGTCACCTTTTCACTTTAGCCTGATAGTTTTCTAACAATACAAAGCTGCCAGGACACAGACAGGCCAGATGGGAGACATAGTATGAGAGACAGAAACGGCTGAGACAAGGATTGAGTGACAGAGGGATATGACAGCTAACAACTAGAGCTGAAAAGCTGCCAAGCAGTCCTGAAGACTCGCTGTCCTGACACCTTTCCGCATGCCTTTTTTGTTCACAGTGATCCTTAAATTCTGAATTATCATAGCCATTCTTTATAGTCACGTCTGCTTGTGTATCGTGGTGTTTGTGAACCTAGTGTGTGTTGTCTTTTACCTACAAATCACTGCTTCTCCTTTCAACCCTCCACAATTTGTTTTGTAAACTTTAAAGGGGAAGACTTTTCTAAAATATCTTTTTACTCAGTAAAAATATATAACTCTTTTTAAATGACAGCCTATGATCAATTGTGTGAAGTCAAAACTTCAGATGTCAGCAGTATCATTTTGAGTTTTATCACCTCGTATTTGCAGCCCTTCTGCGGGCAGAGACCATAAAAGTACTCCAGACTGAGAGCCTCACTGAGGTTCAGCATACATGAACAGACTGTGATGGATGAGGATTGTTCATGATCATATATTTAGACTTCATACCAGTATTATATTTTGACTCTGGAGTAATAATTGCAGTATTTAATGCATCATGTATATGCGTAATTCCTAATTTATACAGATAAAAATGTGTTGTTTTTTTCAAGTTGTTCATCCAAATCCGAAATATTGGGTAGTTGTATTGAAGAGCCCTCTCTAAACGGACACATCTTTTAAAAAGCTCCCCTGTATAGGAGGATATTTTCAGTCGGCATTGAATTACAGTTGTGTTCATTTTTCACAGAGCCATAAACCTGTAGTGTGTAAAAAGCTTTTGGTCAAATCTTATATACACGTACAGTCTATATATGGGTACATAAGTTTTGAGATGTAACTCTTTGATTATGCCTAATATCAAATTACTCAAACAAGGATGTAATAAACACAGAAAAAATGTTCAATCCAAAATAACAAAGGAAAAGAAATAAGGTAAGACTTTAAATTTCCACTTTTGTTTGAGTTATTTTAGTTATAGTTATGTGTTTATCCTTTGAGGAAACAACCTAAAGTTTCTCCAAATAATAATGGGATAAGACATGGCAGAATAATTAATTGAATTTGATGTATATTGTTTGTTTAGTGTTTTGAAGATACCAATCTATCCATGCTATTACCCTGAATTTGAAGAGGTCGTGAAAAATGCTGCACTAATATTTCAATATTGATCAAATTTGACAGAGAACCGTAATTCTGAGCTATGAACTGTAGTTCTGACAAACTGAAGGGGTTATTACCAGGGGAAATTAAGTCTCTTGGCAATATTACATTCAATTATTTCTGCTAATCCAATCGGAAACGCTGTCAAACATAAAAAAGAAATGTTAAATAGCAAACCCTTTTCTCTGGGAATGGTTGAGGAACTGAATGTTTTGCAGTTCTAAATACTTTTCATGTTGGCTTTAGAACAATATAAACAGGCAATGTTGTTGTTTTTTTATTCGTATGGACCTCAACAGAATTAATGGAACAAATAGGCATTATTATAATGCATTTTTTATAGTTATAGTAATGTAATAGAATGTTGTCTCTTAATGAAACACTGGTTCATTAATGAAACCAACAATTAAAAAAATGATCAAAATCAGGAAATACAGTCTGCCTGGTTTTTATATGTGTGCACGTTTATGCTTTAGCAAAATTTTGCATGAACTGTACAAAAATACACTCATGCATGAATGAGTGTGTGATGTGTGTGTTTGCATCAGCTGAAGAGCTGCTGCTAGGATTGCCTGAGGTTATCTTTCTGTGCAGAAAAACCAGCCATTCAAATGTCAGAGCACTGGGGGAAGTTTTTCAACTACACAAATACTGAAAATATCAATGCTTAGGGTTGAGTGGGCAGTGGACACAATCCAATGACTAACAGCAAAATAAAAGCAGAAACAAAAATATTGTTTTCTTAGATTCTAATGATTATGTCAAATCTGGTGCTGTATCGTTAATGAACTATAAACACACGGGAAAAAAAGTATCTAAAAAAACATATTGCACCCTCACAGGAGTGAAAAGACATGATTTCTACAGTGTTCCTGTTTTGTACGCAGGCGTGCTATTGTTTATTTCAGAGCAGTTAATTTCCTACAGTATGTTTTCTACAGTTTGTATTATGGTAATCCTGGTTTCCAGTAACATTTACAATTAGCCATCTCAGACTGGGTATTTTTCAGAGAGGAGGACTTCTTGGATGAGCACCTGATTTTAATTTTTCTCTCACAGTTTGTGCTTTACGAAAGAGCTACGCTGTAACACCAAACGACATAATAATGATGTCAATTATTCACCGCTTCTATAGTTCCATGACATATTATATTAATGTTCAAGGAAACAAACATGCATACACACACAGGCGCATTTCGCATGGAAGAAACAGGATGAGGTTCTTACTCACAAAATGTAAGTGGACGTCTCCTCCCTCTCTCTTGCTCTCCCTATCTTTCACACACACTTTCCTCTACATATTCCAGATCTAACTACCAACCTTCCTAATGGTAGGTGACTTTTCTTCCTCCTGACCCACAGCCACGCCCTCTCTGATTCATAAAAAAAGTTTTCAACTGTTTCTTATAGCAGTCAAGAGTTTATTTTAGAAAATATCAATCTCTTTGCAACTTAGTTCAGCTGCGCTGTCATTTAAGTGTCATCTCATCTCTATTAAATCTTGTCACCTCTAAGATTAGTCTTGGACTGCCTCCTATAAACCTCTCCCCTTCTGGCATCTTTTTCTAAATCCCTTCAGGTGGAGCTGGCCTTCGGCAGATCGAGATTGACTTCTCAATGCTTGATCAGCCAAGGAAATCTTTGCCACATACTACAAACTGAAGAATAGGGAGAAGGAGAGGCATAAACTCACAGAATAGCTCAGGTAATCACCAAAACATAAACAGAAAAGCACAATCAAGCTGCTACAGAGAGACACAATGAAAGATACTGATAGGGTCAGAAAATATATCAGTGAAAAGATTAATAACAGTAATGAAATTGGAGGAGGAAAGAAGTTATTACACAGATTTTGGAGTAGATGGTTCAGACATAACAACATGACTAACACAGGCATAACAAAGGGGACTGAAATGGGCAAAAGTCAGGTTTGATGTCATACAAACATAGAAATAGTAAATGATAAGTGTTGAAAGATACTTTTCTTTTATTGAAGAAAATCCAGTAGAAATGTGAAATTACAAACATTTTTTAATGAATATTATCTTTCAGTTTTGTAGCAGTTGTATTGGGCTTTTTTGAGGAAAAAGAAAAAAAGAAAAAATCATGACGCACTTTTAAAGTTTTTTTACAGAACCACTGACAGCCCATACTGACTCCTATCAGTTCCTCCATTTTCCCAAACTGTGTAATTAACCATGTAAGCAACTTTCCAAGCTTTCCTGAGTACTCAGGCACACATGGAAGTGTGAATCAGTTAGTCGTTCATTCACCAAAAAGAAAAAAACACTGTTTCAGATTAAAGTATTATCGTCTTTCAATGCCTTTTTGGATGGAATGTGGTCTTTTTTCTTTAAGAATATAATTTTTTTTATATTTCCTCTGACCAACATTTGGAGTCACAAATATGTTAAATTTATGGAACGACCATGGAAGTTATATACACAAGTCAATAAAAAGATAATCTTAATAAGTTAATTATGTCACGTTTTAAACCAATTTAATATCAACAGTTGCAAAATAAGAGCCCATATTTGTAGAAATCTCTGAAGAAGAAAAATCTAATTTCCTCCAGTCAACATTCATGTTGTAGTTCAATTAAATTTAGTTGGAGCATCACAATTTGTCAATTTTCTAATGAAAGCTGACAACACCACCAAATCTCACAGAGCAACACAACTCATTTATTAATTTTGAAAAAGTAGTATAAATTCAATTCAGGTTGCCTTGTGGTTAGTAGGTCTTTGTAGCTCATTGTGCCTCATTAAATTTGATGTAAGTGGCTAGATGACCTAAAAAGAAGCTTATCTTTTATTCATCAGTCTGTTTACAACTGACTCACACACGTCAAGCACACGACGTGTGACTTTAAAGCAGAATCCTGAAATATAGGCCTCCTGCTGCATCTATCACAACATGTTAAGCTCAAGATTCCAAGCTTCCGGACAGTGTGGAATTGCAGAGCTTGAGAATTAAACTAACCATCAGCCACCAGAATTCATTAAAAAAAAATTAACTTAAACTGTGTAAATGCTGTCAAATCCCATTCATTTTTGTAAACTTGATATGAAATGTTAGTTTGTTTATAAATACCAACTATTGCAATAAACAACTAAACAAAACACTGTGTAACACTACTACAGCATTTGGGATGGAATTTATACATTTTAATTTAGTTTCCAATTAAACATATTTTAATATACAAAGAAAATCAGGTGCTGTATTTTTGCAGCTGAATATCTTTCAGTTCTTTACATGTTCTTTACATTGTTATTCCTAATTTTGTGAATTATTTTGAATAGCATTCACTAATTCTTCAATTAATCAACAGACTAAAAACATAATTTAAAGTTATATGGGGCAAATATGCAAGTGACTGAGTTCGTTTTTTGACACCAGGGTTAAAATATGTGATTTAAAAAAAAATCTAATTTACATAAAAAATACATTTTGTATAAAGTCAAGATTTTCCTTTTCTTGGGTTTATTTTTATTGCTGAATAAACTTTTTTATTTTATTTCAAAGTACATAGTAACTAGAAAAAAAGGTTAAATTTATACGTGCCCAATTCAGAGGTGAGACACATTGGTAATTATAAAATCCCTGGGCTAACTCTCACCTTACTGAGCCCAAGGGACTGCATTGGATCCCCTTTAATAGAAATTTATAATGAAATATTAAAACGGTTTACTGCTCAGTGGTATCTAATTCACAAAGTCAAGCCCCACAGACCTCAGTCACCCCAAAAACAGTCAATTGAAAAGCAGTGTGACACATTACAATAAAATGCTTGAAAATCCACTGTCAGATGCCAAAGAGGCCTCATGCTGGTTGAAAGAAAACTTGTCTAACACTGTTACAAAGAACCCGGGATATTGCTTTCCCTTGTGAGTGATCATGTTTAGAGACTTCCAATCTGTCACCTGCAGTGAACCATGGAAACTTAATGTAAGCTTGTCCAATGACTTGTGTCACATATAGCATTCAGGCACTTTCCAAACATCAAAACCGCTTGGTAAAATGGGTAAATTAATTAACATGTATGGATTTTGAAAGTCTGAACTTTTAGAATAACATTGTTTACCAAGTTGAATTCTTAATTTTCACTTGGGGTGGGTGAATCATCAGATTTGAGTTAACATGTTTGGCCCTTGGTTTAATGAGGCTAAAATAAGTTATTTTGCAGTTTGAAAGCATTGCAGGCCTTCCTCCATGCAGTGCAAATGAGTCAGCTAATGAAGGTCTTGGTCATTACCATACTTCAGCTAAAGAGATGGAGGAGAAAAATGTGTGAATTAAATGCAGTATTTGGTAAAATGTGTCACAGCACTGTGTGCAAGGTTGAGATTCATTTTACGGCTGAGATTTATGCTTTTCTCTTCAGGCACCGCTCAACAATAAGGGAATTTTAAAAAGTCAACATGCTGATAATCTGTGTTACTTTGAACATTTATCGGGCTACTTTGTCAGGAGTTGCAGCCTCAATTAATGCTGCACAAAAAAGCTGTTTTCACCCAATAAAAGCCATAAGTGAAAATAGACACAAATTCACCTATATTGTTATATGTCCCTTTGGCCATGTCAGCTATCGGCCTTCACTCTGCTGTTCCCTGCGGTTGTACTTGACCACTCCTCAACCTTTCTCCTCTCCTTTCACCCATCTTGGTCAAAACAACAGAAGTGTGAAAAGCTTTGTGTGCCATGTTCATCTTTAAATGTGACGGTGTACCAACAAGGGTATGCAGCACGGATGAAAGGGCAGCCAGACCCCGTCAGAGCTCTCAGCGCATGTTCCTGCTGGTGTTTGCTAGCTCCCCTGTAGATCACAACTGGGAGAGAGAATAAGCACAGACAGGTTGAAACATAAATGTTTCAGATAGGCTCCTCTTGGGAAATATGTAGAAATACGTAAATATAGACCTATTTTATACTACCTTGAGGGTTTCAAAAAACATTAGTTTTAATGAAAAACCACTCACCGAAATGTATTGCTAAATCAAATACCTTTCATCTCTCAGTTGGGCCTTTAAGTAGTTTAAGGGGAAACAAAAAATAATAGATAAATATAACCAATAGGCAGTTGCGTTACACCATTACATGGTTTGACAGTTTAAAAGGAGTGTGAAGTTCTCATGACAGATGGCAAAATGTGCAGATGTGTCCCTACAGCGTTTATTATTAAATAGATAGATCATCATAAACTGACCGCAAATATGTTCACTCCGTTGCTTTAAGAGAGACAGTGGAAAAATGGTAAAATGCTGGCTTTTAGACCTAACTTGACATCCCTGATAAGATCTAAACATTATTTAAAATCAGAGGGTTTCTAGTTGTTGTTATTTTTTAGCTGGTGCCTGCAGACCACCAGTGACTCTGAATTGGAGTAAGTGAGTATATGAAATGGATGGATGGATGGATGGATGGATGGATGGATGGATGGATGGATGGATGGATGGATGGATGGATGGATATATAAAATGAATATACGTTTGATATCTGGCTGTGCCACATATGGTGTGGCTTACTTAGTTCAGCGAATACTACATTCTGCCACATTATTCATCACTCATTGCTATAAATGTCCATAATTGCTGTATAAACGATTGCAAACTAATACTGTTAAGATAACGCCTGGGGACGTCCTCACTGGTGACTGCTGCTACAGAATATCCATAATTTTTTTCCCTTTGGTCGGTCAAATCTGACTCTGCCTCTATTTTTCTTCTTGTTCATTGTAAAACTGTTAGCAAACAAGAATCTTGATTCATGGATATCACTGAAGTGTCCTCTCTGTTCTTATCTCTCCTTTCTGACATTTCAATCTGCTTCTCAGTCAATTACTGACCCTGCTCCTCTCATCTCTTTTCAGTCGTCCAATTTGTTCGTTCTATTCTATCCTCCATCAAAGCTCTACTTTCTTAACACTCCTTTAAATTTAATTGTCCGTCTAACAGTCACTCTCCGTCTTTATTTCGGCTCTCAACCCCTTCCCTTTGTCCATCCGGCTCGTTCCTCTCTCTTGGTATTTTACACAATGACAACTGACATTTCTAGCTGATGCGTTCTTATCCCTTGTGGCCTTTTTATGCCACCTTTTGTACTTTCTTTTTTTTCGTTCTTTCACATTCCTTTTTTAGAGTTCCTTTGAAAGGGTCATCGCAGATTCCACTTACTCTTTTCCATTTATCTCTCCCTCTCGATGGCCCTTTCGCTCAGAAAGAAACATTTGGCTTTTATGTGTTAAAAGTTCATTTCTTTCTTTACACTTTTGTCCACACCTTTTCCTTCCCTCTGCGGTCACTGACAAGAAGTCATTTCTCCTTTTTTCTATATTGACATCGGGAGATTTATTTAATTTTTTTCTTCTTTCAACATAACATGAAAAACAACATGGCTAATGAGAACAGTTAAGGTTGCAGCATATGTGTTTTACATTTTAATTACAAAATAAGAATTTTACATCCATATCCGTCAGTCATACTGCTAATTATAAAGAACATTTCAATTCATGGCAAAGAAAAGAGGTAATGTTTAGTTTATAATGTTACAAAAAAAGATAAAAGAACTTGAAAACCAATTTAAGTTTTATGGTGGAGTTTCTATTTACTAAGGTGTCAAAATCTTTCCAGCATCACATTTTTGTACCCAGTGGAACCACTGTACGGAAACTATGTGTCGGTAAGCACTGCTGGTCAACAAGCACAAACTTAAACGAACAGACGGAGGGTGATTCGGTGTGAAACAGAACATAAAAACCAAAAGTCAAAACAAAAGAATTCGTACTGAATATCCAAAGGAAACAAAATGTGCAAAGAAATTATGTGAACATAAGTGTCATTATGCGGTGGGAGCATTTGATCTGAGAGTAAAGCTTAAAGAATTATCTATATTAAATTATATGGTTCCTCTTTTTCAAACAGAGGAAGAAATCATATTGATGAATGTGTCTGTGTACTGTCGTCCACGTTTCCCTCAAGTTTAAGAAATGATAAAGGTATGACAAATAAATTTATAGTTCTAGATAGTATTTTGAAATATCCTAATAGGGGAAACAGGGATGAACAACTCTTAGAAAAGTAGAAGTGTTGTGAATTGAAATGTGGTGGTATCTTTCATCTTATTCTACCTAAACTTATTTGGTTTCTAACTCTATATCAGTTTAAGAGTGTGCACTTTTTGTATATTTTTCACTCGATGTTCAGTCCTCAGGAAGTATGGCAACAGGGGAGTCTGACATGAAAGAAATATGTACTTTGAAGTTTTATAGCTGTATGAAGAATGATGATGAGAAACATGTAGTGACGAACAAAAGATCCATAATGCATGTTAATACGGGTAAAAAGGATAGAAAACACATTTAGAAATAAATTTATTAACTTGCATTCAAATAGATTTATCAAATAGGTTTATACAAATGTATGATATATGGGGAAATACTAGAAATTAAATTTAAAGTGTTAAGATGTTTTCAAGCAGTTACTTTTACAAATAATGATGAAAGACCTTGTTTATCAAGCATCAAGTATTCTAACATTTGTTCTTTTTTTCAACTTCATCCACAACTTTGCAGAAAAAGAAAATATATCTTTCAAAGAGCACAAGAACTTGTTGTTTTATTCTCGTTACCACTGCTTGATTTATTGCTTTAATTTCATTCATAAATTGTATTTGTTAATATGTGATGCAGAAGCATATGCATTAATAAACAAAATAATTTATTACCATCGATCCTATGGATCATTGCTGTGTTCTATACAAAACCCTGCCTTTTCCATACAGCGCATGTTAATTTGTGTCCTACTTCATGTGGATTCTATGTTAGTAAAACCCAGAAACCTAGAGTTTTTTTTACAGTGGTGACAAGCATCTCACACATTGATTCTGCGGCCGTGAAGTACTTTAAATGTGTGAACAGGCATCTGTAAGAAAGAGCCCAGACCTGCTTCTGTGCTCATTCCCCAATGTTCACATGTGAAAACAGCTGTAGTGTCAACATCATCAGCTGCAGGGAGGGTGTGAACATGGTGTCAAAAGTGGGAAATGTGTGTAGCTGACGAATTCAATAAATGCTAACTGATGTGTTTCTGTATACTTAATGACACTTTTCATATGACCATTAAATGAAAAAGGTTTGCCAGAACATGACAAATGAGAGTGATGAAGCAACAACAGACACTAAATTGAATGAGCAAAGAATGGCGCAAATGCCTTCCATGATGAAAAATAAACAATATGCTGAAAAGACTTTAGCCCCTCACTGCGAGCCCACATTTCCCGAATCCAACAATAAGTGTGCAAAACAATGTGTCGGTCTCTTTCGGCCACGGCATGTCATCACTTTTGGAGACTCTGTTAAAAGTTTAACGTTGAGACAAACGAATCAACTTTACCCCTCAAATATCTGTTTTGTAAGTATATACATGTGTATCAACTTTTTGTTGAAAAAATAAAGAAAAAAAAGACCGAGGAGAAAGGCGTACTGACGCATTGCAGAGATGATAGCACAATAAATGCTTCACATTTAGTGGCACTTCATTTGACCAGGAAAATGAGGTGGCTGTAAATTTGAGTGCAGTCTGATCCGAGTCAGAACTAAACGGAAGCAACACCATTGCTAAGTCTAATAACTGAATATTGGGGAGAAAAAGTAAACAATACAACAAATGATTTTAAAAGTGCTCTGTCAGAACACATAGGGTTGTTTACAACTTCCCAATCAATCGATCTGGACAAATAAAAGGGTATAGCCGTGCTATAAATAACTGACCTGAATTATCCCGACACATGCCTAACTTTCACTTGAACTCCTGCAGTTTTGAAAGTGATCGGCTCCGGATGCATCTCGTTAGCACGGCCCACTGGAGGCCTGTGCTACTTCAAACACCTCCATGCGGCTGCTTCTACAGCTGAGCCCGTTGCAGATTATAAATAGAAACCAATCTGCAACACTACCTAATGAGCACAATCCACTTCAGACCGAACTGTCAACAGACAGCCACTCTGTTCGTTTGTGTGTGTTCGTGAAGATACAGCTGACCGTGCTCTTTTGATCATGGGTGTGCTGCAAATCACTGCACTGCTGAGCAGCGAGTGTGTGCATGTGCATCCATTAAGTCCTTGTTATCTTTTGTGCTATAAATAGAAAAAAGCTATTCTTTAAGTTTCCTTGGCAGGATGATAACAGCATGACAAGAAAATTGCCCTCTCATTTTATAGGTCTATGTCTTTCTCCTCCTTCAACTTTGTTACTTTTTAATTCTTAAAAGCTTTCTCATTTGTTAAGCTGTTTTCATTAGCCATCTGTAGGGGAGAAATAAACTGGAATTGCTTGTATTCATCGTTGGATATCTGTATTTATTCACATTTCATTTATTTTACATTTATATGCAGTGGTTCTATTATGTGAAACTGCACTTGTAGAAATCTATATGGGATTTCAGTGAAGTCATCTGCTCCTATTTGATATAAGTGATTTAACTTATCAACCTCACATGCAGTATTGTTGAAGTTGGAAAAAGTTATTTTGTTTTAAGAGGTCCATGTGAGCTTTTTTCTTTCTTTTTGTTTGGAATCCAATCATGCCAAAGCATGTCTCAAATCATGGATTCACATGCACCATTTTCCCTTTTCTGTGAATCAGGTAATGATTTCTATCCAGATATGTCTCAAAATGATTTCCTATGCAAAGGAATAAAGATGCTACCACAACGTAAAACTGCATGTAACATTTCACCTATTTTCAGCATGTACGGAACTTCAGAGGAAATTTGAGTTTCTTTGATTTGAAACATCCCATCGACAGCTAGTGCTAACTGACAGAAATCCTTCTGTCTCCCTCTGTTCTTCACTGTACCTTTCAGCTTATATGTACCTGCAAACGCACGCTAATTAGAGCAACCGTTTTTCAAGAACTACCTAATAATGACACTCAGTCGCCCACTGGGAGTGACACACTGGGGGCCGTTCCACACATCTGTCGCACCAGGGAATGTGACAGAACAGAAGGGCTGTCAGCCCAGGTGACAAACGCTGTCGCTACATCAAGGGAGGAAAAGAATCTTGAGATCAATGTTTAAAAAGTATCATTCCGAAATGCTACAAGTCTTTTATTGGCAGGGTTGAGGGGCTGTTACATTTAAACTGTATTAATGCTTTTGACATTTAAAGTGCTAATCTGTGCGAATAAAGCTGTTCCTTCAGCATCATCGTGCTCAGGATCCTAAAGATCACCTGTCAATCAAATGCTGTCACAAGTACAGACTTTGACATTACTTTACATCTGATGTCTCACGAAATAACATCAGTCTTTCTTCATTATATGTATTCATGAAGAGATATTTAGCTCTGCTTAAGTTGACTGAAATAATTCCACTTCTGTGGACTATCACAGTAATTTAACTGTCAAATTACAATTGAATTTAAACCAAACATTCTAGGCTGGAGAATATTCACAGTAAGTTGTTCGGTGCCACTGATGGTGCTTATTTTTAACTGGTTCCAGAACATCTCCACGCTGCTGTGGTAATCTCCAATTCAAATATGAAAACCATTCCTTTTTCACATTGTGTGTTGACCGTTGCAGATTTATTGAAAACTGTTGTGTTGATCTTCGTGTTTGCTGGAAAGTAACTTCGCCCACCTTAATTAACTTGTGTTAGTTTGTCTCTCATCTAAAAGTTTTAAGGAACGTTTATGCGTCATCATTACGCTTCAAACTGACAAGACAATGAGAATAGTTACCTTGGATGTGATGCTGTAAGATCATCTACCTCTTTTCAGTGATGAAAACTTGTAATATTCAGAAGAGATTTTTCTTTTTTTAAAACACTGAATTAACCAGTTTCTGGAATAGGGACAGGTTGTTGCTGGACTTGACTAAATGGGAGATATATTACAAGTATCTTACAATGCTTTTGATTTTGTAATTTAAAATAGTTGTTTTTTCTTTGGATTGTTTGCCAGTTAGTTAGTTTCAGTTGGTGCAAAATGAAGTGGCAGAGCTGGCAGTACACAGAGAAATGAACAAGACAAGCATGAGAACAATGTGAACAGATTTTTTTGATTCTCAATTTACACCAGCAGTTAGTTTGTTACATTCACAATCTTTTTTGGTGGCAAGAGTTTCAGTTGATGATGTGTATAGAGGGTGTGCGTTTTTGTAATGTGTTTTGTGATGTGTTTCGTGATTATGGGAGAGAGAAGAGTTTTGGAAAGTGAGGGCAGTTTCACAGAGCAGTTAAAAGTTTATTTTATTGGATTGAATCAAGTTAAAGTTACCATCAGAACTCATTTTGAGAGTGTGCATGCCATCACTAAATAAATTGATTAGATCATGTTAGATTATCTGAGTCCCCAAGGTACCAGTCAATAGATATGAACCTGATGGTGAAAGCAACAACTAAACTATTGAAAGACTATTAGCCCCAAAGTTGTTCTTCGGGTAAATCTGCACAGGAAGGCAGAGTTCTGGAGGTTGAGCAGTTTCCCTTTAGATTACATATCATCCTCTTTTTTCTGTCTTCCTTCAGATTACATAAAAAAACCTGAATATGTCAATCTACGATAAATTGAATAAAATTGTTTAATCTTTTCAGCAAAACACAATTGGGGCCTCCAGTTGATTAGGCCGGGGATGTTTCATCAATCTACCAAAGTCTGTAATTTCGCGGGAGAACAAGTTGCACAGACAGTATTAAACCAGAGGGGGAAAAAGTGCAATTAAGTTGTGTCTCAAAGATAAAAAAAATAAATAGAAACTGTTCCTATTAGGATTACAACATCTCTCTTGTATCTTTTACCTCTCTTTCGCACACAAGTCTTCTCCACATTCGCAGTCTTTTCTCATCCTGTCTAACGTATCTAACCTCTGTGCTGAAGCAATGTTCCTTACCAAGATGTGCTGTTGCTCTAAACTAGCTTTCACCTGAAAGAAAGAAATTATTTTCCCACCACGAGAAAAACAACCGAGGCAGTTAAACTGTGGCTGAGGTGTGAAGTAGCTCATCCTGGGTGATGGTTTAGCTCATGACCTTTGGACTGTAGTCCAATGGACTTTTTGTTAATACTTCTACACAGCAATAGGTCGAGTTATATAAGAATGGTTATTCTTATGGCCAGACTCACCACCTAAAATGATCAATTAGAAGCAAATATCTGACTCAAGCACTGGATCATGCTTGACCTTTTTTTTCCTGATCGTGTATTATACATTTTCTGTTTTTTTTTATTCAATTTTTTATCAGATTTTAGAATCTTTTTTATTACATCAATTTCTGGATTGATAACAGAGGCATGTAATTTTTATGCTCATAAATATCTCATAAAAACTGAAAAAAAATCAGAATAATTAAACTAAAATGGCATGCAGAGAATATACATAAAGCACATCTCAGAAATGATAATAAGCTCCATATAAAGATTTAAGTGAAACCTGTGAACACATAATTTAATTTTCAAGGACTTTGTGTTGTTGTTCCCCTTTTTTGTGTAGCTTTGTGCTTTTTGATTTTGTGTCTCCATTAGCTTTGCTTTAATTTTTTTTCCAAGTGGTTTGCCCTGCGCTCCAGTTTACCGCTTGACACATGTCAGTTAATTACCTTTCACCTGTCTTTAATCTGTAGATTACCTTTTTCAGGCTTTCAACTCTCGATGAGCCAGATGTGGCCATCAGTGTATAAAATCTGAACCACTTATTTTTGTCATCCTATCACCTTAACGTCGAGATGACCACAGAAGATAAATTACTTACTGCGACACATGACGTGATTTTAATGAAACATTCAGGCAATCTGGGTAGATTTTTGCCATCATGTAGGCTGATCTCAGCCGATGCAGCTAGAATAGAGCAGCTGTATTTCCTCGCCTGTGTCTGCGTCTGCATCAGCGTCAGTTCCAGAAAGTGGGGAAATGATGTTCTGTGACCCTGGCAGAAGTCAGACAATATTTCTAACCAGTATGCATTACTTCAGGATCATCATACATCAGCTCAAGTCTGAGCTGTGAAGCACAATTTGCCTGATATTACATGAGGCAGTCTTAGAAAGGGCAAGGTGGCATTCCACCATTTACTTTTATGCACACCTTATTGGCTATTTTAATTTTTTAAGAGAGGTATAATTGCGTTTATGCATTATGAAATAAGTATTCTTGGTTGTTGTGCTTTGTGTTTTGTTTTTCGTAAAGAATAATCTGTGTTTATCAAGTGTTTGACACACAAAAAAAGCTGACTCTATCATAAACAAGTCAAAAAGGTTTAATTCAGCTGCAGAATGCCTCCCACAGAGCAGAACATCACATGGGCAGCAGATAACTCCTACTGTGCCAAACTCATAAACTTGTGAGCGCCCGCAGAGCTGTGGGCTTGTTACAGCCTTCACCATGGCACCATGCTCACACACACACACACGCTTTAGTTTAAATTTTTACTTTAACCCCATTATACTATGATCAAAACTCAAAAAGCAAACGCTTGCATTTGTTGTTATGTTATGTTGTCTCTGAAGAATATCTGCATTTTATAATTGATGCATGGCTCACGAAGCGCAAAAGTAGAGCTAACAGGGCAGCTGAAAGATTTCCTTGAGCAAAAAGATTAGATTAGAACTTTGTGGGAGAGCTAAGACTTAGTAGTTTTCTGTTATACAGATCAACTGTTGTGTGGGTAAATGTACATAATGGTAATGTGTGCGTAAAAGTTTACATGTTCAAGCTGATTTATTTATCTTTTTAATTCAACCCAAACCAAACCTGCTGTGAGAATTCATAAAACATTTTACATCTGTTATAAAAAGTGGGGAAAGAGACAAAACAGGTATTTTTGCACTTTATTAGTTATACCAATTATCATCATATGATGGTGGTGAATTGTAAGAGTGAAGGCAGAATGTTTCATTTTGGTCCTGACTTTTCTGTCACACAGAAGTGTTCCCTGAAGCGACCCTCGCTCCCGTTTGCAGACATTTTACATCATGCGGTGAGAACATTTACCAAGACTGTTTTTAATTCAGTTCACACGAAAAGGTGTATTGAACTGTTGGACGGTAAAAGAGCAGGAGCTGTGACAAAACCTTTCCTGCATTCTGCTGCTGCCTGACAAAAACATCAGCACATGTTGATCTGGCCGACTGCCAGATTCAGGTTTAAACAACCAAAATTCACCAACTCCAGAAAGGTGACTCATCAGCAAAAGAGAAAATAGAGAAGTCTTCATCAGCTGGGAAAAGTTGGTCTCTAAACATGTGGCTAAAAAAAGTTTGCTTTTCCCACATTTAACTTTTTTTTTTTGTCTTAATTTAATGACTGATCAAACTAAAGTTACTTTAGAATGAATGCATGAATGGTACAACATCATTGGAAGACATAAAACATCAGAATGGGCTGTGATTGAATATTAATGCAGAATTGAGTGCAATATCATGAAAGACTTTCTATGTAAAACTACACAGGGCACGATGTATTCTGTCATAGATATCCTTAGGTTTTTTCAGCCTTAAAAGTATTTGTTTAGACACATAAATAATGGAACCATGCATAAGCCTATCACAAGATTACACAAAAAATTAAGTAATTTGTCCCTATATATCTGAAATACATTATAGAAAGATGCCTATTTTGGCTCTGTACTCATGATCAGTATCCAAGTCCATTCAAATAAAGATGGCCAATACAAGCAAATGGAAAATGTTCCAGGTCAGCAAAAAACATTTCAGTCACTTGGCAACCGTATCACACAGATAACACAACCTTAGCATTTGTTTTGTACCACTGGCTAAAAACCGATTCATTTGCAGACTCAAAGGGTGAGACGTTTAGGGAGGAGCTGGCCAGATGGGTGGTAGTAATGGAAGCGAGAAGCTCTCACTTCACAGACTCTATCTACCCCCTCCCGGTATAGAATAAATATGAGAGGGAGACTGGAACACCATAGAGTCCTGGAGCCCCTGAAGTGAAAGTGGCAAGTAGGAAAGTTGAGGCAGGCACAGAGGCAGAGAATGTGCTGAGAAACAGAGAGGTAATGACAGTAATTCAACTTCACCTCCTGGGTAAGTGAGTGAGAGTGAAAGTTTAAAGCTTGAATCAATGGGAGCAGGCAAGAGGGCAAGACCACAGAAGAGAGGGGGGTGTGACACAATTTGTTGTGAAAGAAGAGGCTCTCGGGAAAAGTGATAAGAAGGACAACAAGAGGCATTCAAAGCTGGGAATTTAACTGACATCTGTGGCCATCTACTTTTATATATATATACTTTTTAGGATCTAGCGCCCATCACGCTTCTGAAAATACAGGCCTGCACATTCATCCTAACTACAATAATCAGACACAGACTTTTTGAACATACAAACATTAATCAACATCGTAGTCTAGTAGGGAATAAAGCAGTGTTTCCCCTTAGGGCAGCAGTTCCTCGATTGTTTCGGCTAAGCACCCTAACTGGGTAAATGCAGTTTCTCTCTGTGACAGAAAAAGACTTGTGGGTCCCTGAATGTGTTTGGACGGTTGCGCACATTTGTGTCATCACGGTGAGAGACTGTACTGTTCACCCACTGTGTTGCCAGCACAATAAACAATGATACATGATGAGGTGTGATACACGGGGATAACATGTTAATTCTTTTTTTCTGCATTTTTGCAATTACCTTCCTCAGTCTATTGAAATTTTCCGCGCGTGGCGTTTTTTCACGCCAAATGTCGCGCCTTGATGCTGCAAAGAAGACGCTCATCTTCTGCCACCTTTGCTCACTGACACTGATCCAACAGAAACAGTGCAGCACAGTGTTAGTGTGATTTGAGATGGAATGCCCACGTTGCAAAATCAGTGGAGCGACAACAGCGTTGGTGTCCAGAGCGCTTAACATTTTGACAGCATCCACTGCCAGCTCAGAGGACAATATGTTTAGACCACCCACTATGTCTCTGTACCCTGAGTCGCAGTACAGAAAGGCTCTCTTTTGTGTGAATGAGACTAGAATACCTTTCGACATCATGCTTTAGGTTCTGTAGTAATATAAACCTACTACTAAAAATAATCCCTGTGGCTTTTCAGAACCAAAGACATATGCACGATATGTTATTGTGATAAATATATTAAAGATATTTTCTTCGAGCAATTTAAGTCAGATAAGAAGAAAGCGTTACAGTAACACAAATCAGACGCAATTTATGACCTAATCTCCCAATACGACAGTTACTTTCATTCATAATCATTACGTTTGAGTTTATCATGCAGGTGCTCTGCTTGAGCGTCTTCTTTTATGTAAAGAAGTTGAGGCTTTTTGAAGAAAAAGGCGTCAAGATCAAACCGCTGAAGGAGCTACTCCTGTCATATTTTCGGTAAAAACAAAATCACCCCGCAATGACCTGTCCAAGGTGTATTTTGCCATCTGCTCAGTGGCAGCTGCGATGGATTGATTGATTCAGCTGAAGAAGACATTGTCAGTGTCCATCAATGACATACAGACAGGTGACAGACAGATTTTCAGATGAGCTCCAGACATTCCCAAAAGCCAACTATTGGATAGTGTTCTCTAAAAGTCCTCTAAAAGTCGTTATAACATTCATTCATAAACTAAAACAAAATTTGTTTTTATGAACCTTGTTGTTGAAATATTGTATTTAATGTCCTGTTCTGACAACAAGCTTGTAGGGAGAATACACTAAAATATTCTTTTTTTTTTTTTTACATAGTTATAATCAAATCTGAATAACCAAATCTAAAAAAAATTTAAAAAGACAAAAACCACCTACGTTGTTTTGAGGCCATCACTGGATACATCTGATTTCGAAGATGGTGTTGCTTAATCATATAATTCAAATAAATATTCTCTACTCAGTTTGCATTAGCCTTTTTTAATGACCCATCATTATTGAAAGGTTTCACTATTTAATTTAAAAGAGAAATTCTCCATTAATGACATTAATCAGCTTTCAGTCTTTGTGGCAGAATGCTCCCCTACATGCAAAACTGGTGACTGGATGCCTGGCCAATGCACTGCTTTCAGGAAAATTGTCTTCGCATTTTACTGCAGGCATCCCTGGGTCATAAATCATTCTTTGGCATTCTAGATGTCTGAGCAAACCCATGCAGTATCACGTTGCTCTGATTTGTTTTTTGTTGTTCGCGGCCACAATGCAAGTCTTGATTATAAAATACCTTGTGTTAGGTCATGCCACCAGCACACAAAAACAAACTTAATGCATTTTTATTACTGGCTCTATTCATTTTTATCCTTATCGTTTATGTTCATTTTCAGTTTCAGCCCCAATTTAAAAGAAAGAAATTTGATAGATGATGATGACATATCCATTTTGCACAGTGTAATACTAATGCACTGTGGAGCTAAAATAACTATTTCCCTACTGAGAGTTTCATTACCTGCAACGGACTGGCAACCTGTCCCTGGCGTACCCCGCCTCTTGTTTGTTGACTATTGCGATAGGGTCCAGAACCTCCCCCACGATCCCATTGAGAATAAACCGTACAGAAAATTACTGGATGGATTACCAATTCATCATATTTGCTCGTCAGTGTTAAAATTTTCAGGTCAAGTCCTCTGGCTTATCTTCTTGTGTTCATTTGTACACTGTGGCATCCCTTTTAACATCCATCCATTATCGTTACCGATGATTCCCTAATAGGTTTGCGGGGAGAACTGGGGCTTATCCCAGTGGTCAATGGGCGAGAAGGTACACCCTGGGCGGTCCACCAGTCCATCGCTGGGCCACAAACAAGACATACATCGAAAAACAACCAAGCACACATATTCACTCCTAAGGGCAATTTGGAATGTCCAATCAACCTAACATTTAGGTTTTTGGACTGAGGGAGGAAGTCCTGCCTTGGACACATCCTCTTTTTATCTATAGGGTGGTTTAGCTCTGAAGGTAGAAACAGCTTTCCACCTGCTTATATATCACATGTATCTTGTCACGATTATATTTAAACTGTAAAATATATCCTGTCATATTTAGTAACCCTCAACCAAAGGCTCTGACTTGTATTACCAAACAACATCTCAGTTTGAGCTGCAGATACTACATGATTTCTCTTTCCTGTCTTCTACTCATGCTAATCATATACAATATAATGATGTGTCAACCACCTATGGTGTTGATTTAACTTGGCTTGATGTTTTTGTCTTGGATTTTCCTTTTGCCTTGCTAATGTCTTTCCTGAACTATGATGGAACTTGATAATGTCAGTGAGTAATAAGTGTAAAGTGTGTGGGTAAACACTTTATTAAGAATTTCTGACTGCGTGCACACAGAACATCGCGGATTTTACTCCGTTTTTCCCAAGAGCAAATTTAGATTTGACTTAAAAGAAGCATCTAATCTTGAGTACCTGAGCAACTGGAAACAGAGCGACGGCGAGTTATTAATAGTCACACTCTACCTGGACTATCATTAATAAAATGTTCAGAACACACACCGATCTCTCAGAGAACACCTTCATCTCACACCCTCCAGGATAAACAAACCTTGTCCCATCAGCACATATCAACATGAGAGCGACAAACATGATCTTCTCCCAGTCTATTTTCTCTGTAACAAAAGACTATGGAGAAAATTGCTGTAATTGACAGCATTTAAAAAAATACACTTCACACAGACAGACAGACAGTTAGACTTGTCAATAGATGAGCATCCATTTCAGTGACACAAACTTTGGACCTTAATTAGTTCTCCAAGCCTGTCATGTTTCTCAGTAATACAAAAACCTCAATCTGTCTTAATTTGGATTTAGTCAATGGACCCCAACAAATAACTTTTGGAAGCATCCTAGTGTGTCACAGTTAAACTAAAATGAGCTTAAAAAAGCATGAATAAAACAGTGTTATTATGTTCAGACCATGTTCAATATGTAACTTAATTAGGCTGTAAAATTCTATTCGATTAAGTTTGTGTTACCAATTTTTAATATTATAATATAGTTTGAGATTGAGCATTTCATGACATCTATCTTGCTAATATCATTACTATCCACTATCCACCATTACATCGTTACTATCCACTGTTGCAGATCGAGCAAACAACATTCAAAGGATGAACATTTTTATAACTCAAACATAATTTTGGAACTTGTAACAGATCAAAGGTGCTTGGAAACTGGCTGAAAACTCAGTGTCTTGTTTTTAGAATTGTGATTCATGTGCTCGCCTTTATGTGTGCAGTAGACACAGTGGAGGAATTAAAGCATAGCAAATCATTTGATAAAGTTTTAATTAGGTATTGAATGGTTGGTTCTTTAACAGAGAGAGAGGCTCATGAGGACAAACCAGGAACATAAAGAATGCTGTATAATGTGTTTCGGTGAGGCTGTAGGAGCCATGTCTCTTTCAAGGCTGTCAGACATCAAACAGACAGAGACATCAGAATAAGTTGAAAGATTTAAGGTGAAAGGATTGCAGTGCAACAGCACAGTGGTGTGGTGGTTAGTTCTATCCTGTAGAGGTCACCTGCATTTTTCTAGTCATGGTTCATGCATTATTCTTGAACTATAGCAAGTAAACGTAACATAAGTACAATGCAAACATAGCTCCTGAACATCAGGGCATTCTGAGACCTGCTCTTTCTCAGGTGAAGCAACAGCTGGAGAAACTGAACTGAAACAAGGCTGCATGTCTTGGTTAGTGCCCACATCATTGGATTTCTTGGACACTAACAGCATTTAGACGCTCAGCTCGATAAGTATGTAAATACGTTTCTGGATCAACAACACTTATCATATTGGGGGATGAAGTTGATAACATCCCATTCTACTTCAGCTCAGGAACCAACACAGAACACTGTTTTCCTAATAGTTTTCCTCATGCCCCTTCCTTCCAGTAGAGTCCTGTAATAATGAGATAATAATGAGATAATACCAGTACTGTGAAGAGTAAAAAAAAATATGGGGATTAAAGAGGGAGCCAGACAGAACCTACGCATATAGAAGCAAAACATACAAACTCCCACATTGTAATTGTGTCAATAACATGTTCACTTCATCTTACATGACAACAAAACAGACAAAACAGCTAAAGCTGCCAGTAACCTTGAGTAAGGCCATAAAAGTTTTGTTCAATAACAAGCTCTAAGATGAAAGGTGATGCTCAATGAAAGACAAAGGAACACAGATGATCAGTCACAATGATAAAAGATTTTGCTGTCACATTTAGTTGATTAGAAGCTGTAGCATAAGCTCTGCAGACTAGTTGGCCATCATCATAATGATGAGTTGTGATTATTTAATGGGTATCCTGGAAAACAAAATAGACTCCATAGAACTTCAGTAATACTTTCTATGTTTCCCTTATTTTTGTTTTTAGTTCAATAAATTACAGCTGATAAATGATGATGCGGCCCAATTAGACTTTTAGTGTACCAGGACTAAGACTACACCACATAGTCAAAAACAGAAACATCTAAAATTATTTAAATTTATGGTTTGAAATAGTTGAATTTTTCACAAAGAAGAGTGGGAAAGAACGTTAATCCCACCTCTTAATATTTCCCTTAAAGTAAAGAGAGAAAAATACTGAGAGGATGGAGTTTGTGTAAAAAGAAAAAACAATCTGCAGGAGACAGAGGACGAAGGTAAATGAGACAGAAGACAGTGGAAGAGGGACAGACAGAGGTTGAGTAATGTTGTTTCTGTGCTGTCACACTAATGAGACTCAGGTTTGCTTTATGGATGCATCCTGCTTCTCCCAACTCAGATTAATGAACAGACACACATTCATAATATACAGGGGGTAGGTGAAAATTGCCTACACGGAACTTGCTTTCCCTTGTGCATAATGCGTAGTACTCAAACTGCAATAAAGCTGCGTAATCAATACGGGATCATTAGATTATTTGCTGCTGTGCTATCACATTCTATGAGTGATGACTGAGCAGGTTTAAACAAAGCAGCATATCAGAACTGAGATTTGAAA
>CAJRST010013335.1:6776655-6793159 GCA_907169785.1 Menidia menidia
GATTCAATGTTTGCTTCCTAGTGGTGTGAAGATATGGTTTTATGCAGTTTTAATTCTAACAGCTTTTTTTAGCCTTCTCACCACTTTTTATCCTTTTCAACATCCTAGCTTTTAAATACCCAAAATAAACATGTTTTAGCCCATTTCTAAACTTATATATAAACTGCAAACACATCAGATTCCACAAAGGGTAAATTAAAAAGTCAGCCGAATAAATAAGAAAGAAAGAAGATGTTAAAAAAAAAAAAAAAGAGGAGAGAATAAAGTGTGTGGAAAATAATCTAGTAGGGAGGAATGAGTACTGGGACCAGGAGATAGTGGCAAAATAATAAAATAGTAATGAGTGAAGAGCTGATCTCAGTCATATTTAGCAACTCAACGACACGAGAGATGTCATGTGTGGATTAAATATTAAAATTCCAAGCGAGAAAAAGAGATGAAGCCCTGAAACTCTTTGCTATCTCTTCCACTCCAGCATCCTTCTGCTGCTCTTTCTCATTTTTGCTCACTACGTTTCTCATTTTTATCTAAGATGCTGATTCCGGATGAGAGCTGAAAGAAACTCAGAGGTACAGCAAAGAATGGCAAGATCACAGCGGAGTGCAGGAGATAGACTAAAATAATGTGCTGCCTACTGGAAGCTTCAATGTTTAATGAAAGGGCGTCATTAAAAGTGGGCAAGTCACCCAAGCTCCATGTGGGAGCCTATTACATCGGTCTGTCTTAGGGTTAGTCTCCAATTTTTTACTGGCTGTTTCAGTCTCTCATTTACACACACACACACATTCTCTCTCTCTTCCTCTCTTCTGCTCATGGTTCTCTCTTTTGAAATCTGGAAACTTTAAAGGGAATTATATGTAATTAACAAGGGCATAGTGTGGTCTGGTGAAAGATTTTAGGGTATTTCTTAGTGGATAAGAAAAGGTTTCCTTTGAAATAACCCAGGGGACACGAAAAGGCACAGCAAGTTAGGGAGAAAAATCAGGAGGCTCGGAACAAAAGAAGAAAAAGAAAGACAGACTTGGGGCTTATCTTTCCCACAGGCTCGAGATGCGTGTTAACACATGAAAGCTTGTTTCAACAGTCACTGACACTTGTACAGTAATACATGTACACAATTTGCAGCCCGGGCTCTCTGTAGCTTTGCACATCTTTGAGTGGCATTCAAATACATACTTTAAAAAATGTATGACATGAGGAAAAAATGTCTTAAAAAAAAAAACTGAGACAAGAAATATAGTTTTATTTTGATTAATTATATGTTTATGCGCATTAAAATGCCTCACTTCTTTAAATACTTCTCTAAATACTAGCCAAATGGAACTACCTCAACATGTTTTCGCTGATCAGTACCATCCACTCTCCTAAAGTTAAGCCTCCGGTCACACTTTGGGTTAGACTACGTTGCCTTTATGGAAGCTGCACAGGCTGTCAATTCTTAAGCAAGGGAAGGAGCTCCAGATTGGGTCACTACACACAGAGTAATAACTTTAAATCTGTTCCTTAGGTTAATGATGAAATTACCCAGCAGAAACATTCGCACAAAATCATTATTCAGGTAATAAACAGGAAGCCAGACACTGAAATGTGTGACAAAAATCCTGTGTTCTGTAGCTAAAGGTATACTGCTCATTAATATCTGTGGTAACTTTTTCAGTGTGAGCTGACATTTCATATCACAAACAGTTTAGCCTTGTTACACAATCAACTTCATGGATATGCTGTGGTGAGGAGGATTACGTGCAGACGGAGCTAAAACATTTTATATAGGTAAGTACACTAATGCTATTTTTACCTTTTCTATTTTCAAATGTTTGCTTCAGTCCATTCACATTGGTTTCCATTTGGCATGAACATCTTTGTAAGGCATAAAAAATATCTGGTTTACACTGTAATCAATGTAGTTATATTGTTCTTCTGTTGACAGAGCACTGCCTGCTTGTTCACCCTAAAGTTCCTGCTTTATTAAGATGTAGGGAATCCATTAAGGCTAGCTTGGCTCTACATTCATTAGCACACATAAACACACACAAATGGTGAAAAACTGAGATTTGTGACTGATGTGAAAACACAAACAAGCACGCACACCGAGACACATTCTGTTCACAGTGATGGGATGCATACTTTCACTTCAGAGGCCAAATTTGATCACACGTGCAAACATAAATACACACAATCCCACACACTCCATCTGGAATGGTATTCAGTCAGATGTAGGTGTTTCATGGCAATCCTGTCAAACGTGAACATGAAACACACACAAAAAGTGAGGCTCTCATTTGTAAGGAAACACACGCTAAATGCCCAAACACAATCATGCAGCACATTTAAAAGGCATGATCTATCACCAGTGGTGAAAGATACATGCAAAAGACAAAGCGATTTTTATTTAACATCTCCATCCCTTTATTACCCAGCGCATGCACACACAACCTAATTCTCACAGTATGTGAGCGCTGTTGCCTTTGAGAGCTCTGTAACGTCTCTATTACCTCGCAGCAGTATTATGGCGCTCAGCACAAGCTGTGCAGTATAATCCAGTTAGGCATGTTCCTTTGTAAGTAAACAGCAAGTTTAAACAGCCAAATAAAGGCCTTACCAGGACAGGGATTAGCCACTTTCAACCTTTTACGAGATTATGGGTGGTACTGAACACTAAGCTATTGCTCAGAGGGTATCACTGTAACTGTGCTGAGTGTGTTTGGGAGAAATCTACACTGCAATAAAGGAATGTTATATAAAGAATAAGTCATGGTAATACTGCCCCGTCTGGGACAAAATCCTCATACTTAAAGCTTTTTGCTGAGTGTGCTTATATTTCTGTATGAGCTAATTTCACACAAGGACAGTTCCTCCCACCAATCAGAGCAAAGGATTAACGTCTTAGCGGCCTCTCTGGCCACTGTGCACTGGAACAGCTGCTTGAAGCGTACTTGAAACTGAGTGAAATGTGTCTGTCATTGTATTCATAAAAAAAGTTAACTTTAACCCAAATTAAGCTTTTGTTTCTTTTTAAGAAAAAAAAAATGTTAACACAAATTGCCCTTCAACATTCCTGCTTTTTGAGACCTAATATTCCAAAACACTGTCCTGTAAATGTTAGGACTCAGTGAATTATCCCAGCAAGTCTGCATTCATAAACTCACTTAATCATTAATATGTTGTGCTCTCATACCTGCAGGAATCTATCAGTGGAACACAACCTCATCTAAACCCCTTTTTATTCAATGTTTTCTTTAATTTCTTTCTTAGATGTTTTGTAAACAACAATCCCATCACTCACACCAAATTTTTACCTGTGGGGTGTGAGACCCACAAGGCAGTGTTTCAAACCCCGAGGTCCGACTCGGCTTAATCCAACCCATCCCTCACCAAAAAATATCTCTGAGAACTGAGACATTTTTCAGAGGTTTAGAGCAAAGCAACATTCCCTTCATGCTGTCTTCAGTGGTAAAGGTGCCATTAGTAAATTAGCAGTCTGGCTGATTTATATTGTAATAGGCTAATCAATAATGCTGCAATCCCCTCTGGTTACAGATGCACACGGCGCAGCGCCTGCCAAGTTTCCTTCCCCCCCCCCCCCTCTACCTTGCTCTATTTTTATTAAGCCATTTCTCATTTTGCTGACTACATTACTGTCGTATCACTCCCACAATGCCCCTGCTCTGATGCTTAAGTCTCCAAGCCCATAGAGTTCAGGCTTAAGAATATTTAAGGCTATGCAAGTGATAAAACAAACAGAAATAGTTAAAACACGTAAGGGCTTGATGAAACAATAGATTAATGATAAATAGAGGAAAAAAGTCACAGCACATGTCCAAACATAAATACAACCAACATACCTGATCAACGAGTGAAGTAAAGAGTTGAAATACACGATGCAAATCAGTACCAGTACAAAAATGGTGACAGCTTCTTTCACCTTGCAGGCAATAAGATGAGGTTAAACAACCCAAACTACAAAAATGTGTGGTAATTAGCCACCTCGAAACTGTGATGACCTGCGAATTACTTGTATCTTACATTGTTTTCAGTACATCTGATCGCGGTGTAATCCAACAGATTGCTTGGCGATGTGGCGGGAAGCACCGTGGCCTCATAGCAAGGCCTCATTTTTCCAGCTAATGCCTACCAGGTCATTGGTGATATGAAGTTATTCTAAGAGTGAGTATGAGCATGGTTGTATAAATCTCTTGAACCCTGTGACAGGGTGATGATCTGTTCAAGTTTGCCCCTCTTTTACTGCTGATATGGGGCTGTGCTGATGTCACATTCACTTGTGCAATTACGGTGATTAATAAAATCCACAGCGAGCCAACATATTAAGTGTACTTTATGAATAGAAAAATGAGTTCAAATGATGTTTATAATGGCATTACTTCCAACTTTACGACACTTCTAAACAACTAACTTCACACTCTCTCCTCTCTCTCTTCTACACATCACTTCTCAATCTTCTCCTTGTCTCTCATGCTTGTGTTTCTGTACCACACATTTGTTCTGTATCTCTTCCCCAAGCCATTCTCAGCTTATTGGTCTCTGTTCCTCTCACTCCTTCACCCCTCCAGCCTTATGCTCTTTTTGACCACAAATCTCTTACGACTCTCCACTTGCTTGATTGTCCTTGTCCTGCTCCATTATCTTTTTGTTTCTCTGCCATCAACCCCCTCTCTCCAACCTGCTTTCTGAAAATTGGGTTTCATTTTACATATCAACTCATTTTAATTTATTCTGCTGAAATGCCCAAAATGACAGAATATGGTATTTGTTAAAGAATTACTTCTATCAGGATGAGCTTTGTAAGAAATTAAACCACCAATAAGCAGCACCATTAAGAATGGTGACAAATAGCTTTTGTAAATAAGAACAAACTGATGAAATTAGCCATCCATCCGTTCATCCATTTTCTAAACAGCTTATTCCCAAATGGGGTGGCGGGGGACTGAAGCCTATCCCAGTATTCAATGGGCGAGAGGCAAGGTACACCCTGGATGGTTGAAAATAGCCAGAGCAGTGCAAAGAGAACCAGTTCTGTTCAGATTTTATTCCAACATTTGATTTCCCAGCACTAAACAGAGAAAATGACAGGAAGTCTGCCAAAAAAAGATCACTATTCCGTCAAACTGTACATTATGGTAAATTCAGTGTAAATAGAGATTGGATCATTTCCCACCCATTTCTCTGTTTTAGCCATTAGCCATAAAAAGATTAAATAATGTGAATAACACTGAAGCACATTTTAGAGAATTCAACAATAATAGCATTTGCCTGATGATTCAGACTAGAAACCAGCTAAATCTATTCAATTCCAAGACAGAAAAACAGTTCATTTTCCAAAGCATTATACAAAGAGTTGGGGTTTAGATAGATAGATAGAGGTACATTAATAAGATTTGAAATAAGCGTGAATTACAGACCACATTACAGATTTTTTTTAAATTCTTAGAAAAGGAGAAAGGTAAAGAGTGATTGCGTAAAATAAGGCTTTAATTTGGAAAAAATAGTTTCTAGAGGACAAATAGATTTGTAACTATGGCAACAGGGAGAAAAAATCTCCAAATAATTGTGAACTAACAACTAAGCCTGTTAAAGTAAAAACTAAAGTTGAATTCCTTGTTCATAGAGGCAGAAAGCATCCAAGTATTCTTTCTCACAGACTACATTCTACATTGGCCTCTATGACATACATCAGTAAATATATTCATACGTATAATTTACAAATTTATATGATGCAAATCACAAATATGTCATCATGACCTGAGGTGTATTTTCTTTAAATTCTCGGTTGTAAATGTTTAGGCTGGAGAACAGCCTAAACATTTCACAGACTGACATGGAGACAATGTTCCTTAGCTGCACATCCACAAGTAAACCAATTAACCACAGCCAGTTGTGTTTCAGTACACTGACTCCAGCTCCATGACAGCAAATAGAGGCTCCAGCTGTGGTTTCAGGCTAGGCTTAAAGTTAAATAAAGCTTCATTCACCGACACGATAGTAAGAGGGGATGTTTCTCGTCTTTTCATTTACTTTTCATGAAACTTGGTGATGAATTTTAGCAAGAAATCAGAGATCAGAGTTCAGTGTAAGACCAGAATCAGTTTTATTTATAAGTGTATACATCCTGCATTTAGCTTGTGAGGGGAGGTACTCTGAATTCTCATTTACTTTCACTAGAAATGCTTTTGAAATATACTCAGCTGTTATAAGATGTTTTTTTTTGTCCCTTTAAAGTTCACAGATTAAAGTTCATGATAAGTTCATGATGATTTATATCCCCCTAACCTGTGACACATGCCACTTCTGTAGAGGGTTTGAAATATACACTGAGCTTAATATACCAGCTGCTCACCTTTTTTTTCCAATTCCTTTTTTCAATCTGGCTAAATTAGCCCCTATGGTAAAAATGTGACACAACTCCTCTTAATAAGGAACGATTGTACAGTACCTTAAAATAAGCACAAAAGAAAGAAGGTGCTGTTGCTGCAAAATCGACTGCCAATAGCCATCAAAGTTACCCTGATGATTATCTAATGAGGACCAAAGTAAAATAAATTGCAGCTCTCAGAATAAGTGGTATAATGATGGACTCAAAGTTAATTTATGGAGAGGCATATGATCAATATCATCACAAAAAATAAATGTCACTAGAGTATGCTTTTGCCGAACTGGGAAGAAACAAAATGCGACATAAGGAGCAACAGCAAGGGAAGTAAAAACTTTAAATATCTGATGTGTGTATATGGGCTTAACTGTTTGCCAACATGCACCTGATCTTCACAGCATTTGACAACACCTCAGTTGACCTCCACTGACCCGAGAAACCTCCACTGACCCCTCACCCACGGAGAAAATAATCTCTTGTAAATTAAAAGACAAAAAACTGGTAGTCCTGAGTGACTGAATCTTTTGTTTGGGCATAAATATCAGTACATTCCACAAAGAAGTCTTTCCATTAATCACTCAATGATCATTTAAAAAGCATGACTTGGGATTTTCCATTCAAGCACTCCAGAGTGATGTCCCTCTCCAGCCTTCTTTATAGATTGGAAGGGAGGGGGACTGCAGACATACGGGGAGAAGATGGATGGCTGACTGTCAGCTATCCTCTGTTGGGCTTATTTGAGAGAGCAGCTGAAAAGACCAGAGAAATGGATTTAAGACCAGAAGTTCTCAAGGTCCCATCAGTCACGAGACAACTTTCTCCTCACAAAGACCATCCAATGACACACACAGAATTAATGCACGGAATGATTTGCATAAAGATATTAATTTTCCACCTAAGCAGTGATCAATAACTAAACATTGATATTAAAACCCAGGATTTTTTTCATTCACCAAAAATGTCCTAAGCTGCAGAAAGTATAAATTATCCTCCTTACAGCAGTGATGACGAGGATGAGGAAGTAAAAGTTGTTTAATTAGGCATCTTTATTACTGTACTTTGGGCTATTGCCCAACTGTCCACAGGTTTAATACCAGCTGGCAAATGTTAAGGTGCAATTCTGAAAGGGATAACAATCTGTCTTTCCTTTCTCAACTCCAGACTGCTCATTAGCTAATGATAGAGGGCTGCGCTTGCACTTGGTAGTTCTGCATGTGTGTGTATTGCCAAATCTTGCTCCGGCTTTTGCATTTCAATGTTTTTTTTATTCTGTACTATGTCTTTCTTAATTATTGAATCATGTATTTACAAAATCATCTCCCTAAAAATTGAATGCAGCACAGATATAGAAAGGTTTTATGTATTAATGGAAAGCGTAAAGCTTTTACGGGTCAAGGTTAGGTCAGAGTTGACTAAAATTTGCCTATGCTGATATGCTTTCACTTCCCTAAATTTTCACCTCTGATGAGGAATAATCAGACGAATCATCCATAAGGAATTGATGGTCTGGTACTTGTAGATCAGTCGTGTTGAACTGAGTTCACAGTAACTTGAATTAAAATGTGGTATATGTCCACTATTATTTTCCTTCTATTCATTGTTTTAAATTTTTCATCATTTTCTTACAAACTGAGCTGCTGTTATTAAGTGAGAAAACATTCCTACGTGGGTGGAGCAACAATATGCTGCAGCAATGCAATGAAAGACAAACTCCCTGTTTTCTGCAGAAATATGTCCTTTGAAAATCAGTTTCCACAGTTCACACATGTATGAGCATGGCATAAAAAACATTAAACATGGATAATCCTTCTACTTGAAATATGCATCTAATGGTTAATTTAGACAAGGGGGAAAAAAATAGACTCTGCTCTCTTTGCCCTCTGAATGAATGGACGGTGTGTGTGTGTGTGTGAGTGTGAGTGTGTGTGTGTGTGTGTGGGGGGGGGGTAACTAGATGCTAACACTGAAAAAAGCCCTCAGTCTTTTCACTGACTGAAAAAGAAAACATTTGATGATATCATTTTTGCATTTGAAACAACAAAACGTGTTTCGGCTTGATTGATTTTGAATTTGTTTTTGTATTATTTTCTGCATATCTCTGTAATTTGATTCTTGATTCTGTATTTCTTTGTTCCCTGGAATAGCTTGTGTTTACTTCATTCAAATCAAAGCCATAATATACCATCATTATCAGTCATTTTATTTTCAAATCTAACCAAAGTGTAAAAGTTGTAACGATTCTGTCCATCTCTCAATGGTAAATTATTTCCCTCTTGTTGTTAACAAAGAAACACAATAAGTTGTCTCAAACTGCACCATCTCTCCTTCCAAACATTTCAGGGGTTCCCAAATGCTCACTGCACAACAAATTTTTTTGCAGGCTCGATTAAGCTAAAAATTATCTTCATTAACCTCCTAAACCAAGTTTGTCTGAAGAAAATATCTTGTCCACATCATAAAGGATAGGCAAAAAAGGCTAAAAAAAAGTCTAGAAATGGCTAAATCTGAAGTCCTCTGAAGGCAGGGATGGATGAAGATTTTTAGAGTAAACCAAAGAAACGAAAATGAAATGAAAGTGATTGATATGGGTCAGAGATTAGAAAATAACTCTCGATGACGCAGGCTGAGCATGAAATGTTCTGAATTATGTTTAGTGATCATTTTTGTTGCCTCCATTTTGTGGCAAGGATTTGTCATGTTTTTCTGCATGACTCTCCCGTCACATTCTTCACATCGGCTCTTTTGATCATATCTGACACAGCAGCTCTTTCTTCTCCAATAGCTACTGCCCCCCACACCCCCCACCCCCCATGCCTCTCTCTCTCTCCCTCTCTCTCTCTCTCTGTCTCATGTGCCTCATAATGTTTCCTGCTCGTCTCGCTCTTATTAATCTTTCAGGTTTTAACACCTCTCACATTCTTTTCTAGCTACAATATTTTTCCTCCAGTGTGTAGTTTTCTTTGCTTGCTAGCTTTCTGTTTTTCTTGCTTCCAGTCCCTCTGCACAATAAAATAAAGAATGGGTAAACGCAACAAATTAACACAAAATCAACCTGTTCCAAATATTGTTCATGAAAATAATTCGTTTGTACAAAGTCATGAGAATACGCAGGCCTAAATGAGAAATGAGGAGAAGAAAGATGGAGAGATAAGAATAGAAAACTAGACTGAAAAGAATGGAGAAATATATGAGCGGAATACAAAAGATGTGAAGCAATAAGAAAAATCTTTTTTGTGAGGATTTAAGAGTTCATTGTAAAAATCACTTAACAGAAAAAACACATTCAGAAGATGAAAAAGGTTTTGTGATGATCACTGACATTGATTTTCTTTTCACTCCATCATAGACACAGGGCTTTTTTGTATAGCTAATGGAAGCACATGAAGCTGGTCTCATTAAATAAGAATATACAGTATTTAGTCGATATGTAGTGATCCAAAGATTTTCCATCTTTAAATCAAATACACTTTTATTATTCAGCTCACGCAACTTAATCATTTAGGTAGAACTTAAAAGACCTGGCAATTTATTAGCTAAATATGTTAGGGCTCTAAAAATAAGTGTATATTCTGCATCAAACAGAGATTTAACATTAATGGACATTAAAGAAAACTCACACAACATAAATTATTCTGTATGCATCAGCAGGACAGATAGTTTCATGGAAATTATTCTTTTTTTTTTTAAGTGTAAAGGCTTAATGATGGATTTCTCATTAGGATGACTTTGTGCCATGGTTCTGTCAGTACACAAATATGTACACCTCCACACGCTTCCTAATGCATATAACTAGATGGACATTTGCAGATATACATAAATGGACCAGTTTCAGTGAATACAGAAAATGGAGCTCCAAAGTTGTATTGAAATTATGTAAGGAACTATTTAACAGCACCATTTATATACAAGGCTCCCAGGAAGCATTATCTTCTTTTAACTTGACTATTTACACACACATTCCAACACACACACGCCGACACACACACACACACACACACACACACACACACACATTAACAAGCAACTATCTCCTTACAGTACAAACAGGCAGAGTTAAAGGTTTTTTTATTCCTTCCAGACCTGACCTAGGACCCAACAGGGTACCTCTTCCCTGCCCTCAAGTCACTTCTCCACATGACCCTGTTACTCTCTGGGCCATTTGAGTTTGATTGGGTCAGAGCTTCAAGTCTCACTAATTGGCTATTGGTACAACAGATGACTTTTAATTTATTTTGACATGTGATAATTGGAACTATTTTGGAAGCAACAGCGCAAAATACAGTAAAGAATAGCTTAGGGGGGGAAGACACTGAATAAAAGATAATAATTATAATTGTGATTGTAATTATAGAGTTCTGGTTGGAGTGTGTAGCCGGTTTAGATGACCTGAATGGGAATTAAATAAGTGGTACCTTGTCATATATGTTAGAAATGGCAGTGAAGATGTAAGAATTTAATCACTAGGTTTTTCAGTATAGACCATTATGAAACCATTAGGTTAGAAAATGCAAATGCAATTTTTACGTGCAGTTGTCTCGTACAAGTATCTTCTAATAGATCAGCTGAAAGTGTCAAATATTTTAGTAGACGTTGCAAAAGTACAAAGTCCTTCTTTTGTGAGAAAAGCAGCTGAAGAACAAACAAGAAACTTGATGACAGAGAATACATACGCAATATTTGCCTCAAAGATATGCAAATGCATACACACTAAAGACCACACACATATACATGCACACACACACGGGAAGATCGCCATTTTACAGGCACTATTAGAATCCTCTTTGAGAGACTTGAATCTTCTCATTATGTGTACACGTCTAGTTTTCTTTTCTCACTTTATTTTTAATTTTCCACGGAAGAAAGTGAGGGAAAGGTGGAATAGAGTCGACCAGATGCAACTTAAAGGTGGGGGGAAAATAAAAAGAATTAAAAAAAGATTATGTGTGATGTGCTATTTGGTATGGGGGAATTAAGCTTGCAAAAATGGAGGAAGTTGCACACACAAAAGAAGGAGTAACGGGGAGGATGAGTGTTTTAACTGTTACATTCAAAGGAGATCTGAAGGTAATCAGGCATATGGCAGGTGCCACACATGGGGAATAATAATAGTCTCAGAGACGTATTATAAGCCTGCACACGTGCAGGTATTGTGCTGTTTTTTTATGAAACACAATACACACTGAAAGCCAAGGAAATGTGCCAAGCAGACCAAAAGAAACGATCCTTTACTTCATTCCTTTAACAGCTAAATTTAGTGCAAATTGAGTGCTATGAATGACAAACATATTTTGTCTTTGATAGTTCAGACTACTGAACCAATATTTTGTAATGAGATAAATAAGACCTCACAATCTTTTTTTAATTATAAGGATTTACTGATCATAACATGAGAAACGCTTCAATGAGCGCAAACTCAGACCATTTGTTTCACAAAAAGCAGGCAGAAACGTAAAGGCTGTGCGTGAAAAATGACGTCCACCTTTACAGCGTCCATAGGAATTAAAGGGTAAGCAGCAGTCAGTTAGTGCTCATGGTTTAGACTCCACACAAAGCTAATCAGTAACAATAGGAGCCTCTATAAAAGCAAATAAAAGTTTTGGTCTTGAGGATTCAAATGTCAGTTATCATGATGTCAAACACAACAAACCAGCAGGTGGAAAAGATTCAAGAGAGTTCACAAAAGTGTTTACATTCCAAAAAGTCCTGCCCCAGGTCACACAAGGAATGATCAAGAGCTCAGACTACTCACAGATTGCACCACATTTGGACAAAACCAAGTACAGCATACCAACACAAAGACCACATCCCAAGCACTTTGGCACTTTGCAGTCATTTAATTAGCCATGAATTCCTCTGTTTACCAAAATATTCCATAGTTACATAAAAGGCCATCTGCTCAACCTTTGGCTAACAGAACAACTGGGGCATGCATCAGGGAAGTGATCTGAAATGATTGGAAACTATCCTGGAGATCTACAAAAGTCACTGAAAAAAACAAACGAGCGTTGTAACTCACAAGTCCAGATGTCAACCCACGCTGGGGCAGAACCAGTAAGAGAAATGTGCAAAAATGAATACTGAAAACAATAACGAACTGTAAGCGAAAAAATACACCACCCATAACACCCAGGTTGTAACATATCAGGTCAAATTGTACATCATCCACTAAGTCTTGCTTGTTGAGCTAACAGTAACTAAGTATAACAGGAATCTACCATAAACGTGATTTGAAAAGATTTTGATTACATGAATGCTAGTGCCAGTAATTTCTTATGGCTTGAAATAATTGTTAAAACACACTTGTTAGGGTTGCGCTAATGACAGTGTTTTTTAAATCTTCAACCCATACCACTGTCATCTCACTGTGTGTGAGATCCCAGGTTTCACTGCCAATTTCATGCAAGGACATTACATTTTAAATTCAGAGTCCTCATGTGTTTCAAAGTGTTACATCTACTCCATATTAAGAGCCTTAAAGTAAAACTTCAGTCTTTGGACGCAGCAGAGGTCCACTGGGACAATTAGATTATGAAGGAGCAGAGGGTATGTCTCATTAACTTTCACTTCCTAATTGGCCCCCATCTTGTTTGGGATTTGAAATGGCAGCTTTCTTTCGTAATGCCCCCAGTGCAGCCAACAAACTTTCTCCCATTAAAAAAGGTTTCAGAGAGAGAAAAAAAAAACATTATTCTGAGCAGATTCATTTGGAAATTGGAAGTTTACCCATGAGGGAACACTGCTTGCTTGTTAAAACCTTTGGCTAATTTCAATATGAAGGCTTAAGTCTGCTTTTTTGATTTTCATTTAGCAATATTACTGCACTATATTTGCAAACAAGCAGCTTCACAACTGAACAGTTTCTTGATTTTTTTGTAAATCACCATAATTATCTCCATTTCAATCATTCAGCTAACAAACAAAATTCTTTGACTGATTCATTTAAATGTTTTCCTTTGATTAGGATAATGTGATATATACAGACAGCTGGACCACGGAATTTTTCTTTCCTTTGGTCATACAATTAGCTAACAGTTGACTCACCACATGATGGAATTCTATCAGATGTCAGTGAAAAAGCAAACGTGTTTTTGTTTTTTTTTAATTGGAACAGGTCACCTTGTATTTCACATTTCAAATTTAGGTTTTATTTAAAACCACTCCAAAATTAATAAAAAAATATACAGTATATCGCTAACGAATTGCTTGCCAGACGTCTCCTGGGTGAAATGATTCATAGGTCTGAAGCCAGGCTAAAACCGAAGGTCTAGACAAGATCTTAAGAATGTATTACTCCATGATCAAGTGAACGCAGAGGAGGTGAACTGCACTTGAGAACTATAGATTAAAGCAGTAGGATATAAGACCAGTGTCTGCACTGCACAGATCTTAAGGGGCCGGTATTGAGCTAATAAGGCATAGTATGGTGATTTAAAAGAGGACTATTGCACCTCCCAGCTAATTATCCAGATCTAACTGTGGCTAAATCATTCCTTTTCTTTTCCGACTACCACTCTGAGTCTCTCATTTCATTTCCTGCCTGTAGCTATTAGTTATGGTTTTCTTAGAGGCTGCCTTTTACTGTTCCACACTTATCCCACTGCACTTTTACCACTTAATCAAACGATCCAACATCCCACTGACCATACTGCTGGTTGGTTTTACTTTTGAAAATAATAAAAGATTTTTAACAACTTCTTGTTTAAGTATATGTTGAATGCACTTGATATCATGCAGACTGATGGACTTCCTGCTTGAGATGCTGCTATTGTGTATAAAGTGGCTTTCTATGTCTCCTTTTATCAAATACAACTGTATATACACAAAATGAAGATGCAAAAGTATTTAGAGAGGAGGAAATAAGTTATAGGCTCTCTTGCAATAAGAAACACTTGTGTCTTCACACTGAATTCACAAGTGCACACAAACAATTTAGGTCTCAGTGTGACTGTCACAGCGCACAGCTAACACAGATGCTTGCATTAGATGAACAGATTGCCCGATTATCAGCCTGGAGAGTCCTTCCTTTGTATAATTTTCTTTAAAGGCCAGTTCATCATTTGAACATTTATGGAGAGGTTGCTCTTGTCGTTGCATAACACAGACACAGGACAACATGCAGACGGGTATCCTGTCCAATGACATTTAAAACAAACACCGATTAAGCATTCCCTTTTAATTGTAATTCATTAATATTTGTTTGCTGACTAACTTTTGAAAGACAGAGTTTAACAAACATGTAACCAAACGTCTACTTTTTTTCAGTCCATAAGCATTAAGTTCTTTCTTTTGCCATGTTTAGGTCTCTCTCCACCTTCTCTTGTTTTTTCTTTTCACTATTTCTATTTGAGTTCCTCAATCCATTATTCCTCTACTCTGGCTCTTCTTCCATCATTGAGCCCCTCCATCTTCCTTTTACCCATGTTCCCAGGATCCCAGCAGCTCCTTCGCTTTCCTTCCTCTATGCAGTCCCTGCTGTCCCCATTACAGAGGAGAAGAGAGGATATATCGTTTTCTTGGGTTATCAATGATCATGTGCTGCTACATTTGGAGACAAAAACAAACGTTCTAACTGGCAAAAACTCGAGTGCTTTTATTTCTTTCTAGCAACTAGTGGGAATAAGGAAAAAGCCTAGCAGGTGAAGTGGGACATTAAACATAATTTGGAACTATTTCAGAAATCGCTGTTCTTAAGTGTCATGCAATTTTCTTTCTTTCAAACAATTATAGTGAAATATAAAAAGGGATAGGCACAATACAAGAACTCTCACAAAGTTACAATTTTTAGATCACAGTGTAAGACCGAGAGTGCCTTGTCAGGGTTTTGGCTTTAAGTCACCATTATGAAAAATAATTAAGTAATTCATAGAGTTTCCCCTGTATTTTCACTCCTTGAACATTACCTCAACAATCAGAGCCTACTAACTCCTCAGAGTATCTACTTGCCACCTTGAAAATCAAAATAACTTATGTCAGTGAAGCAGAAAAAAGCTATTTAAAGATGACATTTTCCACATGATAATCCATAAAAGCTGGAAGTATAATTTTACAGAACAGTGGGGTTAAACTTTGGTCGGAAATACCACGAGAGCTTCCTGACATAAATACTTGTAGAATTCAAATTGCAGCAAATCAATGCCTTTTAAACTGTAAAAAGAATGACGATTAAAGAATCTGTGTGGCGTTGCTCTTTATTACTGTGCAGCCACATCTGTGCATGCACTGTAAAAAAATAAGAGTTCTGAGAAGAAAGCATTTGCTCTGCTCATACCACACCTCTGCACTGTCCGCTAAAAAAGTAACAGAACAGCGATCCAGAACTATGAACTGCCTTTAAGCAGCCCAACAGCAGCTGCGAAGGAAAAACCATGTTCACACCGGTTTTTAGGTTTATGCATCAGAGTGCTGGAGTCTCCTTTGAGACAAAGGATACAGGACACCATGCATACACTCTTACTGACACTTTTGAGTTTCCCACCAACCCGACATGCCTTTTTTTGGTACATGGAAGAAGACATACACAGGAAGAAAATGCTAATTCCAACTCCCAGCAACAGTTATACAGTTTTGAACCAAACATTATTGTTCAGAGCCGGAATTACGGTGCTTGTCACACACTGTATGTATCTCAAAGTCTACCCAAATATGTGTCCAATGAATTAGTGACCACCTTGCTGCTCCAATGACCCAGTTATAGAAACGCTAAAGTTCTGCAAGTGGGGCAGAGGAAGTGAGGCACTGGTCTGGTGTTTTCTGGCAGGACGTAGTAGTAGAGGATGGGAGAAAGAGATAATAAGAGAAAAGACCATGGGAGCAGAAAACAGGCAAAAGTGAAAAATAAGCAAAGACAGATGATAGAGGAGGGCTTGGCCTTTAGGGAGTAGTGTAATCTGAAAGCAAGACACCAGAGCTGGCAAGGGCCAACTGATGAAATCAAACAGTAAGGAGAAGGAAACATAGCGAGGAAATGTAGAAAAATGTTGGGAGACCATTAAAAGTTGGTGAAGTATCATTAAAAAGCATGTTTGGGACTTTTTTACTTCTCTGAGAAGTATGTTTGCATGTGTTCTTTCAAGACAGGGTTCCTTCACATAATTCTTTCAGACTTGCTTTTACTCAGCC
>CAJRST010013335.1:6818790-6837369 GCA_907169785.1 Menidia menidia
ACGGACATCGTGTCTTGCCAGCCCGGCTGGTTTGGCCAAAATTGGCCTTTGAATGACGACGGGAAAAAAAATATAGTCCCTCTCACACTATCGACTTCTGTCGACTGTTTGTAAAAAAAAAAAAAAAGGGGAAAAAAACTCACTGGCTTGCAGATTTCAGTGAAGGCAGGCTGTACTATAAAAAAGACACCTCAGTCCAAAGCACAAAGCACTGTGTTCTCTAAACTGAGCATCACTGCCTGTTAAAATTACAAGGGCTGCACGGCAGAAACTTAAGCGACTACATATTGGAATATTCTGCATGAGCTGACATACTCACCTCTCCTTTTCGTGGATTAAGTGAACTTCGAGGAGCAGGAGCCCCGTCCCACGCAGCGCACCCACCGAAGGACACTGGCGGGTGTGAGTGGCAGCAGAACTAGCAGGATCTGACAGCTCTTCAGTGTCTGCGCTTACGTTAAAGGGACGAGTCTTTAGTGTTACTTTCCCATAAGATTTTGAAACTCGACAGTGGAATATTCTCTATGTTTGGCGTCCGAACGGATCTGGTTCCTGCATCCACGGAGACGGCGTGGGGAGGGGGGGGTTAACGGGTTTTGCTGCACATCGCTCTGTCTCCACCAGTCAAAGAAAGAGATCTCAGAAGAACACTGCACAAGAAAGAAAAAAATACATTTTGTAAGGAAAATACATCCAGATTAAACTTCGTATCACAATTTGTTTACCGAAAAACATACTGCGAGGCAAACAGGCAAAAAGATTAAATCACTTCAAAACTGAAATGAAAATTAAACCAGACAATCTTGATTAAATGTGCACTGAGAAAACTTTCATCTGACTGATAAATCATCTTTGTTCAAGTACTCCGCAATATCTTTTAACAAACTCCATTCTAGATGATAGATTCTGACTGATTAGGTGTTCAGGAGTGGCTTCTGTATTATGTCTGATCAACAGAGAAGAAAGCTTTTTTTGTGAGATCGATTAAAAGCAAGAGCATTTTATGACTGGAGTCATCATCTTTGTATGTATTCATTACTTTTTAAAGGGTCTCTAAAATAAGGACCTCTGTATTTTCTTTCAGAGCTGCGGTACCTGATAAACATTTAAGTATTTTCTATTCATATTTTGTGTGACAACACAGGTCAATACTTATTGCTTAACTGCTTTTGTATTTTGTAAAATATTTGCTTTCTAATTCAATTAATTTCTTATTGAATTCATTTCAGTGTACAGCTCAGTGTACAGTTTTTAGGTTTTGATAATCAGACATCCCAAGTCAGAATTTCTAAGTGAAAAGTAGCCTGTTTGTTTTCAAACCATCATGTCGGACAACATTTCTGACATGGCAGTGACAGCATTTACGTGGAAAGTGATAACCACAAAAAATGTACTTTTCATTACCTGTGTGAAAAGTAAAAGTAAAATATAATAGTAAAAAAAAAAAAATGGCAGAATAAATGCCTAGATAGGCATTGTACTTCAGTTAATAATTTCACTGCAATTACTTTCTTTGAAATATAATTGTAAAAAAAAATAATTTAACCCTTAAATTATGTTGGAATAAAAATACATTGATTATGTTGCGGGTCAATTTGACCTGTACTATATAAATTAATACAAAACAGTCACAAAAAAGGGTGAGGAGACTGATGATATAAGAGGTCCGTGACACAATCATTTTGTATAATTCACTGAAAAATACAGGGACGAATGAGAGCAAATGATCCAAACACAGCTACTACTCTCTTCATTGTTACATTTATCAACCATCCACAAAAATTACTTTAAATTTGTTATTTGCCAAAGGAACAATGTCTTACACATCCCAAATGGTGTAAAAAAAATATATTAACCATTGAAAAAGAAGGAGATAACCAACAACCCATTCAGCAGAATCACACACAAACATACATCTGCTGAGAAATAAGATTGAAATGCACTTGGCCCACTCAAATGTCAGAGTGCAGTGATAGAGGTGAGCACTAACTTGTTTAGTATCACAGAGGTGGAGCCACAGAGGCATCTGAGAAATATTAAGTGGCCTTATGAGCAAAATAAGCAGAATATCTTTTTTCTTCATCTTCATGTAAATCGTCAGCTGTTCAGTAAAGGTTAGACGAGAGAGGGTCAGAAGGGGTTGCATGTGACTGACGATAACCGAAAGGAAAGGGGTAAGATGGAGGATTCAGCTTAGTAGATGGAGAGAATAATATGGTAAATGTCACTAACAGGAGACCAGCAATTATATCCTCAGGAATATGATGGTCTTTAGAGCAAGTGGAGGTGGTAGTAAGGAAAGTGTGGTTTTAAGATGAGCGGAGCACAAGAGAGAAATCTTTACAGTGATAAACAACTGAGCAGATAACCTGTTTTAAATGGTTACGCTTGAAAACCATGAAGGTTTTAAAGAGTGCACGAAGGCTAAAATAGGCCAGCTTTTCTCTGACACACAGCAGATGAGGGAAAAGAGGCAGCCTAGATTCAGACAAGAAAAGAAATGGGTGAAAATTATGTTTTGATCCTCTGCAGTGCCCAACAGTCAGCTTTAAGCCATGATCTATCAAAAACAAGAAGAAATTATGAAAGGATGAGGAGATACAGAATGGAGTGAAAGAAGGCAGGATGAACAGAAGGGAAAATAAAATAAATGGAGTCTGACAGTGAGCAGTGGGAGAGTATGGAGAATGGGAAATTGATGTCACATCATGTAAAACTTTAGGTAATTTGGAGATATTGTTTTGTTTTCATGTAGGGCTGTCACAATAACAACAAATTTGTCGGACAGCAGTTGTCGATCGACCCACGGTAGCAAATGCCAGACGGTAGCTGAAGTGTTCTTTTTTTTTTATTAACGACTATGCACGTATTTAATATTAAATAAATACAAAGTAAAGACAACACCATTTACCCTAAAAAATAAATATTAAGTGTCAAAAGCTAACTGCAACTGCCCATAGTGCAATGGTTCCAAAATATGCCCTAACAGATCATCAATACCTTACTTGTTTGTTTTTTGCCATAGTGAGTATTGATGTCCGGATAATATTTTTGTTGCAGCAGTTTTTCTTTTATAAGGGCAGCAAATTACTCAAAATTCCATGTGAGTGGCTTTTCTGATGCTTTATTAGTCACACTTTGCAAATTGTACTCTGAGCTGACAGTCCCATTTAATATTAGTATGTACTTGATGACAGATCGATATTAAAATTCCCAGAGTCAACCATCCCTATCGCCTAACCTCCAGGTGACTTTCTTTTTCTTTTAAATGTTTCAATTTATCTTGATTCAGTGAAATTCTGTGCCACTCTGTCCTTTAAATTTTGCACAAAGTAAAACTAAACTCAAACCATGTCTGTGAACACAAATCAAATGGTTACACTTTGGTGACTATTTCAACGCTGGAATGAGAATGGGTTTTTCCTCCGTGTGAAAGCATCTGCTGGCTAATGCGAGCTGACAACACACACACATTAGGGGACTTCTGGTGGTTAGCACTGCTGCTTCCCTCCCAGCAGGAGGGATTCTGCTTTAAATTCTAGCAGGGGAATTTCTGTGTATCTTGTGTATTCTCTCTATGCATTCATGGGTTCAAACCACAGGTCTGTGTGTGACTTGGAGAGGGGAATTCACTGACCAGGGTCAACCAGAAAGTGTAAGAACAATATGCCTGCAGCCTGCAGGTCACATCAACAGGGTTGTGCACGTAGACATATTACATTTGCATGAGAACCTGACCAGAAAGAGAGCAGCTAAACAATCATGGAGACTACCACACACAACCAAGCTGAATAAAGCGCCCACAGATGAGTCATTTGAACTATTTTAGCACAAATTCATTAATACAAGACATGCCAAATGCAACTTAGGTGTGTAAATCTGTACATAAAAGCCTATTAACACATGATATCCAGAACTCATGCAACTCTAGGACTTAAGCAAGACACTCAGAGCTTTCATCAACAACTCAACTGGTCTTTGCCTGAAAATCCAAAGACAGGTTACAAATACCATTGTGTTCTACAGAAGTAAGGCAGTCAGGAAGAGGCCATAAGGATCTCAACCAGAACCCTGAAGAGTCAGCTGAATGAGAACAAAGTCCAAGCCATCCACACACATGTCCTGCCCGTCATCGCATGTTCCACTGCCATGAAAACCTGACCACAGAAGAAGATATAGGCCAGTGAGAATAAGACATGAAAACATTGTCATGTTCCAAGATACGGATAAATAGAAAAAATAGCTAAAAGGCATACATCAGTCGAACAATAAAGTGAAATCGATCGCCACAATTAGCCATGAAGACACTTAATATTTAAGGTAATATCTGTACAAATAACTTGTTATTTGATTTGCTTTTTCTTGCGTGGTCATAAATCACCGTGACAGAGTTGCCTTCCAATTAGGGTCGCTGCCTGGAGTGGGAGCTGGCGTAAAAACCCAGCACAGCAGGCCAAAGTGTCAGTAGGAGGGTGGAATGTGGTGGAAGATTAAAATATCGTACACCATGGTGAATGAAAATCACAACAAACTAATCCAAACAGGGCCCAAAAGCATATGGCTGCTCTTGTTGTGTGGAGTAGGTCAGACAGAAGAAATTAATCATAACACTCTGAAAACCTAAACAAAATACATTTTAGGAGTTTTGCCTCCACCCAAAAAATATCTTGAAACAATTGAAACCGCAAAGTTTGTGTGACAAGTGATGAATGAAAATGCCAAATACATTATCTTTGGACCTTACCATGATTTTCTTTTGGGGATCACCTGCCTCCATGATGAGCAATAAAAAGTCAGTCTTAATCAGACAATATTTTATAAGATAAAATGTACTTTAAACAATACTGCCACCCTTCAAATACTGCTGTTAATTGCCACTGAAATCTATGGACACAATCTTAGATTATAAGGGATTGCCACTTTAACCTCTTCAGATCCAAGTTCCTTTGGAGCTGCCTCAAGATGACAAACCACGGTGTGGAACGGTATCAGTTCTAATTACATGACACACTCATCTGAGACTGTGGAGCAAATTCAAGAAGGCTTTTTCTTCTTTTAAATACAGTCTTATCTCTTAAAATATCAGGCAGAGTAGAACTCACAAAATACTTGCCCCTTCAGCATTTGTCACCCCTATTATTGTAACACAAAAGTCTCAAATAACTAATTATTTTACCCTTTATAAAATTGAAACCTGTTAGGTATGTTATTTATTCAGCTATATGTTTTTTGTATGTTTTTCAGTGAAGTGTGGACCCGTCTGTAACATAAATGTGGGTCCAATTATTGGGAATATTGTGAGTTGTTTTGAACATCACCACTATTCTGTTGCCATGCTGGAAAATGTAGATTGTTGCCTTGCAAATCTAGAATTTTATTTGGATAAAAAGAAAAAAAGAGGAGGTGCAAGCACTGGACCACCAACAAAAGATGAAAATACAATCATTTTTAGTGTGTTACCCTCTACTCGCTTCCACTATCCTGTTTCCACAAATGTGATAGGAAACGTTCCTTGTAGACAACAGGCCTAACTGATTCATATATTATTATGGAATTAATATGGAAACCAAACTAAACTTCAACGTGGAAGTGAACTAGAGGAGTATCAATCATGTGCTCTGACTCCTCACTCACCCATGTCTATCCGTTACTACTCTTGGCATCATTTACACATAGTTATTTGGTGTGTTCCTGATGGCTGATTAGCATAATACTCATTTCAAAACTCAATTGTTTGTTGATTGGCCAAAGCAACCTTCCATCTGTGTAATAATTTATCTCAATGACCTATGCTTAATGGGGTTGGCCCACCCAGTAATACGCTTCACTTCTCACAACACTGGCCCACATCTGCTGTCTATCAGTGAACTGGTTGCAAGTCAATTCCACTAACTGGTGACATATGGGAAATGTACTTAACATGGCAGATTGGAGACAGCAAGTTACAAAGGAATACATGGGCATGGATTTCAACATTTTCCACTCATTACTTTATAACTAGTTACTAGCTAAAGATGTTCTTTAAAAAAAAAAAAAAGATGTTCTTTGAAAAGTACTTTTTTTTGCAGGTGATAAAAGATAATTAATAAATCTTTCCGTGGTATTTTTAATTGACATCCCCGAGATCTATTTCGTTCTGGCTTTAAATCCCAATGACGCATGTGAGGACTGTAAGAATAGTTGTCGTGGCAACTTGTCACTAGGCAGCAAATTATTAAGCTGGTTTTCCTTTGTTTTGCTGTAGCAAGTGTTTCCCACAAAATTAAGTCATTACTAAGATGTGGACATTCAAAACAACAATTATTTTTTAAAACTTTACATCCTGAAGGGAAATATTTCCTTATGCCAAATAAATATTTGCCTCACAACTTTATGCCATTATTAGAAAAAAATCATTGAAATAGGTAGATATTGTTTGAAGTCATAAACTTTTGTTCCCTATTTGCTTTGCTTATGTTATTAAATGTCATCAGTACATTATCAATCTACTGCCAATGGGTTGTTCACTATAGCAGTTACTTGGGATCACAGAAAGGAATTTTTTATTGTTAGCTTTTCATGCATTTTTGTTTCTTTCACATTTTCAAAGAGTGTTTTTACCTAGACAGCTTGCACTGTGACAAATGTAGCAGTAGAACAAAGAACAGCAATATCCATTATTAATATATGCAATGGATAATATTGCAACAGAACTCTTTCCATATAATTATATACATGTTGCCAGTGTTGAGGCACTATGATATTGGCTAACATAAGTCAAAGGCCAGGGTAGCAAAAGAAAATAGTTCATGCTCATGTCAGTTTCTTGTAAATCCAACAAACATGTTTCCCTTGAAATTACGCATCCATTGTTACTGTTGTGTTGCAGCATCAGATAAGGCCTTTGCCCTGTATGTGCAATGTGTGTCATTACTGGTGTATTGCATCAGAACACTGCCCTCTTGCCCCAGAACGCCCAGAGTCGCTGACAACATGCTACGTAAACAGTCTCAATGCATTCAAAATCTTTTCTCTGCACCCACAGAGTGTATACATAAGCTGAGAACAAGTAGTCTGCCTCATAAATCATAACATGAAAGCAACAAAAACATCAAAGTTGGTGTGAACCAACCGTTCTGTTGTTTTGCACAACTCCAAGCTATTGTATTTCCTTCCTGTCCACAAACACATGCAAGAACTTTCAACTTGTGTGTCCTGTTTTGTCTCCCCATAAATCACACAAGGACACACAGACATGGAGGCCTACATGCCGTTACACCTGGCTCACATGGGGATAGAAGGGATAGTGTTGAGTTGGAGGGAGCACTGAACCAAGCCCACCTTGAAGCCATTTGTTTTCAGTGTAAGTGTTGTTTCTTTTTGCATCCATATCCACTAAAACGTGAAGTATATGCGTTCTTCAAAGGTCACCGTAAAACAAAGCGTCAGCTAAATGTAAATGCAATTTATGAATCTGCGCTATTGTCTGCAGTTCATTTTAGACAGTAGGAGGAGGGGAAATTGTGCCATTTTTAACTTTTTAAGATGTACAATCTGTCAATCTACAATCTACAATCTAAGTGTAATCGGTCATGTTAATTTAGCACATAACTGAAATGTTTGATCTCTTGCATCATTGACTTATACAGCCATACTACTGTACAAAGCTGAAATCATTTTTATGGCTAGTTTTAACAATTATGCCTTTGTTTTCTTTTACTCAAATCAGCCCATAAATCAAAGAGTTGGGGCGCCTGGGCAGAGCTCACAGTATGTAGAAACGTTCTCATCAAGTGTTCAATGAATGAATGAATTAATCAATTGCTGTTCAGTGATCCTTGGACAAGCCTCTGATAATCCACACAGCTTCCAGTATTCAAATTTACTGAGCAGGGTTTGCCATTGTAAAATATCTATTAATTTCTTAGAATATCCAATTCTATTTGTTTAATATATAACAAAGTAAGAAAAATCTTTTCTTCTAGATGACTGAATGAGCAAGGAAACGCTTTTTTATAACGCAATATGTTCCTCAAAAAGTTATTTTGACTTATGATTTATAATGTACTTCTCTTAATGTAAGCTAGCTAAAAACATTTAGCTGAGTATCTTAATTAATCAATAATAGGACATTCTGAAATTCTGTAATTATTTTTCCACCTAACACACTATTTGCTCAGTCCTAAGTCTCAAACAGGATATTTAAAAAAACAACAACAACAACGAACATCAGGGAAAATTTCAGCTAAAAGCATCAACACATCATGACCGGCTTCACTGCTGAACAACACACTCCACGACTGGAAACAAGTCAGAAATATAGCTTATTATCTTGAAAACTGATGCCTTATTTTCCCCTTTAAAATCCCTTCAGTATGACGGCGTGAACAAATTAAACTCCAGCGAGAGAGCAAAGGTACTTTTACTGCTTAGCAACAGGCTTTCTTCATACACAACAGACAAAAATATCTCAATCACCAGAGCCTTAAAAATACTTTTCTTATTGTCACGACTTTCTGCAATGTGTAGCTTTGCAGAAACACAGAAGCTCACAGGAAGCTCTTAGCCAAGAGCTTCAGACAAAACCAAACTCATAACATCTGTAACAAGCAACAGGCTTTCACGCCCAGGCCAAAAAACTGATGCAACTGCCAGGCTACTGACATGTCCAATGACGGCAGCCATATTTATGCTTAAGAGAGCTGCCAGGGCTCGGAAAATGCAAGAACTGGTGAGTCGAAAGCACACTAATAAGCCAGTAGTGGTGAATGGGAAGAAAGTGGAGGAACACGACAACCTGGGGGCTTAAACAATGAGGTGTAACATTATGTTTAAAGAGATAGATGATGTGCACCCAGGAAGAAATCCCAAGCTCAAAGCCCGCATCAAACCATTAACTTTCCAACCCGGAATGAATATGCTACTTCTAATTTAATGTCGGGTTTGATTTGGGGAACAAAATCACTTGGCTGGGAAAAAATCAGTCTTTAAAACAATGACAGCAGCTGACATTTTTACATGTATAAATTCACACCAACCACAAGTGGTTGCCTGGGTGATCAAAGTTCCTTTCTTCTTATCAGTGATGAGAATGGATTATAGCAGCCTACTCAACCTACAAAACAACCCCCGAGCATAAATTTGAAATGAAAACTAGCTTGAGCTCAGACACGCTAAATCTCCAGAGCCAGGAGCTCTCGAACTATTTGAACCACCTACTCTTGAGTATCTTGAAAAACCATGCAAAAGTATATCACTTCCAAAATGTGAATTTTTATATGGAACATCAGTAATAGTAGATATAAGCGGGTAGAATAAACGAAAAATATGAAGGTGAGAGAAAGCACATTTTCAGGGATAATAAATACAAATGTTATAAATGTTTTAATGTAGCATCACTAATGTAGAAACTCTATTGCCCTATGAGAAACTAATTATGAAAAACACTGATGTAAAAACATTTCAGGAATACCACTTTGTGAAAAAGGGTACTGATTGGCTAATAAGAAACTGATTTAGACACCTGATTATCCCATTAAACCAAAAAAAAAAAGATAAATGACCCATAACCAAATTTTGCAAGCTGCTAAATGTTAATAATCATTCCTGATCAGATTTTGTTGTGAAACACTGTGAATCAGATATGCATGCACAGAAATGGTCCAAGTATCCCTGTGAAGCATGTTTTTGTTCATTTGGCTCGGGGGCCTTCATGAAACAGAAAAACCTGCATGTGTGTAAAGGGTCAAGAATAGGTTTTTCATCATTTCACATAGGTCTCTTTTCACTGTCTAATCACTGGATCCAAGCTACCCCTAAAGACATGTCTCCCCGAATCAATCCTCCTCGCGGTTCTCATCCGTGTCTCCCTGCTGTATCTGTATTATTCTGTTTACTGTGTTAATGTAGCGTCTCATCTGCAATAAGCCAGAGTTTGTTTGATTATAATGGTGTCCTAATTAGCTGATTAACGACAGAGAGAGCTTGTTAAGGATGCAAGTCGGACGAGAGGACACTTGATAGTATAATTATACCCATGTGTGTCTTTGATATACGGCGTACTATGAGTCCATGATAATATGTTCAGTGCAGATTAACTATAGAAATGTAATATGTGTATGTGTGAGGGAGAGTCTTTTGAAACACTGTATTTGATTCTTTCCCCCAAACATTTGTCTACTAAATATGTTTCTGATTGTTGTTTATTTTTCAGCCTTACACAGTTCATTCTTTCTCAAACTATGAGGATTTTCAGGCAGTGCTCTTTGATTTTTTCCTGTCATTTGAGCTAGCAAAAGGTGAAAGCTGTAGCCTTTTGAAAAAAACTAAGACAACTAATATGTATTATTCTTTTTCCAAAAGAATGCTGACTCTCCATTTTTCTTTTGTGACATTACTCTTTCTAGTGTATTGACTTACATCCAGTTAAATGCTTTCAGACTTCGGACTAATTGTTGCCACCTAGATCCTCAAAGCAAAAGGTAGATAATTATTGTTTGAAGAAACAAACTATCATTTTATAGATTTATGTTCTTTTTTCAATGAAGGTGAATATGAGGGAAAATGCACATTTAAGTCTCTTTTATATTTATGTTAGTAATGAAATAAGGAGAGAGCTAGGGCTGGCACAAAACTCCCTTGTAACGCCATGGTACGAGGCTGCAGAAAATGCAGTTGTCTCCTCTATCCAGGCTCTTAGAATGATCTTTCTAAACTCTTAAGGCTGATGGAAAGAACCTACAGGGTTTATAGAGTTACTAAAAATTTAATGAGTTCAAATTGAGAAGAATTGAAGTGCATATCAAGGAAAGAAAATGTATGTCAAACATATGTGTGGAAAAGCCATGTAAACATGTGGATTTCATGCAGATCACATAGTCCTTACAGCTAATGTGACTGGGCTTCTATCTACTCTGTAATTTATTTGCTCTCCTCGGTGACTCTGACAAGGTGATTATTTAAATTGAGAAAAACTAATCGCGGTGAATCCAATTTCAGAAATGTATTCTAATGGCTCATTTAGTGACACATTATTTAAAAAAAAAGTTACTTCAGAGAAGTATCCAGATGAACTCTGAGTGCTGTATGTGTTATCGAGCATGCAGGAATTAATAATTAGTAAAACTATCATAGAGTGTACTCCAACAGCAGGTTCAAGCTTTTCTGCACATTCTATTTTATTTAAATGCTGTGCCCGTATTATACAAGATTATATGTGTTACAAAGAATTTTTCTCTCATCTCTATCCTTTGTATCTTTGAGAACAAAAATAAAAATGGTAATATGTTATAAGTGAATTAAATTCTAAGACCTCACTACAAATGCATGCCGTGCTCAGTTGAGATGAGAGTATTAGCATCAAAAGAGGAAGATATGCTTATGGGTTAATACCTGTATAATGTACAACGTGAGCCCATGAAGATGTAAAGAGGCTGTGCATTCAGTATGCCGAACCTTTCAGCTAACGCGCGAGTGTTTTCTTTGGTGTTTTGCTCTTTGATCAACCACAGGACAGTTATGCCTATTTTGTTTTGTTTTTGTCTAAATCAGGCAACAAGAGTTATTTTGCTGAATTCAAATGTCCCTTTCTAACTTCACAGCGATGGATAAGGGCATCCGATTGATGAAAATGGCTGGTGGTGGAAGAATATTTAGAGGCATATGGGTTTAAATGGGATCCTTTGAGCAGCTGCATGTGTTTAATTTTGAAGACGGTAATTTATAACCACCTAGAGGTATCAAGAGACTGTTTTAACAGACTGTTCGCCCACATGCATCGAGGCATTACTGTGCCTCTCCAAAACCTTTGTCTGATCTATTAACATTACTTGAAATATAGATACAATTTCTTGAATGAATGGTTCTAAACCTCTCAGCGATTGTGCTTGATGTATTGACCTCCATTTGTTTAGTGTAAAGTGCCCTCTTACAAATCCTCAGGCAAGCAATGATTCAGTTCTGAAGTAAACTGATGACTTTTTGTTTGCCAAAGCCTTTTTTCCTTCACTGTCACAATGCTCAACTTTTTAGATAGAACTGGTATAACCAATCTTACAGTGAGTACACATGTTCTCCGTTTGCATGAACAGGTTCTATCCAGATGCTCTGTCTATGCCCCACTGCCTAAAAACATGGCGTTAATTGTCCACGATGGGATAGACTCAAGCCAACTAACTTGTGACCCTGAAGAAAATGAAATCTTATACAAAATAAATAAATTATTGTTAGAATTTCTATGTGCTATCAAACCACTCAACACAATTGTAAGACAATCGTCTTTGTTTACATTTTTTATAGGAATGAGAGTTTTGAGTTCTGTATCCTGTTCTGTGGGTTAGGTACAGGGTTTATCTTATCCATTCAAAAACATCCTAAATTTTAACATTTTTGGTATGTCTGTTGTGTCACGGGGTGATCACAGTGGCTTTGTATGGTCAACAATTGTAGGTCGGAAAAGTTTTTGGGAAACATTTACACGCAAGATTAGTTTTACCACAACATTCTATCTACTTGAGCATATCTGAGAAAAAAAATGAAATGTTTGAAATATATACAGTATTTAAAATGTTTGAGTGACTAGTTTTCTACATAGTACTTTTAATAATATATGATATATCTAATATTTTCAATAAATCAGCAGTTATGCAGTGCTTGAGATGTTTTTTACTATGTACTTTCATCTTATCCTTTCTTTTCTTTTTGCACAACTACTTTTTATTTTTACATGAATCATATCATCCTGAAATAACAATACTTGTACATGAACAAAATATTTCTGCTACCTACCTCTAACCGTCAACTGTCATTTGGTCATCTATTCCTGCCCTGCTTCTATTTGCCCTTTCACTGCCCAGGTCTGAAAAACTATTAGAACAGCAAAAAGGCTATGTCTTCATTTGTGCTTGCTGACCGAGGAACAATTTGGAGAAGAGTAACTAAACCCCTCTGCATCCCAACAGTTATGCAGTGGCAGCCAAAAAGAGTTTGGCCTTTACTTTCTCGACAAGCTTCACCTGCAAAGGTTTAGTCCAATGGGATGAGGCTTCCAAGGCATTGGAGATCTTATTTAGTTTTACACCAAATCCCAAATCTTGATTGATTCTTGAAAACTAAGAAAAACTTTATTTTCTCCATCCCTTTTTTTCTTAGTTTAGTGGCCCATGAATCAGTCTTCATGAGGGAGTCAGCTTTGCCTTTCCAGCCAAACACATACACCACATACAATCACATTTTGCCCTTTCGAATAAAAAGCCTAATGTGCCTAGCAGGGACTCTCTCCTGACTCTGATGTACCTCCCCCAACCCCCACGAACTGTTAGGAGTCATTTCCGCAGTGTTTTGTAACAACCTTACCAATTAAAAAGGAAATTGAAAAAATGACCTATCAGTGTGGGGATGATCAAATTCAGTGGTGTTTCTATGCCTGACCGGGACAATTAACCTCAGGAAGCACCCCAGGGAACAGGAGACATGGCCGTGTAGACATCGTGCCCCAAGAGTGACAGAATAAGTTATACCAGATGCCTTTTTCAAACAATTTTAGACAAATTTACACTCCTAATTGTTCAGTAGGAGCAAACATGCTAATAAATGCTGTGTTCGCGAGAGATGAGCTCAAACGTATTTGCCCTTAAGCCCTCAAAAGTTAGCATTTGAATACTCAAGCAAAATTGTCTGTTATAAATGCCTTGAATTATATACAATAAACTCTTTGTTGTACTCCATGGGTTGCCTCTTCACTTGACATCCCCTGGCATATAGTATCTAATTTCCACAGAAACAGCATAATTACGTTCAGGTGAAATGTTGAACAAAAAGCAGCGGGGTCTTACCTCAACAGATGCAAAAGTTTAAAACATTTGTTCAAAAACACACGCTGTTCCTTTTACAGCTTTGTCTCGCCTTATTTCTCATCATTATAATCATCCAACAATGTTCAAAATAAGTCGGTAAAGGCTAATTGTGTCTTTTAAAGTAATTTTTATCTTTCTACAAAGGCAAAGGGGCAAATTCCCAACTTTTCTGTTCCCTTTACTAGCATTCAATCACACTGAAAAATAAATAAAACAAGACCACTGCAGCAATGTGACTTTCCACAATGAATGCATGATGAAAAATGTATTCACCAGATTTAAAAAAGTATTCTGAACCAAAATGCAGAAACATGATGACATATATAAGTGCATCCCATAATTCAAAGCTTATAGAGCCACCCCTTAACATCAATAGTTTAAAGTAAAGTAATTCAGTAATGTCACTTGTAATCTGACACCACCTTATAAGGGTCAGGTTGTACTTTACTTCATTTTAAGAGCTAACATAAACCAAAATCTTTTTTTCTTTTTTAATCTTTTTTTACTCTTATCAATAAAACCTTGTAAAATATCAGTGGTTTCTTTTTAACATCACTGTGTTCACAAAACCCGATAGATGAAGTCAAACTGAAAGTTATTTCAATATGGTGATACAGTTTACAGCAAATATCAAAGAAATACAATCTACTGATTCATTTCTGGTGATCCAGTCATCGGATTTCATTGGCGAGGCCTCCACAAAAAAATATATTCATTTACTGTACAGATTTAAAGCAAGACACAGTTGTCTGCATTCCCCTGATGAATTGATATAATCTGACCATATTCTATGAGAATATAGCAGGTTTTCTTAAGCCGAAAAGAAAACAAATTGGGTGATAATGGAAAATGAGTAAGATAGGATATGTCAGAGGATCTTTTGGATTATGTTATCTTCAGAGAAACCAATAATTGCATATCATTGTATAGTTGGTAGTCAGTTGGTAATCTCTGAAGTCTGAATAATTTAAATCAGATATTAAAACAGTGGATGCACATCTGAATTCAGATGCACAAATGAACGTGATAGGTTTGTTTTTTAGGTTTCAGATCCACTGCTCAAGGGTTTTTTGTATAAGGAAATGCAAAACTGTACACGCCTTGTCCCACGCTGAATCATTTGTTTATTTCTTATTACAGGTCCATACAAATGAAGGATAAACGATGAGAAGAAATTCTGCCATCAGACCCCTTTAAGAAAAAAGACAGAAATAAAACAAGACACAAAAATATACACCAAAGTTGCACACAGACAGATGCATGTTTGAAAAACACATCACGTCTCTTGTGTTATGACAAAGTGAAAACAAACCAATTTCTCAAATGTGCTTCTCTCTGTGTGTGTGTGTGTACGTGTGCGTGTCTGTGTGTGTGTTTTAGGCCAGACAGCCCTAAATATTTAATCATGGGTTTTGGAAGTGAATGAGCTCTGACTGCTTAAACAGATTAGCTGCCACTCTCTACAAACATGATAATGTCCACATATTATATACATATATGCGGAGAGAAACAGGCATCCATCCACATTACACACCTCACGACATACATGAACGTGTGCCAGCAGAACATTGGCCATAACGTAATTGCAAGCCCCTGCTGATATGCACATATTGCTCTGTCAGACGGTGGAAAGAGCAAAAAATAACAAACCATGAATATTCTCATCAATTATCTGACTATGTCATTTGTCTTATTTTGTCTGTAAATAGACACTCTTGATGTTCTTACTTTATGTTGTTTCATGGTCTCTAAACTCATCAGAGAACCAAAGTCTCATCCTAATGTTAGGTTTCTGAGGAGCTATTTATGTCTGGTTTTGTGTTAGCCTGCATTCAGTACATAAAAGTTATCGCTGTAAAAGCTTGTGCATATGTGCCTCAATATACACGCGTGTGCTATTCAACTATGTTTGTTGAAACCAGTGTCCCTGTTTCCCTGTTCTCTTGTAATTTATCTTATAATTAAAACATTAGTCTGGCTGGCTAAGCTTCTTTCCATTTCCCCAACTCGTGCACATCTTTGCTCTCCTCCTTCTCCCCTTTCATTCACCACCACTTTCCTCACTCAGTCAAACTTTGGCCTCTCAGCCCTCCTTTTCCTTCCCTCAATCATATCCTCCTCAAATCTCGGCCGCAGGTGTGTTGACTAATTTCATGACTTGACAGTTACTCACACAAGTCACAGAGCGCAACGGCACCAGACAACCAGAGGGAAGGCTGAGGTTAGACAGATATCTAAGATGGACAGTGTTTGACATGAGGTATGGTGGTTCAGAACGGGGGAAAACATTTTTTTCCATCACTATTATGTTTTTTGTTTGTTTGTTTTTTTGAGAAAGTGAAATTGAATTGGAGATTTTTATTCAAGCAGCTTCTCCTGAAATATGAGATTACTATTTTTATTTTTCATGAAATATTTCAGAAGTAGGCACTATCACCACTCTATGCCCCCCCTTACAAACACGATTAGATGAAAAGGCCCTCCTCAACGGTTTGTCTTCAAGTACTACCTGAGCCTGTTGATGACACCTTATTTGAACCAGGTGAATTGAAGAACACTCAGGGAAAGACAGCAGAGAAGAAACCGGTAATATGAACATATTTTTTTTCATCATTCTTAACGCCACCAGCCTATTTCAGTTTTCAATAAACAAGTTTCATATTATCTGCTTTAGTTGTAAACCGTGATATGACGCATGGGAAAAGAGGCGCATTCAGATCTGGGAGCTGACCTGTGCATTTCTAATACTTTAAAAATAGAGAACAACAGAAAGTAATCACATTACCATTCACACAGGCTTATATATTAAGGCTTACTCTGCTTCAGAATAATACACCACATTTAATATTTAAATGTTTTGCCAAAGTGATCACATCCTAAACTGCAGTGGGGTGAACAGGCTAGGCTGCATCATTTGCTGGCAGCCATGGAAGTAAATGGGGCCAAATTAGCGTATTCATAGGGCCCAATCCACTAAATGAGGACAAAGGTAAAGCCACGTGCTCAACGCTATTAAATGGCCGTGAGGATATTTTGTCATGGCAGTGACATGAAAAAACACAATTTAGAGCAAAGATGAGTCTTCGGGGGATCAAAAACTGCTGGTGTGGGGGTTAAAGGCAATGCTCCAGAGCCTGTTATCTTCATTAGTTTGCCCAATTACATACTTACATGATGAAAAAAAGCGCTTCAGTGCTTTCTTTATTCACCTTCTCTTCTTCCTTTCTACCAGTTCCACTGATAGAATAAATATCAGATCCACAGTTGAAATCTTGTGACACGTCAGGCCCTTTTGTCTGAAATGCGTAGGGTTGTAAAAGGATGTTGTTTAAATCAGTTCCTGATCACATTCACAAACCAACCAATGCAAAGACGCTTGTACACATATTCAAAAGCAGACACTGTTCTGGTGTTCTGGCATCATTCTTTGGGTCTCCTAAAAGGTTCATGTGCTGGTTCTTAAACTCTGACATCATAAAGTTGAGAGTATGTGTTTGTAGGAATGTAAAATGTTATTTCTTAAGCTGAAAATCTTTATTCTCTGTCAACACCTTTTCTCATCTTGCAACTCTATTCTGCAGCTGAATTATTTACTTATTCATCCCATTCTCTCTCCATCTTGACTCCATCTCTCAGTTTTGTTTTCAGATGTAAATGTCTTTTACCTTCTGCTGTCCCTTCTCTCACGTTCTGCTGCTTTGCTGCCGTCTCCCTCCTCATATCTATGTTTGAGTTTGTATCCCAATTTATCTTCCTATCTATCTCCTTCCATCTCGACTTCCTCATTTCGTTACACTCGGCAGATTTCTCAATCTCAAGCTCCATCTTAAATCTCAAATATCATCCTCTTGCTGTCTGCCACTCTCCCTCTCCTCAGCTCCTCTCGCTCCGTTCCTAACCCCCTAATCTGTCTCCCTGCCATTTCCTCTCTTCATCCCTCGACCTTAAATGTGTATTCCTAGACATACATATTTATGCTCTCAACTTCTCTTACATATCCAGCTGTTTCTATCCTTCTTTTCTCTTGCTCTCTACCCCAATGCTTGCAGTATTTCATGCGTGAATAATCCATGTCGGTCTAATCCGTTTTAGCCATTCTCCCTTGTAGCTTAATGAGCCTGTAGCACGGCTAGACTCTCTCTTTCACACACACGAACACGCACACACACACACACACACACATGCACAGCAGCTATCAGTATTCCTAAGAACATTAATATCACCTTAACAGGATTTATCTCCGATCTTGATGCCTCTCCGCTCCTTATCCTTTCTCCAAGTCTGATCTTTCTCTCAGTTCCCCTCAACCATCACATCTGCCTTCATCCCTTATTTAATCATACTAATATTTTATTCCAGTGGCATGAGTGATGTTCGTCTCTCACCAGAAATAACATCTACAAAGTGGTTTCGAGGCAAACACAAATCTTACCAGCTGGTGGCTTAAAGGCTGTCAAAAAGAAAGAAAATCTAATTGTTCAATCTATTCTGCATACATCCAAGTGAACTGATTTAATTTGATATATGCTCTGATGAAAAAAAAAGTTTAAATCTAAAAGTAATTTCAGTGAAAGTTAAAACAAACGTTTTTTTTTAACGCAGGTGTTTTTTGTAAATGACTTACTAAGCCTTCATATTAAAAACAGCAGATTTATCGCAGTTATAAACGGCTTTATATCCTCACGTGTGAGTGCACATTGTTCTTATTATATCCTGTTTTCTATAAAGTGGTGTCTTTGTTCTATGT
>CAJRST010013335.1:6852821-6875283 GCA_907169785.1 Menidia menidia
ATATCATTATCATTTATACAGTTAAGAATCTACTCAGGCACATTTTATTACTCTTTGAGGGTGAATATAATAACAAATACCCGAGGCAGACGTTCAATGCCCAGCACTGTGCAGCTTTTAGTGCTCACTATCTTTCCCCTGCAGACTTCCACTCTCGGCTCTACCTGCTCATCACAAACTCCCCGAGAGCCGAAATAAATGAGTAACTTGAACAAGTTGCATTTAATGGTCCAATGATGTGTTAATGTCACTGTCATACGGTGGAGAACAGGGCTGTTGAGTTTGGCAAGCAATTATTAGATTAAAAAAGCACCTCTTTTCTGAAAGTGAGCATTTGGGCAAATGTTGGATTTTACGACTGTTGTGTATGTTGATAATACACCCAAATGATGTTTTCCATTTTTATCCTTTAATAAAAGAAATGTACGCTAATGGAACAGCACTACCATTTGATATAAACTGAAACCTAACAAGGCACTTTCAGTTTTGAAGAAAGAAGAGATGAACTTAAATGTACAGAAAAGGCTTCCTTACTTTAGATTGTCTTTGTAGCTGCTATGTTTGATTTGTGGACTTCTGTGTCAGAGTTATTGGTTAAAAGTTGGATCACCCATAAACCAGTACTGAAAAGATGCAGTACCTTCTTATCTTATATTTGAAAAATCTACGTAATAAAACAATTTAACTTGCTTATATTTTCAAATTAAAATGTAGTACTGTTTAGCAATAGAATACCCATGATTAATGTAAACATCCTCATATGAATGCCATCCTAAATGTCAATCAACGAATTGACATTGAAAGATGCTTCTTTCTTTTTTTTATATCACAATATGCAGATTAGCTCCACTGGAACTAAAGTCACTTTAAAGGAAAGAGTTAAAAAAATCATCAGGTGTATGGCTACAAACATATAACACAAAATGCAGGGCAAACTTATTTCTTTAAGTAGCAGTTTGTTTCATTTTTTCAAATGAGTGGATACAATGTATTCAAATAAGCATCGATCAGACAAACCATTAAACCCACTGACTGGTGAATTCAGTATCACTACTCATCTGCAGCTCAATGCTCTGTTGGGAAGTCTTGCTTCTTGTTAGACACAACAGTGTTACTTTGAGTCTCGTTGGTAACCTAAACTTTTTTGCTACTCACGTCCCCATATGGCAACATCCCTCAGTATGGCATCAGAGGACCCAAAGAGAGATAACTTAAAAAGGATTAAAAAAACAGAATGGAAAGTCTGCGGCCTCCAGCTCCCCTGTTACTGGTCTGATTGGACGTGCTCCACAAAGACAACACCGTACAACCAGCAGGGCCCATATCATATACTGCCAAGGTCCCCTTACCAGACATTCCAAGAAATTCTCAAATGACTTTTTCCTGCGTTCTGACTAGTCAGAGCTCTTTTGGCAGTGTGAGAATATTCAGTGATTATTCATAATGTTACAGCCGATTATCCTGTGAATTAAGAGTAATTTAGCCACAGCCACAATGTCTAGCCTGACGCCTGCCCTCTTTGGAAATAAATCGAATGGTTTTGCCAACTTGAATTAAATCATCCATCCATCCATCCATTTTCAAACGCTTATCCAGGGTCGGGTAGCAGGGGCACCAGCCGAAGCAGGGAAACCCAGACTTCCCCCTCCCCTGCCAGCTCCTCCGGGGGGATCCCAAGGCGTTCCCAGGCCAGCCGAGACACGTAGTCCCTTCGGCGTGTCCCGGGTCTTCCTCTGGGCCTCCTCCCGCTGGGACGTGCAATGAATTAAATCATATACATTTAATTAATGATGAATATAGAGTGAGACCTTCACAGCACGACCTGAACTATGTACCCACAGACTTATGAGAGACGTTATTTTTAACAAGAAACTCTTAGGGTGGGCAAATATGTGATGGAACCTCATGGGAGGCTAAGTCACCAGTACCTTTCCCACAAAGCATCAGAATACTTCCACATCAGCTTGTGGAATCACATCATCTTACCACTCAAATGCTTATTAGCTCCATTTGTTTTTCAAAGGGCTAGTTAGGCAGGGTGCAACAAACAAGAACGACAAGCACGGACAAGCTCGCTCCAAAGGTCCATTTAGAGTTACCAAGAAATCTAACATGCATGTTTTTGAACAGTTGATGGAAGTATCCAGACACAATATATGGAGAGATCATGCAAACTCTGTACAAAAAAGTCCCTTGTTGGTGTGAGGCACCAGTACCACACCACCACCCCAATGTACAGCCCAAAATCTGAAACACCTAAAAGAAATTAAAAACGATGATCATGAAACCTTGAAGCTGAAATATCCTGCTATCAAAAGCGTTATGTGCGTGTCGAGCAGAGCATAAAGCTTCAGCCCACATGTTTTTACATCTTTAGCAGGTGCAGATGAGTTAGCAGACCATTAATAAAGTGTTTGGCACTGAATATTTAGCAAGCTCCACACTGCTGAGCACACTCTCCAGCTGACTATGAAATCAGGAGCAACAAATTTGCCATCTTGCAGAGCTGAGAAAACATTTCAGTCCATGGATATTCATCTTCTGTGGATGTGTGTAACTATGTGTGATGCTTGAGCATTCGCGTGTGTTTTTACACTGTACAGGTGCATAGAATGTTTGTTTTTTCTTCTTTCAAGCGCTTGAGGCACTGTCCTGACATGATCATTAAATTCTTCTTACAGTGTATGTGCTGACATGTATGATTCCACCCACACACACAGAAGCAGCGAACGTCTGCCGTCATCTAAAACAACCATCCAGCGTGTCAGCCATAACTAAGGTTCATTAATATTGACATGAAAGCTGTTGTTCCCATTCATCGATTATACAGTGATTTGCATTTTGCACAACTACGGGGTCTGCGATCAGGTGAGTCAGGGCAGAACTGAAGAGGTCAGGACGCAGAATGTGTGCTAGCTGATGAAGACAGTGGAGAGTTTCACTTCTCCTCCTCCTTAAATGTATCACCCTAAAACACACATTATATCTCAAATATCCCTCCTAACCATGAACAATTGAACCCGTATTTGAACTGAATGTTTGTGGAAAGTGGCTTTGAAAATGCACCTCTGTCTGGGCCCTGACCTGGTTGTCCTAGATTGTGTCCCCCGTGGCTGAGATTGAATCTCATTTTTTTTTTTTTTGCTTGCAGGGCAATGAAAATACATGGAAACATTAACTTGTTTGGTACTTCATTGCCAATTTTATTCATGAGTTCTTTCATGAGTGGCCAATATCTCTCTCTCTCTCTTTATATATATATATATATATATTTGAACCCGCATTTCTCATAAGATTACAATGTACATTCAACATCTACAATCAACATTGTGAACGTATTATATCCATTGTAGAAATTATTCAAAAGTATAATAAAAAGCCCCAAAAAATATCATTACATCTATGAACATATATAAGTGATTACTTGAGATGATAATAAAAGTTTTTAGAAACTGTCCTCCTATCAGCAGTAAATGTAACTTCTATCACATGAAGAGTTTTTGTTTTGTTTTGTTTTTTAAATGAAGCATTATATCATAAGACAGTTATTGGAACATTTTGGTGCTTAAACACCAGCAGCCCTTGGATTTCATGTCTCTATTCCCACACTGGGCTGTTGGACTGGCTGCATCTGTGGTTGCGCGTCATGGCTCGGAGCACATTGCTGGATTTCAGCACCATGGACAGATGTCCGAAAAGCTGAGCTCATCTGGTGGTGAAGATTTTCAGCACCTTGGACAGAGCCACACAGTCAGCTCTGAGTCCTCCAGTGTGCTGGCAAACTTCTCCAAAATCAGACTTAAATTATGCATTCCCTCATTCAAGATTTGTCAATGTCGTGCACAGATAAAGCTAAAGCTTGGTATCATGCAGAGAGACACTTTGGACAGGTTACCAGTCCATCAGTCCATCACAGTGCTAACACAGACGTACAGACATTCACAACCTTCCCTGCAGACATTTGGGAGTCTTACGTCCACCGTTGCTGGAGTGTGTGAACTGTGAGCAAAAGTCAAGGCATCAATGAGTAAAACATACAAGTCCCACAAAGACAAGGCTGACAAGTAGATGTGTGATTTATTGAAAGACTAGATGAATGCCAAGAATTCTCTCCTTTGATGCCGCAACTTACAAGAAACTCTGTTAAATTACTAAAAGTATCTCCAGCTTTGGTTTTGTAACATCAGCTTACACACTTACTCTGTCATTTTTATTTACGTTTTGACAGTTTCTCTTTTTTTAGGTTGCATGCAGCTGTTCCCATAAACGTAATTTTAATCCAACATTTCCGAGATTTTTTTATCGAATGTACTAAAGTCCCACATGGAATTTAGTTCCAGTACTCCAGGCGTTTCTGGATGTTCACAGGCCTTACAATGCATCTATTTTCTCTGTGTGAGCTATGAACAAATCACAAAAATCAGGAGTTTTGAGAAATTACTGATAATGATAACAACATTTTCATATTTCTTCTCATGTATAAAAAATAAGAAAATGACCCCACTATCTATAGCAGTTAAATGTCTTGGAGGTGAAATTTTAAAAATGTGTTAGAGTAGTTATATAATCTAATATGCTGTCACTGCAAGAACATGTTTAGAATATCCATCAAGTTATCTTGTATCGTATCCAGTTTTATTTGTGAATAAATCAAATGCTAGATGTTAACTGTTGTGTAGTGTATTTACTAAAAAAGCATTTCTTCTCTGTGACAGTACATTTCTTAGTGCTCGGCCAAATGGCTGATTGCCTCCTTGAACATAGCAAAGGCTATGGAACACTGATTATAGATGGTTGCATTTGCTGGAAGCAGAGAGCAGCACTTTTTAGAATGCCTGATACAGCAAATTATTGTGAACAAGGGTAGGTATGTGACATGCGACCACATAAAATGTGTCTGTGTGAGTGTGTGAAAGCTAACATATGGCATCTGAGAACAAGCATTTGAGGCCTAGCTTGTCTGGAAGCAGAGATAAGTGGGCAGAGTTAAACCTCTGTAGGCTAAGCAGTTTGTTTAGTTACTCACTAGGCCAAAAACCAATGAAAGCTGAGAGGAAGTACTGAGAGGCTGCAAGATTTTCTCTTCACTTTTGTATTAATGAAAGGGACAGAAGCGGTTTCACCACTTCATATCCTGGAAAACCAATACAACACCAAACTGTAAGCCTTTGAAAATTACTGCTAGGGAAGTACACCCTGAACGAAAGGATGCAATATATCACCAAACATACATAAACCAACAGCTGTTTGTAACAGAAATATATATATATATATATGTATATATATGTGTGTGTGTGAGTGTGTCTGTGTGTGTGTATTAGGCTACTCAGCAGCATGTATTTTGTCAAAGTGTCACAGTGGAAGCCAAAATACTGAATAAAATATTTACCAGTTTCTCAGCTTTGCTGTGCAACTCTGCAAAGCACTAGGCACCATGTTGAGTTTAATTACCACTGCTGTAAACCCAAACTGTTGAATCAGTCAGTGAAGCTGTGAAACAAGCACCAGAAAGCAGACACCATTTTGTGTTTACTAATGCAGCAGTTTATTCAGCTATCGGGCTAAACTGAGACACTGGGGAAATCTGGACAGAACACATTCTATAGTGCTCCCCATTTCGGAGCTCAACAATGACTTTATCTATGTGTGTCGATTTATGTAGTACCAAGAAGTATTGTAAATGAACAAGTGTAAAATAAGTCAGATCACTACATAAGGAGAACATGAAGTACCACAGTATTTAAAAGCTCTCGCTGAAAAGATGTTTGTTCGAGCAGGACCAAATTACCCATAATAACCAGAAATTACTGCAGGTCTTTCAGCAGAATGCAGGTAGATCAGGAGCTGAGGACAATCAGTTGACAGTGGACAGAAAAGGGCTGAAGGCCACTAATTGTAAAGCAGACTTTTTCAGCACTACCATCTTCATCAGACGAAACCCAAAAAAAAAAACTGTAATTTGCTCAAGAGATGAAATGCAAAAGAAATGTGTGCCTCTCGTGGGAACCACTGTGAGTTATGGGTGAAAATATTGTCCATAAAGATAGCAGTGTCCCAAAATTACCCTCAGATCAAAGGAAAAGCAGACGCGCTGTCACAAACATGCATCCATGTTTGTGACAGCGCATCCAGGGGACAGGAGTGGTGGTATAAATGCTGAAGAGCCCCAGCAGGTAAAGCACCACAGACAGAAAATAAGCATGTGGAGGTGGACCATGTAGCTAATGAGGGAATGTGAAAAATAGCTCAGCTTTTAGATGTGAAGAACCAGGGGGACGTGCATAGTTTTCTTTTTCTCATCCTCACAGAAAAGCAGACTGACTCATCGCATCACCTTTGTGCAAACGCAGCAACTGCATTCAAGTGATTGAACTAAAATGACCATACCGAAACCAGAGACCAGGGAGCCGTTTTTGTTTAGTCCCAAGCAAACTCTGGAGAGCTTTTCTTGTGGTGGGAGCATTCTCTGAGTGCATTTGTTTTGTTTTTTTTACACACTGTTCCAAAGTGCATTCAGTACTCAAATATAATTGTGGTTGGTCATTTTATCAAATGACAAATAACTGCATCTGAAAATGACAATTCTGCCAATGTTGGACACCACAACACAGCAATGTTTTTCTCTGTGAGTGGAAATAATATCTCCTCCTTGTTTCTACTTCAGAATAATGTGTCCAATATTGAAGGAACATTCTGACATTAGTGATCATGTATTTTACGTCCCTTGATATATTTTCTGATTTCAGAAGAAATTCTTATTAAAAGAAGATTTAAAACAAACACTAAGAAACTTTGAAATATAGAAGCAAGTCAAGATGAATATTTTGGGAACCAGCTATGCAGTGATGAGCTTTTTTTTAATTGTCTTTCAAAATATTCTATCATCTCAACTTCAATCAAGTTAAGATTCAAAGAAGAGTCTTTGCTTATCTTTAACTCGCAAGCATCCTCTTCTGTTCTGATTGACATCCCTGTTGGATTATTTCACAACAAAATATAATTTTCACTCACATGCCAGTCCCCACAGGAGGACAGGCATCAGCCTATTTTTGGATGATGGATTTGGCTTTTAAATATCTGACAGAAGACTGTTTTGGTCTGATAAACAGTCAGAACTTACATCTGACAAGTCGCTGAAATAAAAGCAAGGCTCAACACCTTTCAAATCAGAGAAAAACAGTGTGAAGACAAACTCTGTGAGATTAAGAAAATGGATAAAAAATGGATAAAAAGAGTATTTCCAAAATGAAACATTTGAGGTTCTGAATCAGCAAAACTCCCCTTTCACACAAATTCAAACATGCACAGCTACACACTCAGAGGCTGTAACACCATGTGTTTCAGTGTTACCTATATTAACTCATGAAAATAACTCTTAATACTTGTGATTATAAACTCACTGTCTTTTTCTCACTCGCTTTCTCCGTCTCATACACACTCACACAGCGTCAAGATTCCTCATTAATGGTGGCCTCTGTAAAGCCGCCATCAGGCCTTTAACTGGCTTGCATTATGAATTCACCTGCAGACACACCATCTACACTAACATTAATCTCTTTAACGCTTTTCATAACCTCAGTTTGAATTACACGTTAATTATCAACCCTTATCGTGTGCTAAACTTTACTTTACTCTAACTATGAACCATGTCTTCACATCTCTAGTATTGGTGCGTCCTATCGTGAGGATATAATTTCTCTCTCTGCACCCGTAAACATTTTCTTATACACTGCTTATCCTCATTTAAAAATTAGCTTTAGTGTACTTATCACATTTCTGACTTCTTGTTTCACTCTTAATTTTTGCCTTTAAATCCTCTATTCAGGCCCATTAACTCCCATGAATAATGAATTCATTATTAATTAATTAGTCCCCATTATTTGCTTGAATGAAGGGGAACAGGGTCTGGAAGAAATAAAAGTTCTGCAGTGTAATTTCACTCATATGGGTTTAACTTGTTCATCTGGTATTGTTGTACTTGAACTCAACTTGTGCAAGGTGCTTGTTGAACATCATCGCATGCAAATATATTATTATTGTTCGCCTGTGAGATGAACAGCAACGCTGCCATCTTCCATTTGCACCTCTTTATATCCAAAAAGATGTGAAGAGAAGCTAAACTTACAGGTCTAACCGAGCACGGGCAAACTGTGGACATATGCACCATGACACCAACACAACCTGACAGTGGTAATAGTGGCCCGGTTTTGTTGCCCAATGCATTATTGACTTTTTAGGTCTGCTTACACAAGGATCTTCTGCTCTTTCAGCTCATTCAAAATCAAACTAGTGTTCGCCAAAACTAACATTGATTTTGATAGTTCTATAAAGAAAAATAGGAGCTACGTGTATACACATACAGACACACACACACACAAACACACACACAAATATATATATATATACATACATTACTTTCAGAGTATACTCTGAATGTAATTTGGGGATGTGTTATTTTAGAAGTGTACTTTAATGATGACTGCAAATGTTCTTGACCTAGTCAAGCGTGGTGATTATCTGCCTTTTCAGAGAACATAAACACTCTCAGAGGCAATCTCATAACTAAGCTAATCTTTGTCTGCTGAATTTTAACCGAGGAGCTGTTTCTGGTATCAAAAACCATGTTCAGACAGGCTGAGGCACCAGCTGGGCTGAGTTGATGCTATGTACAGATCCGAGCTATGAATGGCATCAGCAAACAGTGATGACTGCTCGTAACTGCACCGAGGGAGATTTAAAAGGAAATAGGAGATAGAAAAGATGCCGCAGATCTTGGTTTTGTGTTTTCTGGATTTTTATTTTTTGTCATTCTCTAAGCAGTTTAGGCCTCCTTACCTCCATCGTCAATTTGATGTATGTGCAATGAGACAAAATAGCAGCATTTGGTGAATCAAGGAGGATCACAGCCCTAAATATGCACACTCTGTGTTTTCATTAAAACAAATATCTGTGCACTCATACAGAGCATTACACTTTTTTTTTCACCCTGTTGCTTTCTTTCTTTGATCAACTAGCAGAAAGGCAAATCCCTTGATTCGCTCATGAAACTACTCCTAATCTCACATTAACTACAGAAAGGGGAGGTGTTAATTGAATAACACAGCCAAGGTCATTTCTACTGACTAATTACTTCCTCCTAGCTGGTGTGTTTTTCTCTCAAATTTGTTTCCTTTTGTTTCTTAGAAGAAGTAAGTAAAAGAGCGGGTCTTTAAAGATAAAAAAAAAGTTATCTAACAGATGTACGTAGAGGTGATAAAAAATCTTTTTAGTCTGTTTGATTAACATTCCAAGACTATCTAAATGGCAAATGAAAACGGGATTACCTATTATTTGCAAAAAAATAATAACATTAATGGTACCTACAAGACAATCTTCACTGGGTTTCATCGGTAACTGAACGTTTTGACTGATTCATCAGATATAAATTCTGTTTTCGAATTCTTGCTGTTCTTTTTTAACAAAAGCAAAACTCTAGTAGATGTAGACTAAAATGTCAGGGCTCATATCATTATAAGGCTACCAGATGTTGGCACTGGACTTCATAGGAGCCCAACGTCTGAGTTTACTAGCCATACAGACATTGGCCCCTTTGCTACAAATCTGATAGATTACAGAGGTGAAACATATGTTCTTACTGTGAAACAGTAAGGACATAATGAGGCCGGAGTCTCGTTCACATTTAGAGATTTTTTTTTAAATGCAGGGCAACCTGTTTTATAAGTTAGAAAATTGCAGGCAGCAATGGTCAAAAGAGTCTTTTGTTCACATAACAACTGCCACTGCAGCTGAAGGAAACAACCAAGTCTCTCTCTGCTTTTTAAGCTAAGGGTGAGAATAAAGCTTTTTCCTGGCAATTTTGGGTTGAAGTCATAGTGTGAGTTTTTATGAGAGAGGGCATGGGATACTGCTGGAGCTCCATAAAGGCAGCATTGAGTTTCACAGAGTCTTTCAGAAAGAGTTAGACATTTTAGCCTGCAACACAAGAACTGACAGAAAATAGGAATTGCGGTCTCATTTATGATTGGTAAACATGGCAGACACGAATAAAGCCACAACATAGACAGAAAAGAGAGGTGAGTTCATTTATTTTGTTGCAAAAAATTATGAAGAAAGTGATTTTTTTCAACATAAATAACTGACATTAATCTAAAGTCTAATGTGCTCAATACTAAGAAAAGTTTCAAAATATTGCCTTCAAGCTCTTAGAATGTAAGATTCTAAAGGCCACAGGCTGTGGTGAAAATGTATGTCCCCCTCCATAACTATACACGGAATGTTAAAAATATACAAGACATCATCACTCTAAATAATTTGCATAGAATACACAGCACCAAACTGAGTAATTCACGCGGAAATGTCCAGTTCTGGCATACATGCTTCTTAGATTAGATAAAATGAAAGTTTAATGATCCCTGTTAAGAAATTGGATGATGGCTGCAACAAAATAAATTAATAAATGCCGACAGAACCTGACTAAATTGAGAGCGCATTTGGTGCACAATGAAATATACAATAGTTACCAAAGAATAAAAAACAAAAATATGAAAAAGCTTTACAACAGTCCTCTCCTGTGCATCAGATCTTATGGCAAATTCAACAGGTGTTCGACCTGACTATTTATGTGCACATACGAAGATTAAATTATGGATGTTCTGCTTGTTATAGAAAATCCGCAGCACTTTGCTTCAGACTTTTGGAGAGTTTGATTTATACTTAACGTGACAGTCTTGTTTTGAAATAGATTAAGGACAAATAAAGGGGAATATTCCCTCAGGTGCCACCACATAAACCTTAACAATTTGAAAAATAAAGTCAGTTGAGTTTTATTTTTTAGAAGTGCACAACTTTAAAAAATAAAGATAAAAACACACACCCAGCCCAAATCTACATTTTTGCGGGTGGTATGTGCAAGAGTTAGCTGCTATCAGAGCAGATTTTGCATTTGTTCTTGTAAATAAACTGATTTCTATGATGCATAAAATTGAATGGGTTAGAAGAAAAAAACACAGGGAAACTTGTCTTAACAATTTTAAATAAAACACGTTGGTAAAATGACAAGTTAACGGTTTAAGACCGTTCATGTTTCACTCACCACAGATTCTGGTGGCACAGTTTTCTCTCTGGAAAAGATTCACTGAGGCAGACAAACAGATGAATAAAGCATGCTTTATACTCTTCAACCTCTCAATGTGTAATAGCCCAGTGTTGTATCTGCCCAGGTCTTCCTGCAGAATAAGATGAGTTAAATGCTAAATAAATCTTAAAGTCTGAGCCAAATACTGTCGCTGTGCTACAGTGGTCTCCAACATCAGTTTTTATGTTTACTATCTTGTGCTTTCTCTTCTCATTTTTTTTATTTCAGTTACTTTCTAAATAACTTGTGGCTTACATTAAATTACTATTAAATTATTTTATTATTCTTCAGCATTTGCAGTCTTTATTTTATATTAATGTGACTGATATTTCAGAAACTGACTATCCAGCTGCACAGGCCCAAAGAAGACGGTGGGCACATTCTGTGCATCAGGTTCAGGGTATTGACAAAAGAGCACAGATGGAGCACCTCTCACAGGACACTAGAACACATTTGGAATAGCTAGTGAGGCTCTGTGAGCGCATTTCATTTGCTGCACTGTGATAGCCACTCGCGACTAGACTGCCGTGCTTGAGACAGATACATCTGATAAACACTGACCTTACTCTCTGACGCCCACCAATGCATCACTTCTGGTTGAATTTTTGATGATCTCAGGTGTAGGAGAGCACACTTTGAAGCTGCAACACTGTTGGTGCGCTGAGAGATAGCCTCTACATATTTAAACATCCGGGGTGCTACTTAGCTTTTATGATCACCAGAAGAAAAGCGCGTGAATGAAGGGAGAGTGCAGATAGGTAATGTGATAGTCTCTGACAGTGATTCAAACTGCTTGCTAATGGTGCTTTCGGAGTTCTGCCATGTTGAGCTCCGGGAGACAAAATGAGATCGGTGGGGCCAAACAGAGTGTCTCTGCTCCATTTTGTGGCCATAGCAAGTTGTTGTGGTTCGATCACTTTAACGATTGAGAAGATTTGGCTGCAGCCCCAGAAACGGCAGAGCTTTGGCTCTCCTATAAGATAAAACACCATTACCACCTGTGATTAAAATGACAAATTTGGTGTATATGGAAAATGTAAAAACCTTTTTACACTTCCTTTATTAAGTAATATTTCACAAGCGACATCATATTTATTGTTGTCTTTTTGCTAAAACAAGCTATTTTTACGCTTCTCCTTTATGCTATTCGTTATATCATCAAAGCTAGAAGACAGAATATTTAATTTAAAATAGGTATGCAGTCCCTTTGTTACAACTTAATTTAGCTTCAGTGAATCAGAGGTCTGTGAAAAGCTGTTACAACTTATCAAAAGTCCACCTGTGCTTGCTGGACTTAATTAGACATATTTAACAGAATGCTATTCAAAAAAGTGCTCTGGAATGCCCCTCCTAAAGCCACACGAACTCTCCCTTAGGACTAGCAGAAATTACAAGCTTGTAATTTGGCTCTAAGCCATGTAGAAGATTAAAGGTGGTCATTACCAGATATATTGACTTTCCAGCTGGTGAGAAAAGTGGCAGTTAGTAACAGTAATATTGTGGTATCATATGTTTTTACTAATCTTTGCACGTGTGTGAAAATAATTTTCAACAAATCCAAGCAATATTTCACATTATAAGAGGAATTGAGATGTTCATTATATTACTTGGTGACTGAAGTGGCCATTTACTGATTTTACTGACTTAGTTCGCCTAATGCGGGATTACTTGTGGCTAGAATATCTGATGGGAGATCAGGCCCTTAGTATTTATCAATCTTTCAGGACAATGTTAACATGGTCAATAAGGCAGACATAATAAATATTTCTTAGTATTTGCCTTACAGAAATAAGAAATTTAATCACATCTGTTTTCCATTTAATCAATGATGGGGTAAACTTCCTGCTGGACACTATGACCTCCACCAGGAATACACTCACATACATAGACAATACACAATAATATTTTGCAAAACTCCATTCTGACAACGTAAAACAAGCTTTTACCTTATAGTTATCTATTCAGCAAGCGTTTTAACTTTTGTTAACCAAGAAGTAAAACGACTTAGATTCCAAATATCTTTTATCATTTTTGCATAAAGTGATTGTTCATTGGGAGGCTTTGCATGATAGAGTGTGGCCATGGAAAGGCCCAGAACGGCTGAATGCCAGTTCCATATTTTAAAAAATCAACCAGGCTGGAAGTCTTTTTGTCCTGCCCTTAGGCCATTCCTCTTTCTTACCGTTCTTCTCTGCTCCTCGTTTTGCATTCATCTCAAAAAGCAGCCAAATGGTGTTTTTCTTTCCTAACTTATCGCCACCAGCCACAGACTCTTCACAATGGCTGAGGAAAAAACGGCTGGAAGACGATGAGATTTCTCCTCCCTATTGCGTTGGCGTCATTGTTGCAGACAAACAGAGTTAACATACGGATGCATCCGTCTCCCTCACTGCCCACCATTTTTCTCTCATTCCCTGTTGTATTTGTGGTGAAGGAAAGAGGGAGAGGCGTGGATGAGATAAAGAAGGAGAGGCAGAACAACACAGGCTAACCACATATACTAATACTTGTTTTATCTTTACAAATATATGTATAAATGCAGAAACACTTTCTCCATATCGCCATTCATTCTTTTATTTCCACACATTTGCCATCCACCTGGATTAAATGTATGTGGCTTTGGGAGTTGGGTCATGTTTTAAGCACTCATATCACTGGCTTAGTTTTCTTGTATCCAGCTCACCCATCCAACACTCCTTTACTTGTTCTCTACAACAACATCACTCTGCTTTTTCCATTCATCTATCCAATAACTAGACTCTTTTTCAGTTATCACCTGAGCCACCCCAACTCGGTTTGGGTCAGTGATCCCTTTCATCCAAACCATCTTTCACAGAGAGCTCAGATGAGCACATTCATACTCTCACTCCCAACTTTGAAAGCAAAACTCGTCATTGAACCATTACCCCCAAACCATTTGGTCTCATAATGCCCTAAAATCCCTCTTTAAAAGATTTCCCACATATAGCAACTGTAACTCCAACCACTCCAGAGGATATACCGGATTTTTTAAAATTCTGAGGATTTCATTCATGCAAAATTTTATGTGCATTTATTTTTCAGCCTGTGAGCAACACCGAAAGGGAAAAAAAACTAAACAAATGGAAATGCCTGGGAGCGGCATGCAATAAGGTTTTTGTTTTTTTTAGAGTGCTTTCAGCACCATACTTGCTGTGATTGTTTTTCTGAGGGACATGTTGTCACTCATGGGTGGAAAACTGTCACCTGTCCTTGATTCCTGCATGTGCAGGAAGGCATCGTGAGCGTGACATGTTTAGCCGCAGTATGGTGACCTCGCAGGGAACCGTTCTGGCCTTTCTCTTGTTCAGCCACTGTACTGCTGACTTCATATTCAACTCACTACACTGCCATACTCATGTGTCCTCCGAGCACTTTGCCATTGTGGATTTAATCAGGGGCCAACACTCCCTGCTCAATAGCAGTAAATGTGCTGGGAAAGCACATTGAGTTGGTATCTCTGGATGCCTGCTGAGGAACTTTAGGTCTTTTTGAATAAGGGGGTCTTTCCTTGAAACCATTTCCATGAAACTGTTTCGTCAGCCATCTTTTATGGAGAGGTGTGCAGCAGCGGCTGCATCTTTACAGGACAGAGGTAGAAGAGACTTAATGACTGATCAGGAAGAGCAGCTAACATTCACGAGCTGCCACCGAACAAAAGTACTTTTATAATGTGAAAGGTTCCACATGCTGCTCTTTCTGTCTTTATTTTAGTCATATAGTAAATTTACTGTTGAATGGCATTTCTTCGTGTGAGGGGGTGGATGCAAGAGTAACCTTCACTTTTCAGGTGCTTCCATTAACGTTGAAATTTCTGTTATTTAATAAACTGTTACTTGAGTTATTTTGCTGTTAGGCCCTCCTTAACTACTCTTTCTTGTTGTTCCTCTACTGGCTCATACAGTTCAGTTCAACAATCTAGCTCTACAGTACATTATTAGATTATTGTCATATCTTTTTTAATTTTGATCATGTGTGATATGTAATCTTTGATATTTTTAACTTGTTGTCTACAAATAGCACCTGAAAGCCTGATATTTTAATTTTTTTTTACATTCTTAAATGGCCAGATGCCAATGGCTGATAAGAAATTATCCAAATCAAACGCTGTTGGTCAGTTTCCATAGATGACAAGTGCTGAAGACCATTGGAAATGTTTCAGACAAATCAGCACTTTGGCTAGGAGCACTCAAGCAGGTTTAATTTGAAGAAAAATTAATTGTTTCATATGGACAGTGATGATATACAGAAGAGATATGTAACTTGTAAAACAGACTTTTCAAAATAGTGTTGACTTTTCAGCCCCAAAATTCGCATTCATGGTCCATTTCTCGTAAATGGTGAACCCATAAATCATCAAAGTTTTATTTCAAGTGTTTACTTTTATTTTACTCGAAAAGAGCACAACAATACTTAACCTACTAAACCTGTTGGTTGAGTAGGAACCTCTACATTTCTTTCAGAGTTGCAGCCTGAAACTGTTATCAGATTATAGACTCGCTACATCTTCAGCTACACACATTGGTTTATGTATCCCTTAGAAATACTTCTTCTCCTTAATATGTGAGAAATGGCAAATTTAATTTCTCTCTCCATACCGATTTAGTGATCATTGTTTCATTATTCTTTGGAAGAAACAGCAAAAACTTAATAAGAACCACGTCTTGATTTGTAAGCCCTGCAGGTACAATGATCAACTTTCTAGTTAAAAATCATATCCACAGTTATGAAACACACATTACTGCTGTGATGCACACATACAGTAGTTTACCCTTGCCTTTAGCTACTATATTAAATTGAGTTTTTACAAAGTGGTGATTTACATTTAACGTGTATAGATTTTTAATTAAGTTTCCAAACAAGCGGCTCTATGCCACACAGCCATGACAGTATTTCTTATTTATTTACACGTAGCATACTTTTATAGGAAAATCAAAGAATATATTTGGTTGTGAGTCATGTCGAGAAGGAGTTTAATTCATTAATGTTTCCAAGTTTGAGCACATGCTGATATTTGACTCCAGGGGAGTTTCCTTTCACCTATTGCCCCGAAAGAAGATCTATGAACAAGATTTCAGAGGTCTGTGACAGTGTTTCATATTTCAAAGGGGTAGAGGAGGCGAATCTGTTTAGATTATCTATTATCTTAATCGATTTGTCACAGTAAAATTCAAGATGAAGATGGTGCTGCTGATGATGTTGGCCATGGAAATGTGGACCTGATGGACTTAATTAATTAATTCCACCAGTAAAATGCAAAAGAACAGTTGAAGAGGTGATTACAATAATAAGAAATATGTGAAACCATGACGACCATGATGATGACAGAGTTAGTTGTTCTAAAACTTGGTGACTTACCCTATATGCATAGGTCCTCTTAACTTTTCAAACTCAAACCCTATTTCCAACAGCTGGCTGATCTGGTGTACGCTTTCCCTATATTTCACAGCCAAGTAACTGATACATGCCTCAGTCATGCATGGGATGTATAAACTTTTTTTTTGTTCAGACTTGAATCTAAACCATTTAGTCACTACATATCACTGCTGGGTGCCCTGGGCACTCGTCACTTTGCATCATTCATGTATGAATTCACAGCTGCAAATGTCTGTGTTTTGGTCTTTAGAGCCAAAGGATAATGTCAAAGGGTGGGGTGTGGTGGTAGCGAGGGGGGGGGGGGGGGGTCGGCAAGGGTTTAAAAGGATATCATTTTTGGGGAGGGTGTGTTCGTACTGTTGATGATAGGTCGCAGATAGGTCGCAGTCGATGAGATGACAAGGAGTAAGAGCAGGGCAGCCGGAGCTCTGTGCGTCAGTGCACATTGGAGAGGCGATAAATCAAACAGCTACCAGAAAGCGCTGGTGTAGGGCGCCATCTCTCTTTCCCTGTCTCATCCCTCTCGCTGCCCGTTTCAACCTCTCTCCTCCTTCGATTTCTTATCCTCTCTCGATCTCCCTCTTATCTCTGTGTCTTTTCAGTTCTATCTCAGAATTCAAACGGCAACAGCGACTAACAAGGGTTGCGTGGAAGAAGAAAAATACGCCAAATACCCTCCTTACTTTTCCCTCTGTCTCCACTAAATCCGTCCCAATAATCACTTTGATATGGAAATTGGACTCTCAAGTACCCGCGCACGTTTGAGCGCACGCGTCTTTTGACAGGGCTCTGCCCACCCTCGTCTCTGGATATCACTTTCATCATGTCACACGCACGGACCCTGCTGTGATGGCAGTAAATGGACGCGCGTATGCCTCTCCACACACACACACACACACAGACGCAGAAACAGAGCTGATGCACATGCATAAAGAGCAGTTTGGAGCTTTGGGTTTGGCACCGATCAAGTCCACCACTGCTCGGAATCTCCTGGTCCACAGACAGTGGCACCAGATCGTCCCAACAAACTATTCCGTTCAACAGCTGTTACGTGCGCCAGAGCACAACAAATAGCGAAAGATGATGATGAGGGGCGGTTGCACAATTGTTCATACATTACACGTGCTACATTTTTTTCTGCAGTTGAAAATATTTCCACGCTTTCCATTCGCTCCTCATTGTGTTTTTCTGTGACCATCTTTCACTGATCACACTCTGCCTTCCTGCCATGTAAATGTGTGAGGAGTGGACTATATTCAACAACAATCTGGGTGAGACATACCCTATTAGAAAATTGTTCTTATAAAAAAGAAACAAAAGAAAAAAGTTTATGTCAAGAACATGTTTTGTGATGGACAGATAAGATCCTGTTAACGTGGCACCATGCAAGCGTTCCTCCTGTGCGCACCCCACGCATCCACGAGAGAGAGAAAAAATCCCACTAACACTTTAAGCTGAGCCCAGCCACGACACAAGGCAGTGATGCTTTACTTGGCTTACCTTGATCGGAGTCCCGGTCTGACAGGGTGGGGGGTGGAGGAAGAGGCAACCTGCAGCTTTACGGTCCGTTCTGCAGCAGAAAAGACGGAGAAAGCGAGAGTGTTATCCCTGGACGTGAGTTCCAGTGGAGAGAGAGAGAGATAGAGAGAGAGAGAGAAGGAGAGAGCGCTCGAGAGGAGGGGGGTTACGAGAAAAAGAGGGTGCTGAGGGGATGAGGTGCAGAGAGGGGGGATGGTTTGGTCCGGCAAAGGGACGAGCTGTTCGAAATGGACGATACAACCTGCAGGACACACCGAGACGATTTTGCTTGCCTCTTTAATATCATCGCAGATCTTTAAAAAATGTCAAGAACACATTGTGAAAATGCCAAAACAAGCCCGATTTAAATACCACACTATACTCCCACTGGGACTTTACTCATCGGATGGTCAAAGTTCACCCTGTTTGCATTCTCCGTGCTAGTTCATGAAGGCCACTGCCATAAAAAAAAAAATCTATATTGTACGTAAACTACATTTTACTTACATATATACCCTGGAGGGACATTTAAAAATCTCAGTGGAATTTATTTATGGCAGCAAAACGTATTGAGAATGATGTGATGGTGCGCCACGCTTTGATAAAGGCAACATTTCCAAGAACTGTGAAAGTTGTTTCGATAGGCTGCTGTGCAACTTATTGCCTCAACGTGCAGAGGCACGCAGCTGTTTTCCAATCTGGACACGTAGACACGAGCCCTGAGGTACGAGCCTGTGTTACAGTGTCAATACGCACCCAGTCTGGCGCGCCAGTGGGGGCGAAATGGGAAAAAGGGGGAGATGCAACCGTGCCTCTGACGTCATTGTCGGTCAGCTGGGAAGATATCGATTTGCTCCAGAGTAATTTGTACATGAGTACTTTTAGGCACGAGAGTTGACAAGGGAGCACACACAACCTCAGGAATACAGGGAGACGGAAAAGGTTAGACTTCAACACCAAAACCATCCCACTTTGTTAATTTCCCAACCCGATGATAAGCGTCCCAAAGGGCAACAGTGACTCTGCAGCTCCGTCTGTCCTAGTTTTCTTTATGGATGTCGCACAAGTGTCTGATTGCAGCTGGTAGCCACGATGGACCTCATTATTAACAGTTCCAGCCCACCATTTCCTCTTAGCCTATGTAAGAACTGGAATGAAGAACTTGTCCACAGCATGAGAAGAACAATGTTGAGAAAAATAACATAAAAGTTGATGTACAATCCTGTATATGCTTATATAGCCTCTTGCTGCAAAATAATGGTTTGATTTGGTCTGTGGAATGTCAGCACAATCCATAAGGACCCCACCCTTCAACACACCAAAATGAGAAATTGTAAACATCCAGTTATCAAACTCACCAGGACCACATCAAATATTCATTGACCAAACACTTACCAGTCATATCCTGTTTGGAGAAATGGTGATAGTCCATTAGAAGAGCAGGTATAATGTTATGGCTAATTGTGGTTTATACAAATTGTTCTATTATTCTATGGACTTAACCAGAGACTACAAAGAAGGTAATATTATACATTTTTCATTCATCCATTCATCCATCCATTTTCTGTACCGCTTATGTGGTCGCAGGGGGCTTTTCCTAAATGTCTATTTAATTCGATCAGCTATGTAAATGTGAAGATTCCCTTAATTGTACATGTATTTTTACAGTGATTGTTGTTGAAATTGCCTACATAGCTGTAGTTTCATTTTTCCTCACTGGAAATCTTTCTTCATGCATCAAGTGGTTTAGTCATCAGTCTAAAAATATGTTTTGTTCTTTGTTTTGTTTTTTTTACAGCCTGAAATGATTAACACTATACAAATAATTTCCGTGTCTACGTGAAATTCAAGAGAAACTGCTTTGCAATAAACAAAACTTAGCCAAATTTTGGGGGGGGGGTTTACATCTCAAAAGAAAAATTACTGATCACTGAGAAACTATTCTTCTGAGGAAGACAAAAAAAAACATGTTTATACTCGACCAGTCAAAGGTTTGGACATAACTATTTATTCAGTATGAAAAAGTGCGTCCAAACTTTTTAATGGAGCGGCTCATTGTTCATATTAGGATCAATACTAACTAACTCATTTATTTATATATAGTTTTTCATAACTCGAGTGGCAGGTTCCAAAACATGGTTGTTTGCCGTTTTGGCCTGCTGTGACAAACAGATTGATAGCTAATTTTAATTCAGTTCAGCCTCCTAAACCACACAGAAATGCTTTGTTGGCAGTTTTATTTACCGCCATTTACAGTTAAGTCATCTGCATTTCAGACGTCAGTTGGTACCGATCCACTTTGAGGCACAATGCCCTCACAAGCAATGTGAGTAATACTTTTGAAGTCAAAATATAAAATACTGCTGAAGCCAAAGAAAATAGAATTATTAAAAAAACTTCCAGACTTGAGGGAGTTGACTACCTGTGTCATTATAATGAATTTTCAACAGAATAAGACACTATAATCTGTTTTAAAAAAAGGACAAATAAACTTAGTGGAAAACAAAATTCACAATTATGCTAAAAAAATCACAGAGCACAGGTCTCATTAACGAACAAAAGCAAAACAACAGTAAGTAAGTCATTTCAGAAAAAAAAGGTACTCCAGTTTCCTTCTTAATAAGATTATAATTGCTGGCTCAGCGATGCCAAGAGCTGTTTGGAGGAGGCCTGGAATACAAAGAAACAACTTACTGACGACAGATATAAGCGAAACTCAAAGACAATCAGCATATCTGCCAGTCACAGCCACAACCTGAGCCAAAGGCCACGGGTGAGACAAGAGGCAATAGACTCAGTAGAAGCCAGAAAAAAACTTCAATACAAAGTTAGTGACAGCTAGTATAATTCTGTCTTTAAGGAAATCACTGATCACAGAAACATGAAATGTCTTAAGACCCACTTTAAAAAAAACACAATAAAACCTCTTCTTTTTATTTGGGGGAACCATGTTAGTGCTGAAGACAATTCATCAAATTTCTAAAAAAAAAAATGCAAGGCCCCCTTCCCAGCTCTGTGTTATGCAGAATGGAGCATGAATTAAACTTGGATGGGGTTAGAAAAAGGTCCACCTTTGGCCTTTAATACGAGCTGTCCATTATTTGAAATAGCTGTGACACGCTGCGGTGAGTTATGGTTCGACACCGAAGGGTCGAGACGCAGCGCTGCTGTGTGACAGGTTGGTTGTTAAGGCACGGCTCAGTTCAGTTCACTGAAAATACTTTTGAGTACAAAACAGCCAAACAGTCGCTGATGGAGATAAAAACTTCTTCAAATTGAGTTTTTGATTGCCGTTGCATGCTTGTGAGCTCGTCAAACGGCTGTCACAAAGCAGGCCCTGTTCCACAGTTATTCAGAGTCTGTCTATTGAGAATATTTTCAAGTAGCTATGAATCTCAGAATGCATTCAGTACCAGCACAAACATTTTGTGCCACTTTCGAAAACAAATCTTTACACCAAAAGCCCTGTTATTACGATTAAAGCTACTTCATTCTCTTTGGAAGTGACATGTGACACATAAAAAACAAGACTAAATGTTCTGTGCATTGTTCATTTTCCATGTTTTAGTTTTGGGGGATGATTATCGCAAATGTTGAACTCCGTTCAACTTGTGATGTTTAAATGAATTACTAAAGAAATGTCTCACTGCATGTGATTTTTTAAACGAAACGTCCAGGAACATCAATACATCAAATACTTCTGATTTGTCTGAGTATGTCATCACAATGAAAACAAAACACAAAACAAGGAAGATAAAGTCTAAACTGTTTATTTCCAATAAAGAATTTTAGAGTTTTTGAAAAATAACATTGAATCAATAAAAAAAATGGGTGAGCATGAAGCACTTGCTAGAAGTGTGGACACCAGGTCTGTGGCTTCATAAAACAGGTTGTAGTTAAACTGAGGGCAACTCTGACTTGAACCACAAAATGGTGTTTTGTTTTTTGTTTAATTTTTTATTTCTCTAGAAGCAGAATTACTTTAAAAAACAAAGTCTCTGCAAACATTTGTGTGCTCTGCTTGTTATTCATTTTCAAACGCAGTGTAGAATAATAACTCCACACGTGGCGGTCTTTCCCCACAATGCTTATCCACCATTAAATCAATGCACACTGGTTATTTGCAATGCAATCACACACAAACCTGATCTCCGTTCATTACTAGGAAGACAGGTAGATTATTTTTCATTCATCGCAATCCAGTGAAATGATTTTAATGGTTGTTTCTCAATTTGATATACGCAGCAATAGAAAAACAATCTACACAATAGAAATGGTTTCATTATGTTCTCCTCTCCCGTGAAATTGAGGCACAGACACAATGACAGAGCAACAATATTTCTAGTTAACCATAAATCACAATACTACACTTCATTTGCAGAGTACAAGGATGTGGTTTCTACTTTTCCTCTTAGC
>CAJRST010013335.1:6884230-6909242 GCA_907169785.1 Menidia menidia
ATTAATTAATCATCAAATCTGTTACATTTAATGACTCCATGAGAAATGATAGGTGTGGAGTTGTTAATGTGCTATTGTCAAGAAAAGAGTTTGTTGTTTTACTGTTGTGCGCAAAGAAGAAAAAGACAAAGATATTAAAACACCCATAAATGTGAGGTTTTAAATGTAAAAGTATTTTTTTTAAATGTCTCCAAGTTTCTGTTTCGGCCTCAGTCATGTTAACATCACAATTTTATAAATGATAAATATGACTTCTCCAGTGAGGACTCCTTGTGTTAATGTTTGCGTGTGTGTTATCATGGAGCTGTGTATGTCTCTTCCTCGCCTCAGCCCAGTGACAGCTGGTGGCTTTATTTGGCTCGTCACCCCATCAATGACTGACGCCTCCTTTTGAGCAAAAATAGTCCAGTTCTGCCTTCAGACAAGGTTTTGTTCAAGCCTTTTCTCTTTCTTTGTGAATCTAAACTCTTATTTGGAAGTTAAAGTCAACTTTTATTGTGAGCATCACAAAATCCAAATAATCTACGATTTTTTTCCACTACACACAACTGACTTAGAACTCAAAGTTTCTTCTCTTTCTCCTATTCATGGTGTCATTTTCACAGATGGAGCTTTGACTCCTCTGCAAATAAGGCAATGTTGTATGTTGTTTCAAGTGCCTGTTTTCTATGTTGTACATACTGACACCTGCTAGAAAATGGAATATTCTGGATTCTTGTGTGCTAATATTTGGGTGATTCTTGTGTTATTCGTGAGTTGACTATCTCTCCCAGTTTGAATATTAACATCCATTTGATCTTCAGCTGTACATAAGCAATTAAACCCCAATGACAGGTGATTTCCTCCCAAAGTGCAATTGTGCCAGCTTTTTAATAGCGCGAAGCATAACTTCTATTGTACACATTCAACAAAAGACTGAACGTCACACAGATCCATTCCATCAGTTACATAAATGGATTACAGCGTATTACAATGGTTTCTGTACAAAATATTGACTATATGGTGGCAAACATTCAAAATAAGTGGATTCTAAAAAAAGCGATTAGAATAACTATAAATTTGAGTGACCTTCTTTAGAGAGTGCTGAGATACATTACCAGGTGAGTAAAAACTTTGAACAGCTGGCAGAAAGTGATGGAAAATCAGGGAAATTGCAGAACCTGCACTGCTCCTGGGACAATGGCTGTCTGGAGGAGATTCCATTGCAATCCATCATCTAGTGTGACAATAATCAGTCCGTTCAGACACGCCGCTGTGGTTTATCTAGATGTATGTAACGCGAACAAGATGATCTGACCTTTAGAGCGTCCTATATGAACAGGATTCTTTAAGATAGCTGAAATACCTTTTGATGGCCACTAACTTTTCTTCTGATTGAATGTCCGGTAGGCTACATCACTTAACAACTCCAAATGAATGTAACCATGCGTGTGCCGGAGACACCAAACAATTCCTGTTGGCATGAACTGTTTTTCATCCATTGTGACTGCAGCATGATACACTGACTCCTTTAGTTTAGTTATGTAGTTCTCCTCAGTCTTTATTATGACATATATGTCTCATTAATTCAGCAGTTCTTTCATTAATCCTTCTGCTAATGTAGTCAATAGCCACCCAGTTACAGATAATAGCACCCAATTATCATGCCCTGGTCAGCACCATCATCATTTCACCCGTGTCACATCCATGGCAGCTCCCCAATGCTATTTGTCGCTCCCATCCTGGAGCAGAGCTACTGGAGCGAGAAAAGCGCTTTGGAAATTGAACCCAAACAGATTTGGGCTCAAAAGTGCACACTAAAGGGCTGGATTTATTTTCTGAGGTCATCAAGGGACCATGTGTTTACATATTATTGTGACGAGAAGATATTACAATAACTAGAAATGTGTAATAATCACACCGAAGTATAAGTGAGATATTAAAACTCTCACATTATGGCAGCCGTAGAGTTTTCTGAAATACCCCTAGTGTAGTTTGGTGATCAGAACTGCAACTTTGCACAAGATCTTCCTGAATCACATGCAATTTCCGCAGACAGGAGCTGAGAAGTAAAAGCCATAGTTCTATGGCACTTGCCTAGAAAATACAAGAACGTCTGGAAGAGATATTCACTTAGACTGTAAGTCTTTATGGTCACCACAATGCAGGAGCTACTTACATGTTTACATGTTGGAAATTCACAGGTTATCGCTGTGGGAGTTTTCCACAATTTTTACCCAACATTAATAATGAAGGGTCTCAGAATTTAATAAGTGGATGATGTAACACAGGTATGATTATCCTTTACAAAGTTATTTGTTAGTTGTTAGTTGTTACTGTTTGAATAAGACCTAACTTAGCATACATTACATGTTGAGATAATCGTCAAAGAGGGTTTTATCAGTTATCAGTTATGCAGACTTTGTGAATAGAATAGTGTAAATACTGTATGTTACTGCTTCAATTTAAGAATAAAACAAATTTTGGCTCAAGTACCTCTGACAGAGTAAAACATGAAGCCTAATTAAGGATTGAGCCATGTTATCAAGTTTAGGTGGAATTGAAAATAAATACGTCAAATAAGATCTTTATACTCTATATACTTTTTATATTTACTCTTTATACATTATTTTAAAATGTATAGTAACCCCTATCATTTGGTGGATTTTAAAAAATGTGGTCTACATGCTGTAAATTTAAAATCCAAGCAAGTTTTCCATCAACTCTGCCCAGTAGATCATCTCAAAACTGATTGATTGCATGGCCCATTTTCAACTTTCAGCATCACAGCTGATCTCATGGCCAGTAGAGGTGAAATATTCTTGAAACTTAATTAAAAATTGCATCTGCGTGCACAAGTAAACGACCATCAGGATTGCATTTTGTGAAGAAAACACTCTGAATTCAGCGGACATTTGCAATTCACTAACTGCTTTACTGGTGTGAGGCTGATTACATGGCTGTCATGCGCAATGCCCCAGTTCATCCATAAATATGGCCCTCATTATATTACTTTTGGATTGACTGTGTCAGAGCCTCCCATGCATGATTGTATTGTTTGTCTAGAGTGTGTCAGTGATATGTGAGGATGATAACAGTTTTCTTTCTCATGATTATGTTTCTCATGAGAAACATCCATGCAATTTTTCTGCTCCTTATCATCTTTGTCTGTGATGTTTCAGTTTGTTTGTTTTTCTGAAAGGAAATTGATGTAGGGAAAATCATAGTCTGCCAGCTTAGTCTGCGGGTTAGAAATATTAGACAGCATGCATTCAGCTGCAGAAGGACCTGGACTGATGTGAAAAAAAAACAAATTTACTTTACCTTTCCTCACAAGTGAATTCAGAAAATGTGAACTGCATTTGAGAATAAAGAGTTTCTCCCTCTTTGGGCGGCTGGGGTAATCATTGGAGCAATAGCCAGTTGAATCACCACTGGTTTCATGCTAACAAACAGCCAGCTATTCTCAGAGGAACACATGAAGAGTGAACCTAATTTCCAGAAGTGAAGGACAGCTTATATGATAATTATTTAAACGAACATGTAGAAAAAATGGGAAGCCCCCTCCCACTGTAGTATGTGACAATCAGGGAATCAATCGTTAAATATAAGCGTTATTGTGAAAATGTATTTGTTTTTGGCTATTTAGACAGATTGAAACAGTAGAGTTTCTGAAGTTTTGCAGAGGGTCAATAAACATTTCTGTTCCCCTCAGTTCGGTGGCTCATTTGTTCTTCTGTCTGCTGTGCTGAGCCCTCATCTCTGTTGTGAGTGTTGTTTCTTTGGCTGCTTGTCTGTTCTGCACATTATGTGAGCTTTAGTATGAGTTAGTAATACCCCTACATACTCCCACAAACACACAGAAAAAATCATTTAGAAAGTCTGTATTGTTGGTGGTATATGTGCTGCTTAAGTGGATTTTCAATGTGTTTATGGAGAGAATTCTTGTCATTCTGTTCTTTCCTTTTTCACTGCTTTGCCTCAGCTTAGGTTTTTCAGAGTTTCTTCTTTGTTTATTCCACACATATATTTGTGGCCTTTTTTTACTTTAAGGGGTATTTATTTTTAATAAGGAAGCGGTTATTCCAGAGAAGAAAAGGTTATTTTTAATGGTGCCCTCCTTATTCCTGTAGATACATACAAATATGTAGATGTAAAGTGGAGAGAGATGCAGTCACATGTGCAGCATTCGTCCCAATGGACGTTTCCCAAAAAAAATCTCTCAGTGGGCAACTAGCATGTGCTGTTTTCTGCACCAAACACACACACACACACACATAAGTGAAGAGTATCACACCAGGCTTCTAAGCTACAGCAAGTTGAGGCAGCACGAGTGATCGATCATTGTTCTCCCGTGGCATACCCCACTGTCATCATCCCATTACTAACTCGTGGAACAATGAATCAACCAATCAAAACAGGCCAGGGGCTATCCAAATATTGTTCAGCTCACAGTGCCAGAAAAAAAGCTGTAAAAATAATGTCGAGACAAAGTTTTATACTTACAATCTAAAAGAAAAAAAAATAATCTTTGTGAGAACGGCTTCCCGTTTTATCACTTGTGAAAAGACTAAAGTTACTCCGAGGGCTTAGTCAAGCTAATCGTATTATGATAACTAAGCCAAAGTATTGTAAGGATTTCATATCACGGTGAAATGTGCCTAGTTTGTCTCCTAGAGCCTTACAGTGGAGTTCGTATGTTCCCTTTATGGATTTGTGGGTTCTCTCTGGGTGCCTATACCTACAGGCATGTTAAATTAATAGGTGTTTCATTGACTAGCAACCAGTGTTGTTTATGCCTGTGATAGTGACTTGGGCTTGTGATGTCCTAGCAATCTGTCCAGGGTGTTCCCTGAGCAAGGTTTAAGTAACTCCACCGCAACCATGCATATAAAAATGAATGATTAGGAATTTTTATTGAGGTCACATTTGAGAAACAATTTAACTGTTCGTAATACACCCTGATGCATGCTTTTGTGGTTTAAATCACTGTTAATATATGCATATATCTCCACACTCTTGCTTGCTCCAAAGAGCCATCTTTTTTAATCCTCATCAACAAAAATACATTTCAAAAACAGCAAAGTTTAAGTCAAGACAGCTTCCATAAGCTATCATTCACATAAATGAGGCTTTGCATCACTTGTTAACGGGCCTGAAGCTGTGTTGCCAAATGGAAAATGCTTAAGTGTCACACCAAAGAGAGGATGTCATGCCAGCACTTATGATATGGCAAGGATCATCATCGCCACATGCAGCCAAAAATAGAAAATTGATGGGCTTGAATCAACATAAAATCAAATATACTGCTGTACTCTCAGCCAAAAAAAGTACCACAAAGTCAAGTGTAAAATAATTGTTAAACATCAAATAAATTTGATAGTTTTCATGTATTTGAGTGGTGTGATGGTTCTCTGTTCAGGAAGCACTGCCAGCCAGCTTTATAAAGATTAGCCACCACTCTCTCTCTCTTAGGAACTGAGCAGACACCTACAACAGAACACCAAATCAAAGCCAAAATTTTTTACTCAACTTTTTAGGAAGGAAGTGAAGTATCCAGTCACCCAGGATATGGACTATGACTCTATTATAACACCACCTGTGTATTACCAAGGGTGTCTTATCCAGGTACTCGTAGTACTCACTCCATTCATAACAATTTCACAAAAAAATATCTATTACCCTATGGTGTTGTTTATACACACACAAGATAACTTACGACATACAATGGAAGAATTTAACCCCACAATTTGAATTTATAGACAATGTTGTTTGACACTCTCACAAACTGCCAAAAGACAATCCACCAACCCCTGACGATTCCTGTTCCTTAATGTTTAACAGCTAGAGGCCACTTTTGCAGCACTTCCTTTTTGGTACATGAATTTGTCACTGATGAAAAAAACACATTTTCAGAGCTTGGTTTTGTCAGGGAGGATTTTTTTCAAGGGCAACATTAGCTTATATTGACATAAAACTATGTCGGTACTCATCTACTATTTTCTGCTCAAAATTCTCTGCTGAAGAATATGAATGTGTGATCAAAATATGATATACCAAACATAACAAAAGAAAATATTTTGAAAATATTCAACATCTCTTTGTCATCTCTATGATCAATCAGTGTGTATATGTCCGAAACATCCTTTCTATTGTCACTACAAAAGAACTGTAACCAATTAAGGGCTAAAAATGATAGATTTGGGGGGGAAATGACATTTTGAAAAATAACTCATGTAAGTTTGGTCTATATTAATACACCACACTAGCGTGTAGTGTATTAATATCCCTTTAACACTCACCATCAGCCATGTGCCAGGCATCTGATGGCTTACCCTTTTCTCTGACCTCGTGTGTGTGTGTGTGTTTTTGTGCATGTATTACTGTGGATGGGAGAAAAGTAGAATGAAAACAAAGAAATATAATAATTGAATTAAAGAAAATTGCTGTGATTATAAATATATATATTATTACATCAAAATCAGTTATAGGAATGCTTTGAAACTGAAGTCATGTCTAAATGAGAAATACTAGTGGTGAAACAACAACCTACTGAATCCTGTTCAGTTCCTTGAGTTACCAAACCGAGGAGCTCCAATTATCATATGAAATCAAATGGACACACCACACCAACAACACACTGCAAGAAATAAAAAACTTTTCTCTGTTTGCAGCTTTTTAACATGGCCAAAGCGAAGTCATAACATTTAACAAATGTCGGCAAATAATTGGGATTGAATTACTGGCTTGCAATTTACAGGTTATTTGATGGATGTTGATTGTTCATTCAGAAAAATGGAAGGTACTCAGAGGGAAAGAGAGACAAGACTTTCTCCCTATCCATGCATACATTTTTTTTTTAAATGTTTCGTTTTCTGCAAAAAATCTCTTGGTCAGAAAGCAGTACTTTCACAAGTGTCAATAGCTATCTGTATTTCAATCATGTCGCTATGTTACTATGGCAATGCAACCCGATAAGAAATTATCGATTCCATCTGGTTCAGGCCGAACTACTAATTCTGCTTTGTTACTCAAGCCTCGATTCAATTGGCTCTCTCTGGTCAACCATCGGGGGCATGTTTATTCAATCACTGTCACTCCATGTACTTACGGAGTCCAAGACAAATTTACACTCATATATATTTGGGGAAAGGATTAGATGTAGCTATCACAGGAGGTTGGTCAGAGGACATGACCAGATTTCAAAGCTCAAAGCTTTCCAATGAGTACCAGACTCATTATGTGTGGCGATAGTTTGTTGTCAAACTCACTGCGTCTAAGGTCACTGCAAACTTTATAATGTTATCGGTTTTATTCCGAACCAAAACATACTACTTATTTAAAGTCTGGCATTAGTCCTGTTCAATTTTGAGAAAAAATAAATCATGCTAATTACTTTCAGTTTTCAGGTTGCAATAAAAAGTTTGCAGACATAATAAGAGCTGAGGCAGCTTGTAGCTTTACTGTAGATTTAATTAGCATCATAAAAGGTGAGGTGTGAGTGGCACGTCCATTTTTCTCTTTCTGTTTCATTGTCCAATTTGAGCTTTATATCAATATCAATAAAGCTTGCTGTCAAGGCATCTGAGGCTGGCTACAGAAAAATATTCAATGTTTTTGATAGGGCATTGCATACTAAAGCACACCCTCCCCTATTAAATGTGGACCTCATTGCTCTGTGGTAAGGTTACAGTATGAAAATAAGACCAAATATAATTATCATTAAAACAACCACAATGTTTGACATAAAGGAGAATAAACACTGTCAGACCAGGAAACTTTCCTGTAAGAAGTAGAGTAATCCATCCTCTGATATAAGTGACGTAACATTTCAAATTTATGCTCAAGTCAAGTTGCCAGAACCTCATAGATTAGGGTGAGCACTGAGAGGCTGTGTGCTCTTAACAGTAGATGGAAGAAACATGTGGTAGGAAAATGAGGAGTGCAATAAAGAGAATGGCTAACAAAGCTAACTTAGGAAATTTAGCAGGCAGATAAATAAAGAAGAAACAAATGGTGATAAAAAGCAAAGTAAAGAGAAGAAGCACCAAAAGAAGACAGGGGGGACCCTGCAGGGGAGCTGCTCTATCATCCTCTGCAGGCAGAAAGACAGGAAGGCTGGAGAGAAAAGAGAGGGAAAGACCAAAAGAATTTAAAAAAATCAGAGTAAGCAAAGAAGTCAAAGGAAAGTTTTTAAAAAATGCATGGGACAAATACTGTTTCTTGTGTTTAAATTGCCTTATTTTTTGTGTTGCAATGATAACGTGTATGACCTCGAGGCATGCTGCGATAATACAATCTTACATGCTCCCACCCACACATATACTCACATGAGAACATGCTCTGGGTGAGCAGCAGAGAAACTGGGAAGCAGTGCAGTTTATCGGGTCATTGTAGATTCCTCACTGGATGAAATATGCTTTAATTTGTAAAGTGCCAGAGGGACAGTCAATAACAAACCTCTGTTTCTCTGCAGAGATGGAAGGCGTGATAGAACAAGAGAGGGAAAGGAGCAGGAAAATGGAGGAAGGTGGAAGAAACAGGGAGGAAAAAAGAAGCCTTTAAGTGAGATGCTGAAAAAAAGAAAACCTGGGGAAAATAAAGTAGGCATGAATACATTCAATGTTGTTGTTTTTTTATGGTTACATTCATCTTGTTTTACAAATAACCATGAAAATTATATGCATCCTAATTCTGATACAAACTTCGATAACTGACCACAAAACAAGATTTACGCTTGTTTGTATTATAAAAAAGTTAATTTGGTTAATTTATATTGTTAAGGGAAAATCTCTCTTGAACTGTCTGATAACACTAATGTTCAGCTCATATGTGTGTTAGTGAGATCATAATTTATTCACAAAATTGCATCATGATTTTAAGAAAGTACCACTTCTCATTGATATAGTTTTTGCCAAATGCCAAAAGTATACGTGTCTATGTCATCTCAGTTGCCTCTCATTTAGCAAAAGTTCACACACGCTGTTCAGCAAAAGTTACCCTTATTATTACTGGGCTGTGCACTGGTGTGGTGGGTAGCTGTCTCCTCACAGCAGGGAGGCAGCAGGCTCTAATCTCAGCTGTGTGGAGTTTTTATTTTCACCATGTGCATGCATGGGTTTTTTTTTTTTAATCATTTTAGTTACAACAAACATCCATGTTAGGTTACAGGGTGTTTATAAGTTGACCGAAAGGATGAATGTGTGTGTGTGTGTATGTGTTTGTTTGCTTTTTTTTTATTGTCTTTGAGTTTGTCCTATGACAAATTGGCTGCCAGTCAACAGCCCAATATCACCCAATGGCAGCAAAGACAATTAACCCACCCTCCAATCCCACTGGCTAAAACTCTGGAGAGGAGATAGAATTGGAGACAGTGGAGAAAGTAAAAAAAAATTGAACAAGTGGTTGAGGGGTTGAGGGTTGTATGGATTGCGAATGAGTAAATAAATAAAGACAAAATGAGGAACAGAGAGTATTGGACAAAAGGGCAACAGAGAATGGTGAGTCCTGCTGCAATTACAGATAATTGCAAATATCTTAGCGGGGCTGACGAAGCTTGGTAAAGGAAGGGTGGGTCAGCGAGAGAGACATCAGAAAAAGAGAGGGAGGGGAAAAGGAGGAATACGAGGAGAATCTCAAGCGCAACTCTCCTGGGTTCAGCCAGTTGTCATGGCAACAGCAGTGAGGCAAGACCAGCGGAAGACAGGCAGATTCCCTCTTCCTTGATCTCGGCGTCTCTTTATGTCTCTCACCCAGACATTAGTGGACAGCTGATCGCAGTCCCCGGTTGCATATGTCTTCTTTTCTCCCCTGATGAAAAATGAATTGACAGCAAGGAGACCACTGCAACTTCACACAATCACCTACAGGAGTGGGAGTGTGCCTGTGTTTTTGGTTCCGATCCTCAGTTTTCCCTGGGGTTTTGAACTTGTTCTTTTAGTTACAAACATCACACTATAACCTCACAAAAAAACACTCAGAAACAATTTTACAAGTGAGATGGGCTGGTATTTCATCTCCACAGGCACTTTTTCACACCTATCAAGAATGATGGTAGATGCATCAAGATGCATGCAATGGTCATGGACGTGATTTTTTTAAATGAATGAAATGTGAAAGGAAACTAAAGTAATCATAATAATACTGTCTCAGAAAGAATAATCTAATTTCTTTAGAGCTGTGCTCATTTATTGGTGGGGCAAAAGTCACTGAATAAGATTGTACTTGGACATGTTCACAAATAATGACCAAATAAACTAGTGTATAAATAAACTGACACACACACAGCAAATGAAAAATTAAACAACTGAAGTTAGATTTTAAAAAAGGACATAAACTGTGTTTTATTAAACTGTATATTAAAAGCAACTGCCCACTCTCAAAAAATGTGAAAAGTCAAAAATAAGAAATGAATACTGGTCGCCTCTTTCTAATTTCTGGTTCATAATTCTCGAATTTAAAGTTAACACATGAAAATCATTGTGCTTTTTCTGTGACATGGCATTTCTTTTTTCTGCATTGCTTTTTTTACCTTCACACTTTTTTCTGTCTTTATTTGCAACAGATTACTAATGCATTTAATTTTGTTAGACTATTTTGTTAAATTATTTCCTCCATGTTTTTCATTATCAAACCGATGTACCCAAGTCTTTTTTTTATTTCCCCTTGAATTTTCTTACCTTGTTTTTTCTCTTTTATTGCGATGTCTGCATTCTCTGTCCTTTACCTTTTGATTTCCTCGTGCATTTCTTGCTTCGTTATGCTAATAAGGTGGGCTGCCCTTCAATCTGTCTCCTGCAGCCAGCTTCTTTGCAATCAGTCAATCAAAAAGAGGAATCCCTGTGCAGACCATGTGCATTCACAGGTGAAGTGCTCTTACACTGACTGCAAAAATTCTTGCAATATCGGTGACCGAGAAGGTTTTACAACTGGCTGAACTGGCAGAAAATGTTCAGAGCTATGTTTCAGCACCTCTCTGTCCCTCTGACTAACATTACTGCTGATGCGATTATCGTTAGAAACATTTATATATATATATACTGTATGTATATATATATATTTCTCCAACCTAACCCTGGGCAAATGAGGTCACAACTCTCTGTGATGATTTTTCATATGTCTGTATTTTAGACAACATAGACAAACAACAAAAGTCACATATTAGATGTTTTACAATATGAACTATTATGTAAATACATTATAAGACCCAATATAGTCAGGCTTTGAGAAAAGACTTAATAGTATGAAGTCATAATGAATTCATTGCCTGTTCATGATTTCTTCAAATTAAGGTAGAAGTTCAGAAATAAATCCATATTTCCAATATAAACCCCTAGACTGGTAAATGTAAAGAAATAAACCCCTGAATAATGGATCACACTACAAGAACTTGCCCCTGGAAATTAATTAGATATATCTGTGTATGCAGCAGTACACAGCTGCTTATTCATTCATTCTTTGCATATAGTTTTTGAAAACATACACTATAACTTAAGCTCTGAATGCATCTTGCGCTGTTGCCCAGCAGAAAGCTAAGAACATCGTGGTTGTTGAATCAGTATAGCTGGAAGGCTCATGCGATGAAGATGGAAAGAACACTTTGATTTGAAATTTCTTTATTTATTTTTGTGTGTCATACGCTCCCTGAAATGCTTCAAGCAAAGCAGCTCAGCCGCAATGAATGTGAGCCTCATAAACCCTGGGACAAATTGAACAGAAGCACAGCTCTGTGATAAAAGCCACAGTGGCCCAATTAGCACCCCTTTGCCACTTATCCCACTTAATGTGGGGATATTGTAGGGTTGAGTGTCCAGATGATCCGAAGGGCTGTGTCACTAGCACCACCAAAGCAAACTTGTTTCGGGGGATTGAACGGACTGACAGTGATTGGAGTCCTCTACAGATTTGCCCCAGTCAAGAGCAGCAATCTTTCCTGGAAGAAAAAAAAACGGGTCAACCCCTGGAGCCAGGGACTGTTCACAGTGGATCCCACCACAGCCCCCCTCGGTCACATATCCTGTTTGTGATTTTCATAAATCTCAAAACATAGTTGAGGTATTAAGGGTATCTGGTTTAGATTCTTCAGGTTCTCATCTGCTTTTTGCTTCTTTGTATGTTGAATGTGTCACTATACGAGTTTGCTTTTGGGGCTTCAGCTGTCACCCTGATATCTTCTTTGCTCCTGATCTTCACTCTCTCAGTGTTTATATTAGATCTTAGAGAGAACTTTTAAGCAAACGACAGCTGCAGAAGCTGCCGTTGCCACTACTCAGCAAAAGTTTCATCAGCCTGTTTAAAGGCATTAAAACGCAGCAGCTTTTTAAATTTATCTTTCATTATTTTTGGTCAGATTGTCTAAATTAGCTTACTTGCAGTTGTTTGGATTTATTGGATTTACTAGTTTCTGCAATCTGGACCAAAATGCATGTCGACTGTTTCCTTAACCCTTTCTGGAGTAAGTGATGATGTCTGATCAGTTGTGCGCAATTTAAGAATGGAACCCCGACATACGTTAGGTTATGGTTATGTGTTCGGAATTAACACCACTAAATTCTTCCAGATGGTTTAATTTCTTTTTGCTTATCACCATTATTTATTTATTTTTGCTTCCTGTGATCAGTGTCACAAAGCTCATTTGAACTAACCAATAGATGTTCTTGTGGAAAATGTCTTTGAATGACACAATCATAAGAATATGAAATCCGTCAAAGAAAGATGAGCTATGACTACTCATTTTGACACTCAGAAAGTGTTTGACACTCAGAAAATGTTTTGCTATACACCTCCACACATGAGGAAATCTTTCATCCAAAGGGGTGTATTGGAGTATGCAGCTGGAGCTTTCTTGCTTTCACAAATACCAACATAAAAAGAGCACTGGCTTCCCTTTGGTAGTTCGTCTAAGATTTTGAAGTTAAAGAAAGCAACATGATGTAATTTCAAAATGGAAAATTACACTGTGGTGGAACGGCAACTCTCCCCGGTGCACCCTGCCATTCACCCATAAATCATGGAATATTGATGGATGAAAAGATACACTGTGCACCAGAGACAGTCATCCTCCAAAGTGCTCAGTTCCTCCTGAGAATGTAACATACTAACCATGTCCTATAAAGTTTTCAACTCCCACCCCACACAAACTAAATCATACATGTCACCTTAAAACAATAAATCATTTACCTATCAACACAAAACACTGATAAACAATTAGAATTGTTTTAACAGATTAAGTCAAGGTCAGATTTATTAATGTGACACATTTAAAAACAACAACGTTGACAACAGATCTTCATAGTCAAATAACTACGAATACGAATAACTACGAATAACTAACGAATGAATAATCGACTAGTGTTAACTCACACACACACACATACATATTCCGCTGGTTTTTTCCTTTGTTTTTATTTTACAGCCGTGTCTGACTGTGCTTGGGGAATTAGACTAATCACACCATGTATAAAGTAGATCATGATGATGAAACTGAAACAATCTAATGATGAACAGTCATTTTAAAAAATTGAAAAACTTTTACAGCACGTTTTGATTAACCATTCATTATTTTTTCATTTGAATTTATGTGCCCTAGATTTCCTTTGAGTATTAATTTGGACCTATTTTGTTAGGTAATTGCAATCAGTTTATGGCATAAACAGGTCCTTAAATTGGACAGGGTTTGTGTCGCTCACCAAAAGCCTTGAGTCTTGAGATTCTCTGATGGTTAGTATTTATTTCAGCTCTGAATGTCAATTATTAATATGTATACATGTGCCAAAGTTTTCAGCTGCTGCATAGTGAACAGAAAAAGCTATGGTTACGTTACCAATCGACAGTACCACATGTGTTAATGAAACTGCCCTGCAGTTAACCTTAAAAAGAAAGATCATGTCATTATAAATAGATAATGAGAATGTCAATCCTAATTTATTGTCACATCACTGGTAAAGGAGTATGAAGGCCTTATCTGAAACGGACTTTTACCTCTTAGTAATTAGTGTAAGCTCTGATGTCCGTTGCAGTCAATCAACCAAAATGGACATACACCTTGTGGATCAAATCTGTCTGAGGTCAGAGTCAAAACAATTTATCATGCACTGCCCGTTGCACTTGTTAAATTTTTATAACATTGATTTTTATTCACATCTGGTTATATATGTATGTGCAAGGACCAAAATGCAAAATTGAGACAGCATGCTCTTAAAAAAAAACTCAAACAGAAATGGTGGCAGGAAATAATGTATAAAAGAGAAAGAAGTATTATGTATGTTCAAATGAATATGACAAATGAAAAGTATGTTGATATGAAATACATCAACGGTTGGACAACAGAGCTGGTGGCAAATGATTACACGGCTTGCTGAGATAAAGTCTGCTCTCCTGGCATGACTGTGGTCTTTGACCAGCTGGTCAATCTTTGGAGCTGTTAACTGCTGAGATGGTTACCAGTCTCTCCCGGCATGCAGGACTACATGTCTTTAGAAAACTCAAGAAAAGAGTAAGAACTGCCCCTACATCTAAACTCTTAACGGTAGCTGTGTCTCTATCAAAATTGCTACAAATTGTTTAATCAATGGAATACTAGTCTCTGTAATTACTCTAAAGTGGTGTTGGTTTACAGCAAGGACTCCTGAACAATTTATGATATGTAAAGAACTTCCTGACTATGTATAAGCAGCACACACAAGAGCACATGTAAGAGCCCACATTCATCCCTGATACAGATCAAGCAGCATAAATACCTTGATGTCAGCTGTTGGGAAGAGACTATTGCAGAGAAAGACAAAAGAGAACTTAAGACAAAACACGGAAAAGGCTTTCAATAAAAACTATGGAAATCAGCCAATAGCTTGCGTACATATGCACAATAACCAACACATACACTAACATACAGGATGTAGCTTAGACAGTTGAGTTTAAAGTTTTTCTGTGTGACCACATTGGTGCTTTAGCCATCTAATCTTGGGCTGAGAGCTGTTGCCAGCAGTACTGTGTAACCTCAGCTCCGCTGGTCGAGTACCACTCACGTAGAAGCTGCCAGAGCAAAACATGAGCAAAGGGGCTAATCCTTGGAAATCCTACAGAGTCTCAATGTTTTGTATTAGACTCTCCTGCTTCCGGATTATTTCGAGCTGAAATGAAATCTAAAATTGGCTTGGTTGTCACGCCCTTGGCTGCCTCTCAATGCTAAATGGGAAAGGGAGAGGGCAAATACATTATAAACACACACAATTGCAGCCCGACTTATTGTTATCTGGCGGTCTTTTACATGAAGGACAGGCCAACCTGACATGACCACTTAAGTGGTTATTTCAGTGAAAAGGTTACAAAAAACAACGTAGGAAATATGGGAGCAGATGTGGACAAACAGCTTGCTGCCTTTTTGAAGGAAAGGTGGTAGAATGAGAATATCCTTTTTTTTTCTTTTTCTTCTTGTCTCGTTTATTTCTTTGCTGCATTTCTTTCTGCATTCCATCTTTTTTCAACTATTGTCCATCCTTTTTTCCATTCTGCATCCCTGTTTAACTCTCCCTTCATTCTTTCTTCGCCACTACAACTCTCTCTCTTGTTATTTTTCCATTTTTCTGCATGGCTGTTTCTGTCACTCTGCACCTTGTTGTCTCCCCTCCCCTCCCTTATTTTCACCAGAGCAGCCGGAGAAATCTCTAGAAATCTACTCTTTCCATTTCCCACCCGTCACTGGTGATCAGACTCTGAATCTATCCAATCTACCAATCACACAGGAACTCACCATGACCATCTAATAATGTAGACAAGTGTGTTCAAGCCTCCTTCACCCACCGGAACGAGGCCACATGGGCTCCCATTTTCATTCCCTTTGCCTCTGAGCCCAGTCTCTTTTTCGGTATTAATTAGTGGGTGTTTGTTTGCAGGCTGCTGCCTCTTCGTGGCTGCTGGTGGTATGCTTGTCGCAGTTCACAGCTGGAGTTTTGTGCTTCGTGGGGCTTTTATGATGGGAGGAGTATTCTGCCCACGCTCTCCACCATCTGTTTCTGAGACTTATCTTTTCCCAACTGAACCTCTTTTCCCTGCCTTCACCTTCACCTTCATCACCCTCCCTTCAAAACCCTCAGAGGTGTTATTTCTTCACAATAATTATTGTATTTCGCAAGTCTCCATACGTTTATTTTTCTATATCCTGTTAGAAAGACATAGAAAAAGCACCAAAGATATGTTATCGCTCCACATATGTTAGATGCGATGTTTGCAGATCCTAACAAAAGGCCATGAGCAAATATTCTTTTTGAGAAATTGCAGTTTCAGAGACATACTTGAATCACAACAGCATGCAAACTCTGTTTGTTGTTTCTGTCACTTTTCTTCTCTATCTCAAAGTCCAAATTAATCCATGCCTTTATGAGGAGAAAAGTGCATACTTAACTTCTTTGTCTTGATTTTGAATTGGATTTCACAGCAGCTATTTGTCTTTGATCTCTTGCTCTTTCCTCCTACATTATGCCATCATTTATATTTTGTTCTTGGCAAACCAGAATTTCCTTGTGCTTTTTAGACAAAGAAAAAGAAAGAGGACTTTCAAATGACTTAAAAGCCGGGCTGGAGTTGGATAGTAAGATGCTATTTCTCTCCAGCTGTGAGTATTTTTTAGTGTGATTACCGCCCCAGATTTCCATTTCACACTTCCGTAAGATTGGAAATGCGTGTGGAACTGAGGTCTGGCATACCGTCAGGTTAAGACATCAATTTGGAAAACAGTGGCATGTTTTGGATGTCATTATGAACTTAAAAAAAACTGAAAAGTAGTTGAATAAAACAAGGAAAATATTGAGGTACATTTTCAAGCGGCCAGGGACACACGGTTTCTCTGCGAAAAAACTGTTGACCAATCATATTTACTTCTGACAATGTCGCTGTAATAATTTCCACTATCGAACGAGAAATTCTGTTTTGTTTTTGGTTTGTTACATTTGTCCATACCACCAAAACATATCAGTGTCAGCTTCCATTAGTATAATTTCTGAGATGAAAAGATGTCCTTCGGCTGTTGTGCAGATTTATGACAGGAATCATTACCCATTACTAGTAAAAATTGTGAGTCATAACCATGCATATATTTTTAAGTATAACCATGTGTGATGGACCATCTGAAACTCAACAAATAATCCGGGTAATAGGTTTGTGATTTTATTTCCTTTTAACTTTAATTTTGTGAGCGACAGGGACTAGAAAAGTGGAATGACTAACTAAATATTGCATTTGGTGTGTCCTCTGACTGTTCTGTTCTGCCATGAATGTGTGGCTAGGTCAGCAGTGTCAAAAGTGTGCGGATGTCTGGAAAACAAATCTTGAGATGGTTCTTATTGGGTCATGGAGTGTGAAGCTCATCACACAGGCAAACACAGAGTTGTTTTGAGCATCAAGAGGTAGCAAGGTAATTGAAAACGTGGAATTATTCGATAATATATTGAGGCACTATCAGTGTCATGTTGGGAACTGAGTAAGAATAAAATTTGATAACTGAATTATTACCTTTATTTATTTTTGTGTGCGCTTTTGCGTGCGACCAGTTTAGCTATTACACATTCTTTTATTCTTTCATTGAGTTGACTATGGTCCCCTTTTTCTTTTTTTTGTACTGAGCAAGCAGATCTTTGACCAAGAAGCTGCATAATGGATATCTGAGGAAGAAATTAGTTCAGCTAAACTAGGTGCAAATTGAGCTTGTGCGTTCCTCCACTGCATGCAAGAGAGGAGCAGAGATTTGGAGGCATAGATGCAGCAGCAGAATGGGGAGAGACAAAAATCAAATGTGGAAAGATGGAAGTGAATAAGACTAAACTTAAAAGTCGCATACAGAAATCAAAAGATAACATGCTGAGAATAGAATGCAAACAAAAGAAAAACATTTAGAGGCACACAGAAAGATTTGACATTCACACCAACAAAGCAACCTCGAAGAAGACAGAGCAGAACTGACGGGCTGAATAAAGCAGCAGAAGGCGATCTGTGTAAAATTCTTTAATGGTTTAATGCTTTTGGAGGCCTCATTTTCTTGGCAACAACAAACCATATTGAATTTAGATTTTCTGCTCCATTCAGCTCCCCTTATTGTTTGCACATTCACGTTGCCTGTTGTATTAAGGAGAGAAATCCTGGTTACTTTAGAAGATTTCATAGTCTCTGAAGAGATTTCAGTGTTTCTCAGGCACAATAGACCTAGCTTTCATTGACAATTTTCTCAAATAAGAGGTTCTTGGAAACAAATGTATCGTTTTTACCTCGACATAGCGAAGCCATCAAGTGGCATGGCTAAATGCTCCACAAGGCAACATCAAATGAGAAAAAAAAAACTTGATCTACCCAGAGACATGTTTAAAATTGTCCAAGAAAAAGATATGGGAACATTGTTTTTAATCTATACCTTATAATACATTAAGGTATTTGGGGTTTGGATCCAATTTTCCATTAGCTTGTCTGGGGTTCCAGAGTTATGCTGTAATCAGCTTTCTGTTTGTGATATGTTTTATTTTCGAGAGTTCATTTTATACACTTAAAAAAATAAATAAAAAATAGTTTCTTGATACAAACATTAGTTTTCAAATTCTTACAGATGAATGGGATAGGGATGAAGTCAAATTAATGACCATGTTTGTCATGATCTCGCTGATAAAACTTGAACCTGAACTCCATCCTTTCATACAGAGTCTGATGAAGAATACCTGCGTCAAATTTCCTTTCAAATCATTCCAAAAGTTTGCATCATTTAGCAAAGAGAATATATTCCAAAATTGTAAACAGGTTGGTGATAAAGGTAAAATGCCAAGCTGGTTGATAGTGAAGGTGACAGTGATATTGTAAATCAACAAATAAAAATAATTATTTCATTCAGGAAATTATTTTTTGCATTCTTCGCATTTGTGTGTTCATTCTAAGTTGTACTCTACTGGCTTGTCATTCTCCCTGCAGCCTCTTCCATCATTTTACCTTCTCCATGCATCGCTTCTTCTTTGTTGTCTTTTAAAAGGTCCCATCGATTTAATGTGATGGACAGAGGAGATGAGAGGCACAGTTCCTCTGACAGCTCTAATACTCTTCCTCCAATTGACCTGGTCCTCTGCTACCACAGTTGGTCCTGTTTATGAACAGCAGAGGCCATAAATCCACTATACTATGGGCAGCCAGGCACAGAGGAGGAGGATACAAGAGCTGCATTGGCTTATTAATGGACACCAAATTCAAAACAAGAACTGAATATACAATCTTGAAATTAAAAATGCGGGTTCTACCACTGGCATGCAAGCCTCTTCCTTTCTGTTCCAACAAATCTATTAGAATCAAATGATTCACGGGAACACCAAATTAGAGATGAATGAAATGCAGACAGTTTGAAAAGAAAGAAATCCGTAACAATGTGTTCATTGTGGAGAAGCATGTTAATTAAATTTAGATGGCATGAAATCAGTAATCAATGTATTGTCTTGAGATAATGTGTTAATTAACTTCCAGTTTTAAGATAAGAAGTTTAAAATGATTATCCGTCCCGCCCACACTTGTTTTTTAAATTTCACATGCTCAACACCGCTTAAAATATTCTTTCAGTATTCATTTAGCAAACAGACTTTTTTAGGAAAAACAAAAAAACAGTATATAAAAATTATCATTTCTATCAAAAAGGGGAAATTAGTCTCCTTAATCTTAAAAGGTGGCAAACACCCTTGTAAGTAACTCCATTAAACATTGAGCCCAGTCTTGTATGACTCTTTAATGCAGTTTAATCTTTTTTTCAGGTGTTTCAAAGCAAATTTTTGAGTCACTGCTTGAACACTCGATAAACTTTCAGTTTAAATCATGGTGACCTTTCCCAAAGTGAAGGCAAGATACTTCCATCTATCTGTTGTCGTTACCGCTCAGTCCCTAATGGGGTTGCAGGGGGAACTGGAGCCTATCCCAGTGGTCAGTGGGCGAGAGGCGGGGTACACCCTGGACGGTCCAGCGGTAGATATTTCAATCTTCTGCCCAAATGCAAGAACCATTGCTCTGCAGAAGCACGTTGGTGAACATATGGTTTTGTTGTGCGTCACTAGGAAATGGAACAAGTACTCATTTATCTCATTCTAAAAGACGTATAAAATTCATAGCTATTCAAGTGTATTAAGTGTTGTGATTTCAATGAGATCATTTAAAAACAGGCCTTCATTTAGTATCACTATGACCAAAAAAGGTCAAACCTGGTGGGGACCAATGGTGATTTAATCAGTCCGACCAACTTTGATACCTTAAGTACTAATAGTTAACCATTTCAATTTGCCATTATTAATCACTTGATCACTAATTTAACTATTTAAGATGAGGAAACCCACATTCCATTACTTCCACGAAGTGCACAATTCATCAGCTTTACACAAATGCTGACTATATTTTAGTCTAAGCAACCACATCTTGTTGTATTAGTCCTAAATGCACTATAACTGCATTGTCCTGACATATAATTTCTACATATACCAGCCACATTTGACTTGAAACGGATATGAAATCATGTTGTTCAGTTAAATCTAAAAGGATTTCCCCTTGCTGTTTGAACTGATTTTTGGAGACAGGCCATCTTTCCTGACCTCCTGAAAATAAACCGAAATGCCATTGGTGGACCCCGTTTTGGTCACACATCTTTCAGAACACGTTTGGTAGTTTACTTTTAATTTAATATAACCGTAAACCTAAACCCTTTGATGAGACTAAAGAAAAAAAAGCCATACACTGTGCGCACTGCAGTTAATTCATTTGACATCTAAACTGAACTTTTGTCCACATATTCTCTACACCAAATACAATTGTCCCACTATTTGCAGTATGATGTATTAGAGTCACATAGTCATTCCTACTTGTGATATTCTTCTGCAGGGAAGGTCAGAACCCGGATTCTTTCAACAGGGTATTTGTATTCATCACATCTCCATTCACACCAAGAAAGCAAACTACGGGCAGCCAGCCACACAGTGTCATCTCTCTGCAGGTAGTCTGCACGGATCCCCTGCCTTTTACTCCCACACGAGCATTTGATTGTGTGCATATCTTTGTGGCATTTTGTATTCTGAACAGGATCTGTCCAGCTTGATGAGATTTCCCTGCAAATATGAGCTGTTTTTCTCGGCCGGGCAGCAGGATTCAGGCATGTCGGTTGTGATTTTTCTTCATGCTTTAAATGGTTTGCCGTTTAAAGTTGAAGCATGAAAAAATAATCGAATGCTACAGAGACAAAAAAGGGATGAGTTGAAGCGTCTTCTATCTGCATATTTGGCCTTCGAGGAACACAACAATTGCGGACAATGTTAATTAAACAGGGAGAATGAGAGAGGATGAGGCTGGAAAGAGGGCAGATGGAGGGGTGGAGGAGGACTATAAGGAGAGAAAACAGGGAGGCAGAGAGCTTCGGCTTAGGAGAGAGATGTGTATCAAGATGGTTCAGTGTGCGCAGATTCCAAACGGCAGGTGCAAGGACAACAGCTCCTTCATAGCAGCACACAGAACCGCACTTAGCCAGTGTGTAAAAGCTCAGATGAACTCAGAAACCACCTGTAGTCCATGCCCTATAAGTGCGACTCGTTTAAAGATTTTGTAGGAAATAGTCAATTACATTTAAGAAATAAATTACCCGTCATTAAGAAAAAACAAGACAATGAAAAGAGAAGAAAGCTTAAATAAGGTAGAATTTCTTTTAGCCGTTTATCAACAAAACAACAACATTTAAGTAAAGATTCTTGAAAAAATATTAATCTTCCTTACTTTAAGTGCTTCGGTCTCAGAAAAAATACTCTAAACTTATACAATCATTCAGTAGTAATGACATCAAGAGTTACACATTAAGCATAAAGATTTCAATTCAGTGATTAAACAATTTACAATAAGAATTAGTTATTTTTCAGCTGTCCCTGTTAAGGAGGTAATGTGATTGATGTGATGTCATGAACTGAATGCTCAGTTCACAACTGAACTCTCAGTCCAAATACATAATTCTCCCGTTTTGGTTTTGTTTCTTAAACTGTTTAATCTAAGGAAACAGAATATTATTGCATCAGATCATATCCCAGAGAGGTGTTTCATCCAGCAGGACGCCAGCTTTGTGGCAGGTGTTGCAGTCTTGTGGTATGTACTCAAGGACACCAGCTGGTGAGAGGATACAGCATGCAGTGCACAGTTTTAAACCTGTAGAAAGAGGTATCAGTTTGTTAAGTTATAGGCCAGTAATAGACTTCCTCCCAGCATAGCTCTCCTGGCCGAGCTAGTCGACCCTTTCAGTGGATTTAAATTTCTTACCATTTCTACACATATCATTCCCAGAAACCAAGAGGCTACTGGTTCAGATATGAGGCACGTTCAGCAGAAACATTAAAATGAACCGCTCATCCTAAGGCAGGATTCATTCATGCACATTTTAAGAGCTGTGGATAGCTTGGGGTGGAAGGTTAGGCAGAAGCTGTGGAGGTGTCAGTCAATCAAATTACTTAAATGATCTTGGGGCTAATTGTTATGATAAGTCTAAACAGCAAGCACTTCCCCTCACGCATTTACAGATAACAGCTGTGAAAATCCTGCCTAAGGGAGGGGGAGGCACACACATTTAATCAACCCGGTGGGGCAGACTCATTTAGGGTTTTCCTGTGTTTAACCTCATTCCTTCAATAGAACAAATACAATTCAATTTAACACTGTTAGCAAAAAAAATGTGAAAAATCGTAATAATGATGAAATTAAAAGAACAATATAAATCTGGTGGAACGCAGTGATCATCCAATCAGCCTGAAAGTGGGCAACAGAGTGGTTGTTAGAATCAATAGTATCTTTGCATCACTGCTGGGGTTTGAGCAGGGCTCCCCTGAGCCAGGGTCAAAAACCTTTGGCCTGACAGTAAACACTATTACTACGTGTGTGAACAGGGGCAGAACTCCAGAGGTTAGTTTTGAACTGGTACAGCACCACATAACCCACAAAGGACAAGGAATCCAACTATATTAGTATTCTCATGAGCTTTACCAACTGAGAGCGTACACTGATTACAGGAGTAGTTATGATTTATTTTTCAAGTGGCCATCTAAGAAATTTCCTTTTTAATGTGCACAGCATTGAAGTGTCATGTTAATTCTTACAGCCTGTGAAATCCTGCATATCTGTGAGGACATAAAGCTGATTAATATACGACAGCTTGCCACCATTCACTGATAAATCGCTTTAGAATCGAATAGTGCTCACATCTCCCTTAAGATCTACTCATAATTGTTACACGAGGATGCCACAGTACATGCAGGATATTTACTGCAAGACTGCACAGAGCATCCAAGCAAGGCGCATGGACAAAGTTATAATAATCATTTTCAACACAATGTGTGACACTTTCAAACAATATGATCCAGCTCAAGCATACTGTAGTAGTGCACATTAAATGTTAGGATTTCTCAGAAAACACACCAAACACAAACAATCCACTAAACATGTCATTTTGAGAGGGAATGCATTGCTAATATCTGCTCATCTACAAAATATTGAAAGAAGAAGACAAACCTAGATGGATCGTCCTCCTTCGAGAAGCTTCCTTTCACCTCAATGCTGTTCATCTTGTTCTCAAATATCCCATAGCTCAGTGTTACCTGCAGATAATACACAAGACAGGAAGCGAAAGGGAAACCAAATGTATTTTATGTGTACAGTGTCCATAATGTTGGGGATGAAGTCATATGTATTCATCAGTTCCCCCAATGCTTCTTGATGTAAACTTATAATTCAGATTATTGAAATGTGATTAAAGCAGCGTGTGATCCTTATTGTGGAAAAGACACATCCTAAAACACCTGTTACTAAAAGCCTGACAAACCAAGAAGGATGTTTTGGAATAACAAGACTAAGATCACGCTGTGTCCGAGTGAGGGCAGAAGGAAAGTGTGGGGGAACTACCCAAGATTTAAAGCACACTGGATTGTATGCTGAAAAAGCATTTGGGGGATGTTAAGACTCAAGTACTGGCATGCTTATCTTCTTGAATGTAGCTGCAAATGGCAGCAAGATAATATTCATACATTCTGCTTAGGCAACATGAGAGGTTCTCAAAATTCCTCTAGCTGTACCTCCCATCACTATGTCCCAAACATTATGGTGCCCTGATATGAAGAGATCGATGTAAAAAAAATAGTGTATGCATGAAACTGGAATTTACTAAAATAACTTTCCACTGAAGTTTGGAATATGCACATCTGCACGGTCTCATTTCAAACTTTAAATCCAAGAAGCTGGGGAGAGAATTCAAAGACAAAAGTAACTCTGCCTCCAACACGTCTATTTGCTATAGTACCTGCTGTGGAATGCTCCTTTGGCCTATGAGTAGTAGGTTTTCCAGGTGAGAATGGAATAAGGGACAGTGGACCATGGAAATGCCCAGTCTCTTCTCAACAATGAAGCCCACCGTGCAGTCGTCAGGAAGCCGGATTTTCGCTGATGTCCGCTCAAACTGGGGGCCCCTTAAAGTCACACAGAACACATTCATCTCATTTCTGTTCTACTTTCACTGTCAAAGAAAAATGAACACAAAGGATAACAGTTTAACTTGAGGGGAAATATATGGTAATAAAGTTTAATTGAACAATATAGGCAACATTTAGGTGAATTTACATGTCATGGCCTGTTATCCATTAAATAAGTGAATTTCACTGCTGACCTTTTCCAAAGTCCACCGTAAATTTTCAAACTATTTCCCTAACATGAGGCCCTGGGCAGCCATTAGCTCTTTGAGAGCAGGATAAACATGGCCTTGCCCACGACAGAAATTTGCATTAATCTGGTGGATCGACCCTGCCAGCTTTTAGTCAGCTTTATTTCTTAAACTGACTCATCCCACTGATCAATGCGGATGGAACTAAATAGACAGCTGTCTTTGTTTCTATTTATACGCTGTAGTCTAGTGTGTGCCAAAAAGTGGGAGAACATTGTTGTATTAAGAAGAGGAAAACCATTTCAGATTTGTAATACTTTTGGTCTTCTTTGGGAACTGATATCTTAGTCTTTCTCATATTTC
>CAJRST010013335.1:6931588-6959953 GCA_907169785.1 Menidia menidia
CTGTTTCTGTTTTTGTTGGGGTTTTTTGTATTAGTCTTTGTTAAACTATTCTTGATGTGGATGGTGTTGTGTGGCATGTGTTTGTGTGTTTGGATAACATCTTACAGGGATCAGGTGACATTTTTTGGAATGAGTATCTGTGTTGTTCTGTCCGTCTGTCAGCTGAAGCTCCAGGAGTCTCAGAGGATTGTCCAGGGGAACATACGGACGGGAGAGAGAGACCTGGAAGAGTTTCAGCAAAACTTGGAGTCCCTCAAGGTGACCACAGACACACACAGTTACGGTGACCAGTTTTCTACTTCTTAGTTTAGTGTTTCTGTGAATATGCTGTCTCATGAGGGGGGTGGTTTTCATAGAACTCACTTCTCATTCATGAATAACAGAGTCCCAAAAGGTCAAACGATGGTGCTCTGTGCCTATTTGAAGGCTCTCAGCTCGTATTCAGGGATTGGCACCGCTGTTTTCTGTATGTTGTTGAAAAGACATCTGCTCTTTCTTCCATCGAGCAAAACTAAGATTGTGTGGGAAGTGTGAGTATTTGAGAAAATAGTTATTTGTCCAATGTTTTTCTGTCAGCTCCCTGAGCGGTCTGAGCTGTCAGGATATTTGCTGTGTGATTCCTAACATCAAAATAGTTTGCTTCCAGGGTTATTGAGCACTACACGATTTAAAACAGGAAGACCCTGAGAAAAAAAGGAGTGGGTTTGAAATTGTGTCAGCTTATTTAAAAAAAAACAATGGGGAAGACTTTGTTTTGTTAAACTGTAGGCTTATAGAACTATGAAACTAAAGATGGTCAGATTTTTAATTCACACAGCTTACTTTGAATACTACATACATCTTTAACACGCATGTGCTAACTTCAAGCCTCAGAGGAGTTACTGTTTCAGCGCAGTGTCTGAGTGGATCATTAAGTTTTCCAGGAAAACCTTCTCCCCTCTCTCTCCCTAGTAACTCCGTTGTTCCATTCAGTGTGCGACTATTCCAAGAAATCATTCATAGATCAGAAAACACCAGACCAAAACTTTTCCTCTTACTTTTATTTCTTTTACAAAAAAAATAGGAATAGAAAGAGTTTGTTAGTTTGGGAAAAAGAATACCTCTTTCTCTTTCTTTTCTTAGTTGTATCTTGAGGTTGTATTGATGGGTCATGATTTTTAATAAAAAGCTAAATGTTTGGTCACACAATATATGCCAGCCTGTGTACATATTTAAGAGTATATTTAAGAGTATTTAAGAGGTATTTTCATAGCTTTTGTATAATAAAATGACACAGTACAACATTAGCGAGCGCGGACAGAGCTCAGTTTAACCTGTTATATCAGATATCAGTGGATTAGATAAACTTGTTAGGGTTGTCATTTAACCTTTAACTTTTTTTTTTCAGAAAGGTGGAATGATGATTTATTGTCATGTTGTTTCAGGCGTCAACGTTGGCGGTTCTGGAGGACAGTGAAGCTTTGTTTGCCGACATGGCACTCCGTCTCGAGAAAACTAAAGCTGAGGTGGGGAGCAGAATCTTACCGTAGCTGTAGGGGGCTGCAATTGTTCAGTAGCAAAAGTGCTGACAAAAAGATTATTCTTTTGTCAAAGTTGCATAAGGCACTAAAACATATAATATATATATACATATGATATACGAAAGTAGAATTGACAAGAATCAGTTTCCCGATCATCTTAAAACAGATTCAGTCCTATTTGGCGTGATGGTGCTCTATAGATTGTAGGTTTTCTTTGGTAGCCCTTTCACTGATTCGTGCATTACAGGTTCGGGGGATGCTGGAGGCACAGGAGCGAGTGTCAGTGGGACGAGTGGAACGAGACATAGACCAGCTGGAGAAAGACCTGCTGGTGCTGAGGAGGAGAGACGAGGAGATCAGCCAGCTGCTGCAAACTGAAGACAGCGCCCATTTCATCCAGGTGAGGAGGGAAATAGGAATAACAGATGGGACCAGCACTTTAAAAAGGCTGAATCTTTTTCATACTTAAGTAAGGAAAATTGAATAAAATAATGATGAAGTTAATTTCAATATAAGAGCAAAGCCATGCCAAAAACTTAATTGATTAAAGAAATTATTTTACTATCCACAAATACAATTCTCTCCCTATGTTTAATTTGATTTCTTATTCATTCCTTTTTAATAGGGAGATCTATGTGTCACATTTCATGTGAACTTTGCTTTCTCAAAAGACCAGTAAGACATTAGTAAATCTACCACTAATGCATCCCTGGAGTCATAAGTACTCAGAAGAGTGTTTGCTAACAAAGACATGGAGAGATTAGTGTGCTATGTCGATGAAAGATGGAGAGGTGTAGAGTGGATGACAGGAAACAATGAGTCAGCAGTGGAAAAGGGCAGTGCTCGCCTAAGTGCTGTTTTCAAATTCAATTGTACAAGGGATTAGGGCAGGAGGGAGGGTAGGTCAAGGCTGTGATGTATTTTCCATTCTCTCTTTTTACTGGCTCAGGCGGCCCCACTTCTCTGTGTCCCTCTCACCGCTGATCTACACTCCAGAGCCTATTGCCTCTCCACTGAGGCCTTCAGCGGCGCTAGAAGAGCACTTTGTCACCTCCGCAGTCGCGTGGAAGAAGTCTGCAGGGAGGAGGTTGACAAAGTCAGCCGCGCAGGTACGCCAAGTGCCCGACAAGCAGAAAAAGGACCCAAATTATGAGTGCTCAGACATGACGCTCTTCATATGGATTACAATCAAGGCATATTTATCGGTTTGATGGTAAAAGTTCAGCTGGATAGAACGGATCTCTATGGTCCGAATACAGTAAACTCCCCTCTCGCACTCAGTTTCACACTTTGTCTATATATCTGTTTTAGTTAACGAGAACTGTGCCCCCGGGAGACGGAGCCTAAAAGGTAAGCATCAGTAACACAATCCACACATGCACACACAAAGTCTGCAAGAGTCATGTCTGTGGTTTTACATGACATTTAACACTGCGGAGGACTTTGGAAAGTTAATAATTGATGCTGAAGAGGACAGGGCGTTGTCTGATACTGTGGCTTATTTCCCGTTCTGCCCATCCTGAAATGTTCAGTCTAATCCAATCAGGATCAGACAAATTCAGCAGCAGCTGTTTTGATCCAATTGAATGGTTCTCATTGAAAACTACAAAAGATAATACAGAAAACTTTTAGTTTTTCACCACTGCCATTTGAAGTAGTTTTTGTTCAACTAGCTAGCTTGAAAATACAAAGGCTAGACCTGATATTGTCAGTGATGTAGTTGGAGGATCAAGGGAAAAGACTAGATTTGTCGTTGCTGCTTAACTGATTTTGTCTCCAAATTGCAAACATAATGCTTGAAACATTTCCCTTCAGTTTCCCAAAAAATAAACCAATTATATTTATGTTTTCCTTAGGTGCCCTAAATCATGCCGCAGAGAACTGCAAACCTCTGCAACATGGTAGGGGTAAGTAGAACAATATATTAACAACACAACAGGTGGTTTAGCATGAAGGTGCCAGCAGATACTACTATTAACAGACTACTATTGACTATTTAGAAAATAGTTTTTACTATTTATACATTAAGCTGGCAGATGGAGTGCTGTAAAAAGTTTTTTTTTTCACTGATATGTAATTTATCTGTATTGAAACTCAAACAAATGTACCGAAAAGGTCCCATTTTGTTCTGTGTTTCCACCACTGCTCTTGGAATTTACACAAACTAAGCTTCTACATTGTCTATTGACATTTTTCAATTCCTAATATTATATTTACTTGTGTATTTGGATAGTAGTATTTGCTCAGTGGGTGCAAATACTTTATTGGCGGTTTGAAAGATAATCTGGTGCCTTGTGACGCTCCTCATATCCGATTCAATTAGTATTGGATTTAATCGCTGTACTAAAATGCCATCCACACAGTTGTTCAGTACACCGTTGTCTCTGTTTTTTACAGCTGTGCGGGTCTCGTTCCCTCTGTCCACTTTGTCACTGCAGCCAGCCGATCAGAGGCTGAGGACAGCCTTCCTCAGATGTGGGTATTTTATCGTTCTTCAAACAAACTAAAGGGCCAATTTTTAGTATGTGACCAGTACAGATTGAATTACTTTGCATTGTAAAAGGAAAACAGATTAAAGAAAATCAAAAACATGCCAGTTGGGCAAGATCCCAACAGTTGAATAAGAATAATCCTCGCTCTGAGTGGACAGTTTTCACTACTGGCTAACTTCCTCCTCCTGCATGTCAGTCTTTCCTTTGCTGCCTTCCCTCTTCATCCTTCTCGGTTTCTTCTCTCCATGATTTAATTCACCAGATAATGAGAATCTTGCGGGGAAATTGGAGAGCCCAGTTTAAACTTCCATCAATGATAGATGGCAGCCATAATGTATTTATGACATCCTGATTTATCATTAAGACCAGTGCCGCTACCGGTGCCAGCTGACAAGATGACGGCAAACCACCATCTTGTCATGCATTGATATGTCCTGTGGAGGAGGACAAAGTTCATACGTGTCATTTATCAAGTCTTTTCTACTAAAAGCCAGCTGACATTTGAACGTTTGTTTTCCCTCAACTATGAGAAACCGGAAAAACCAGATGTCTAATTCTAATGAACAATTTCCATACTTAAAACAATGGCAGATAGAGAACCCTGTTTCTCCATTTTTGTTGAACGTCTTTTTTTTTGTTTTAGTGGTAAAAGTTTTTATCCATGCCTTCTAACCTCTTTTACTCACTTTAATGTATTTTTCCTTTCTTCCAGTCTCATGCCGTTTGTCACTGGACCCAGACACCGCCCACCCTACTCTGGTCCTGCTCGAGGAGCCTCAGGGTGCGCATTGTGGCGAGGATCCCCAGTCGTACCCCCCTCACCCCCATCGCTTTGATTCGGTGGCACAGGTGCTGTGCAAAGAAGGCCAGTTCGGTGGCGCCAGCTACTGGGAGGTGGAGTGGAGGGGCGGCGGCTGGGTGGACATAGGCGTCACCTATCGGGGAATCGGACGCAAAGGGGGCGGGAAGCCCTGCCTGCTGGGCCGCAACGAGAACTCCTGGCGGTTGAGGTGCACGCACGCTGGATACGCCGCTTGGCACGAGAACCGGAAAACCACGGTGGCCGCCCCGGCCTGCCCCAGGATCGGCGTCTTCCTCGAGCGCCAAAAGGGAGCCTTATCCTTCTACAGTGTCTCGGACACAATGGTGCTCCTGCACACGTTTCACTGCCAGTTCACTCAGCCGTTGTACCCGGCTTTCCGTCTGGACCTGGACTCCACCCTGCTCATATGCCCCTACGAGGGGGGCAGTGCTAATAGAAGCTAACAGAGCGGGGGACTACTAACTGAAGGAAATATCCTTGGAAACAAGACATTTTTTTAATTATTTCTAACAGAAGTGTCTATATCTTTTTTTATTACCTTTGGCCAGAGGTTTTTTGGGAATCTTTCTCAGGTTGAGCTACACAGGGCATGAAACACCTAGAGTAATATTTCAAAAGGACGTGTCATATAACTCATATAGAGCAAAGATTTTAACTTAAAAACTTAAACATATCAAGGAAAGAAGTTAAGTCAATCCAGTTTCAGTGAATAGCAGCAGCTTAGTGTTCTTATTTACAAACGAGGAGAGGATTATTGAATATATATCTAACTGTCCACAATGGAAAAGATCAATACACAGATTCTCTGAGCAAACAAGTTAGAATCCTCCTTGTGACATCCATCTCCAGTACTACTGTGCTAATCAGTATTCTGTGTCATTGTGGACAGCTTTATTTACTTTGAAGAAAATACCATTAGATGGTTGTGAATTGGAATAAATTCCTTTCTTTTACATCAGCCACACTAACTTGTGGCACAATATTTATTATAAACCTGCACAGATAACCTCAGTTTGTTATTGAGGTAAAATTTTGTAGCATTATTCTTATTTTGCGTCATATTTATGGTATTTTCTACATTTCTTTTGTTATTTTGACTTGGCCGGTTTTGGATACAACAAACTAAATATTCATTCTTAAGATGAAATTGATTTGTTTGCAAAGCTTAATTATCCAGTTTGAACTTTACCATGTATAGGAAATCAATCATGTCTTCTTCCAGTACTTTCAAAGATTTCCCTCAATGCTTTGTAAACATTATAGATCCTCACCTTCAGTTTATCCATCACATGTGTGTGATTAAATTAACCTCGATGATTTTTAGGACACCATGTTCAACATTCCTTTTGTTGATATCCACCATCTCAGTGTCTTCAAGCTCCTCTTGTAGTCAAGACTGACCTCTTAATGTTGGACAATTTAAGAGTTTCAGACCATCAGTTGAAGGACTTTTTTTTTTCTTTTATAGGAATGTTTTAAATGATTCTAAAGCTACAGCACGAATTTACACCACGCCTTAATTGGTGTTACAGTTGGATAGGATATATTCAAAAGATATAAGTGCCTGAAACATATGAAAAGTACTGCAAGTTGGTTCTCGCATGCTTTGGTTGGATGCGTATCAGATCCACTTAATGGCCTGTACTATATTTGCATGTTCTGCATGCCTCCAAATGAATCCTAAAGCCATACTGTAACATCTACTCAGACCCATTTTTAGCAATATCTCATGCCTTTTCAATCAAGGTTTATTTAATAAAAAAGGAAATTAAATGTGGAATTAGTGGAAACCTTAGAAAAAACTGTTTGATTGATTCAGTGGAATCCCTTTTCTCGTGCCTTCTGGAGACAATCACTCACTTAAAAATTGTGAGGCAATGTTCGAAAGAGCTGGTCCTCCCTCTGAACAGACACTAGACTGTAGCTACGGCCTTTTGTTCATTATGGAATCATTATGCTTTATCACCTCGATGAAACGCTGTGTGAGCCCTTTAAAGCAAACTGTTAAAGAAAGCAATCAAGTATTTTAAATTCAAAGACACACAAAAAAGATTTTTTTGAAAATTTGACCTTCTTCAAGTATATATCTAGAAATAAGGCTTTGTTTGTATTGTAATCATAATATACAAGCTATTTCTGCCAGGAAATACATTGTTTCACAAACTTTAGTAACACTGGACTGTACCATTTAGTGACTTGTATTTTCTGTTCTATTTTATACTCTTATATCTCTTAAACCAACTATTAACTCACTGTGCCTCATTGTATCACTGTTACCCTCAAATATCTGTAAAATATGTTTGTACTCAGTGTTTTTTCAAAGCAAGATGGTAGTTTCACTATGAGATGAAATAAACCAATCCACCGATTTCTGATTTATTAGTATTTTTCCAGTAACTGCAGATGTTTCCTATGAATACCTTTTTTTGTGATGACTTCTTATCGAATAACCTGACTCATAAAATGTATATATCATTTTGTTCTAAATTGATCTCAAACTCGCATATCTTGACCTGACATTTTGTTCAAAGGGCTTATATGGCCTCTGTTATCACCACATCTTAACACATGCAGAAAATATATTACACAATGTCAAAATGGAGCAGTAGTTTTTAAACATCTTTACATCTTGTACACTAAAATGGATTATTATCCTTGCTCTGAAGGTCAAGTGTTAGTTATGGTCAGAGCAAAGGGAGGCCTGAAACATGAGGCAAACAGCAGTTTTTATATAAATAAAAATAATGGCTAAATTAACAGTTCTGACAAAACAAGAATCGGAAAATGTCAATTTATCAGGATAATTTTTCAGGCTGGATTAACACGTATTAAATATACGAGAAAATTAGATCAGATACAAGGTTGCAGCTATAATATATTTATAACTATATTATTTTTTCAAAACCATAACAAAAACTAAGTCAAAACTAACATAAGTAACAATAACAACTCCAAAATACACTTTTCATACCAGATTTATTTTCCTTTCTCTTAAAAACACTTAGTAAGCGTTTCAGTACTGCCTGACAGACTAAACTGAGGGAAAACTAACACTCCCAGTTTATCGTCCATGTGGGATTTCTCACGTGACCTCTTTTATATACACAGATGTCATATGATTTCGGGTTATTTCCGAACATGGCGACCAAGGCTCATCACCTGGTGGTCGCTCTTGCGTTTACTGTGCTCAGCGGGGTTTTAGGTTTTCCTCTAAACCAGGAGAAAAAGGACGGCGTTTCCTGCGGTTACCAGGTTAGCAGTTTTATGCTTTCAGTGTTTCGGCGCTTGTTTTAAATCTTTCAGCTTCTAGCCGGAGCTAACTTCAGTTTCACTTCATGGGAGCTGACTCTTTGAGACAGGAAGTTAAAGTACCGGTAATAACAAAGCGGGTGTATCTCTGGAAAGGCTGTTTCTTCCTGTATAATAACACAGCAGTGTGTGTATTAAGCTGTTTGTATTGAGGGATTGTGTTTGTGTTTGTAGTCATGCCATGCAACAAAGCCCAACTTGCTGAATGTCCACCTGGTTCCTCACACACACGACGATGTGGGCTGGCTCAAGACTGTGGACCAGTACTTCTATGGAGGTCGGTTTATACACTACAAACAAACACACACACTCACTGTGGATTTACTGCAATCAGGGCGTTTTGTTTAATGTTTCCTAGCATTTATCTTCACAAATGCCATAGAAAGAGGTCACAATTTTTTCTGATTCTCTCATTTACCTCGACTTCCTTGTCAGTGTAGAAGGTAAGAGCCAAAAATGTTGTTTTCATATCAGCCTCATATGATTTGTTAACTGTTCATTTTAGATTTAGGGTCAACGACATATTCCAAATAGAGTGTAAAACAGCAAAGAAAAAAAAACACACAAACTAACCAATTCATGTGGAAAGTATCTATTAATAATGACAGAGTTGTGGAGGAGCAAATATGAGCAGATGATCTCTAAATTGCCATCAAGAGCAGGAAAAAGTGATTGAAGTTCTAAAAGTCAATGTTTTAATGTTAGAGTTACTGACACAGATTTGGATTTTTCTTCTCCGTGACTTCATTATATCATAAAAATTGTTTGTAGAAAAATTATTCCGGTATTTAAAGGACAAGAGTGCAAACCTTGCCAAAGATTAAGCATAAATCAATCGCAGATAAAACCTTTGTTGTGCTTCAGTACAGAGGTGCGTTGGCAAATGTCATCAAAAACTTAAACAGATCAGCCTTGTGTTAGTATTTGTCAGCAGCAACTCTGACTTGTCTGGACTCTGAGGCAGAGGTCCAAAAGCCAGGCTTTGGGATGGTGTCGGGTTGTATCAGTGCCCTTCCAGATTACATCTTTTCCAGGGACATCCATGCATTTTTCAACAAGACAAGTTTCACGCGTTTGTAGTTTTACACTATATGCCAGTGGAATTGTATTTATGCCAGGGCTGAGCCTGAATATCAAGTAAAGCTGCAGTAAAGGTGGTTCTGCTCATGTGGAATGCAGCTTGGGGACTTGTGAAATACTTGAGTTCAAAGATGGCTCAAATGATTGTGTCAGATTTTAAAATGCGGCTTATTGGACGACCAAGAGACTCATCATTTTGTACTTAAATGTAAACAAAAATGCAGATTGCTACCTTTGTGTGAGTGATATTGTGAAACAAAGCTTCATCAGATTAGGTCTTTCAATGACAAGATAACAACATTCCTCCCAAAATAACCCCTTCAGAATTTCCACTCTCAGTCACTGAAAAAGCACCTGTCAGCAGTCTTAACCCGCAAAAACAGCAGCTCTGCCATTTCACCACCACAGTGTGACAAACTCAGATTATATGAGATAGTCACATGGATTTTACTGTGGGCCACATGATCTGAAGGTGTCCTCTGTCCTTTTGTGTATGTAGATTTGAGTTTCATAGATTTGAGTTTCATACCTGAAAGATGTTTAAATGAATTGTTGTTGATGTAAAAGTTTCAACACATTCTTTTGATACCACTAAAACACTTTACAAATTAGGAATAAATAGGGATATTTACTACTTATTCTGTAATACTGAATCTCTGTCCGCTCACCTTTGTCTTCCGCCTGCCTGTAAATCTGCTACAGATCGTAATGACATCCAGCATGCGGGGGTTCAGTACATCTTGGACTCCGTGGTGGACCAGTTGTTGAAGAATCCAGACAGGAGATTCATCTACGTGGAGACGGCCTTCTTCTACCGCTGGTGGAAGCGGCAGAGCTCCAGCATGCAGCAGACCGTCACACAGCTCGTTAATGAAGGTAAACGATTTAGGGCTGCTCGACGGTCACCCAGGTCCGTTGCGTCCTGACCCAATGTGTCCTCCTTCAGGCCGTTTGGAGTTTGTGAATGGCGGCTGGTGCATGAGTGATGAGGCCGCCACCCATTACAGTGCCGTCATTGACCAGATGACCATGGGCCTGAGGTTTCTAAATGAGACTTTTGGTCTTTGTGGCCGCCCCCGTGTCGCCTGGCACATCGACCCCTTTGGTCACGCCCGAGAACATGCCTCCATTTTTGCACAGGTATTTTAACTTTAAGCAAATCCATGCACAATACAGTTTTGATCAATATTAGATATCTTCTTTTATATCTATCAAACTGTATTCTTACCAAAGCAGAAAATACAGTAAATAAAGAAAATGATATAGTTAAATAAAAAAATAAGTGCTGAGTTGACTTACCTGTGTGTGTTGTTTCAGATGGGATATGATGGCTTCTTCTTTGGTCGATTGGACTACCAGGACAGGGCTCGCAGGATGATGGAGAAGGAGCAGGAGCTGCTGTGGAGGGCCTCTGACAGCCTCACGCCACCAATGGCCGACCTGTTCACTGGTAACAAGAGCCGTTTTTATTTGACTTCTTTGCACTGGATCATTTCAAAGATAGACACCACATGTAGCAAACCTTGTAAGATCCCTGTGCCCCTCTTACCCTCAGGAATCCTTCCCAATGGGTACAACCCTCCTGAGGGGTTTTGCTGGGACCAACTCTGTGACGACCCACCAATCAGAGACGACCCAGACCTAGAAGATTATAACGTCGATGATGTGGTGCAGCGCTTCCTGCTCATCGCTAACAGTCAGGTTGGACACACACACGTGCACTTCTGTCAGTTTAACATTTATGGTGGGCAGACTCACTCAGAGGCCTTAGTTGATAATCAAAGCTGCTTTGAAAACAAAAACTGCATAAGAAATTGTGATAATTCTAAATTATCCATGAAATATAGTCAGTACTGACACCTTATTTAGTTTGATTATTTTTGATTGGCTAAAATATACTCACAGCAGAAGTTCTTATTTGTTTTGTTTACTGTTTTGTAAGCTTTATTTCTTCCCCTTCTGCCAGGCTAGGGTGTATAAGACCAATCACATCATTATGACAATGGGTTCAGACTTCCAGTACGAGAACGCCAACCTGTGGTATAAGAATCTGGACAAGCTGATCCATTACGTCAATGCCAGGCAGGCAAATGGAAGCAACGTCAATGTGCTCTATTCTACTCCGTCCTGTTACCTCCAAGAGCTGCACAGAGCAAACCTCACCTGGTAGAGTGACCGTTGAGTCAACAGCAAAATCTGATTAAAAGGGCATTGTTAAAATGTAGCCTGAAAAACTGTATGAAAGAATGTGGTCGTGTATTTTGAGGTCAAAGAATTGCTCTTCTTTTCTCTCGGTCCAGGCCTATGAAGACAGATGATTTCTTCCCATATGCAGATGATGCTCATGATTTCTGGACCGGCTACTTTACAAGTCGACCGGCTCTGAAACGCTACGAGAGGATCAGCAACAGCAACCTGCAGGTGGACTAGGATTGTATTCCCTCCACAAATCCTTTAAAAAATCACAAATATAGAGCCTTTTTAGAATATTAAAAAATAATGTTTTTATATGTTGTTTCTCAAGTTTAAAAGTATTAATGACAATGCATTTGGCATAGTTATAAACTATCCATCAGCATATACAATAACAGACAGCCACTAAAATATAGATTTTGTTCCTATTTTACGAACTGGTGAGTGAATTATTCAAAAGCAGATCACTTTCAGCTTATCAGCAATAAAGAAAGACAAACATTTTAATGCTGGAAAAAAGCATTTTGGGGACTTTTAAAATGGAAATGATTATTTATGTAATTTATTTATTTATGCTTTTATTTGACAGACATGTAACCAGCTGGAGGTGCTTGGTGGTCAGGCTTCCAGGAAGGGACCTTTTGGGGAGGGCGACAGCCAGACTTTGAGTGAGTTTTTTTTTTCATTTAACTCAACACGTTTCCTCCTGCTGATCATGCACCCACCAGATAAGTTTGGTTTGGAAGCTATTACTCTAATTCTGGATGTCAGAGAGAATAAAACGCAGACAGAGAACTGAGGTTACGTCTTTGCAGGGAAAGCCATGGCCGTGGCCCAGCATCACGACGCGGTTTCAGGCACAGCAAAGCAACATGTGACCAATGATTACGCCAGGAGGCTGGCCAACGGCTGGCAGCATTGTCAGGTGTGACGCTATCTGGCTTTTGTATTCGGTGGGAGTTTTCCTCACTTGAAAAGCTGGTTTTGGAACAGCTGTGAACATCACATCAGGGTTTATCCAGCTCTGATTTTAGCTCAACAATTCTTTCTGTGATAGCTTTTTAATGTTGTTTTTATGCCCACCATCCTGTTCACCAGGTTTTGGTCAGTAACAGTCTGGCCTCTCTCAGTGGCTCCTCGGCTGAACGAGTGTACTGCGATTACCTCAACATCAGCGTGTGTTCTCTCACTGAGTCCAGCAAAAAGGTACAAGCAAAATAACAACAATTAAAACCTAATGTCAGCTCTTACCTCTCAAAGATTCTGTGTGAAAATAGACAAATTAAATCCATTTTAATCGTCGTCAGAAAAAGGGAACTATTAATCATGTCTGATGCCTTACCAGTCTTTCTTCTTCTTTCACTCAGTTCACAGTCAGTGTGTACAACCCTCTTGCTCGGCCTGTTTCTTGGCCTGTCAGGCTGCCAGTCAACGGCACAGCATACAACATAACAGATGCCAAAGGGAGATCTGTGGACTGTAAGGTCTGTATGAGTAACGGCGTTAAAGAGCTTGTATTATTCTCGTTTACAGATTCATATTTTCTACTCCAGTAAGTTCACATGTAGCAGTACCTGCTGTCATCCTGATTTAAAAAATGTTCATTTAAGTGCTGTCTCTCTAAGAAAATACCTGCAATGGTGGCTGTTGGTTCAGTTGCTAATTGTAAAAAAAGAGAAATGCATATATGCAGACTTCTTTTAGATCTATAGATATTACACATGGAGTGTTTTATTGTTTTTATGATAATAATAACTTATTCAAACTGTTTTCTGTGTATGTATGTTGAAGGTGGTCCCGGTGTCCAGTGCCACCCGTGGGGTGAGGAGGACTCGGGGCTTTGCCATCAATGAGTTGGTGTTCCAGGTTCAGGCTCCTCCACTGGGCTATAGCACCTACTCTGTGTCCCTGCTAAAGAATGGGCCCCCGCCGGCCTCCAGGCAACACGGTGCCCCCATAGTCATCCAGAACAAGGTAAATACATACTTCATCTACCTGGGAAAATGAGCATGGCAATTATTAATACACATAATTCAAACTTTAAAAGAAAAAGGGAGGGGGGGGGTTAGACTTCATATAATTGTGCCTTCTAGTTACCTTGGAAACCTTACTGTATGTGTATAGATATATCTTTGTTTATGCTTGGTAAGCCTTTTTGGATTTTTCAAGTGGGTTTTGTTCGATATTTCTGATGTTCTGAGTCAGAAATTCGACTTCAAGGAACATTCCAGACCTTTTTCTGACTGGGAGTTTCTTACTTCAATTAAAAATCCACCAAGTAAAAGACAAGAAATGCTTAAAATTCCATCTGCATTACCTTTTGTGAAGGATTTGTATCCATTTGCTACAGTTCCTGCGGGCGACCTTTGACCCTGATACTGGCCTCTTAAGCAGCCTCAGCAACCTCGAAACCAAACAGGCCATCAATCTCACACAGAACTTCTACTGGTTAGTGTTTTCTACGGAGTGGAAACTCGCAACCCTGAGTTAAAAAACACACAACTTTTGATAACTTGTTGTGTTATGTTTCAGGTACAATGCCAGTAATGGCCACAACTCTAAGAGCAACCAGCCCTCTGGAGCTTACATCTTCAGACCCAACTCTTCCACGCCTTTCATCATCAGCAAAACCGCCAGAACGGAGAGCATTCAGGTACAGAGTGAGCAGCAACTCAGCTTTGTTCACGTTTAGTTCATGTGCATATAATATTGTCTTTGAAAAGTGAAACCACTAAAATGCAGTTACCGTATCATTATTTTCTGTTTTACTGCATCTCTCCAGACCTCAGTGGTGCAGGAGGTGAGGCAGTGGTTCGCCCCCTGGGTGTCTCAGGTGGTTCGTCTGTATGCTGACAGCAGAGCTCTGGAGCTGGAGTGGACCGTAGGACCTCTGCCAATAGAGTGAGTGTGAGCTAATAACACACACTCATGACTTGGCGTGTAATGACACGACAAGTCATGGTCGCGGGCGCAGTCACCTCAGAGCTACTCTCTTCATCCATCAGTGACAGCCTGGGAAAGGAGGTGATCACCCGTCTAGACACCAGCATCAAAACCTCTGAATTCTTTTACACCGACTCCAACGGCAGAGAAGTGCTGCAGAGGAAGTACGACCAAGCGCCGTTGAAGATCAATTTTAACATTTAAAGGCAGCATGGATTTAAATGTAATGCTCAAAGAAAATGGCTGCCTTGGCTTTTGTTTCCAACAGGAAAGACTTTCGTCCGACTTGGAACCTGAAGCAGTCAGAACCTATTGCTGGAAACTACTACCCCATCAACTCTCGTGCATATATCAAGGTGTGTGGAGTTTCCCTTTGATGAAGTAAAGCGCTATTCTCTCGCAAAGGAGAAACTCAAATGAAAACATCTGATATTCATATATATGCAATTGTATCTATAGATCTTTTCAAATTATACGTTGGCTTTTTTCCTTTAAAAATTTGGTTGTTTTTTTGTTATTTGTCTTTCATCAGATTTCTCACTTTCATTTTCGTCTTTGTAATCTTGATTAATTTATTTGCCCTCAGGATGATTTGGACCAACTGACGGTGGTGACAGATCGCTCTCAAGGAGGAGGCAGCATCCAGAATGGCTCTCTGGAGATCATGGTAAGACATGATATGGGTAATTGCATGAGGGGTAAAAAAGAAAAGATTTATATAATAAAGGTTGGGCAGTATCAACATAGTAATAAAAGTTAACCCAGCGGTCAGTTCTGCAGTTGTCTTATGTCCGCAATCCTTGATCATACTGAAGAGCAAGATACAATCGCCCTTTGGTTTCTCTCTGTATGCTTAAAGTTTGTTTTTTTCTCGCTCCCCTTCAGCTTCACCGCCGGCTGCTGTACGATGACGTCCGTGGTGTTGGTGAACCTCTCAACGAGTCCTCTTGCATTTACCCAAACGGGCTGGTTGTCCGCGGTCGCCTTTTGCTCTCCCTGGACCGTCCGGCCACTGCTGCTGACACACACCGTCCCCTGGCCCAGGAGGTGGTCCTCCAGCCACTGCTGTCATTTACTGATGGCCAGCTGGACACCAACACTCGGCTGGAGGTTAGTGGGAACAAGAGCGTAGGATTTAAAAAGGAGTTCAGCAGGTTCTATATGAAACAATCAAGTATTTCCTCTGTATTGATTATCTGCAACAATCGTTTTCAAACTTTGCTGCTGGTGGTCATTATAACCTTTTCTGTGCATTTTGTTACCAACAATGCTGAGCTATGTTGTGTGCCTTACCTTTTCCTGTATCAAGTGTCCACAGTTTGTCACAGAGTATTTTCAAAGATTAAATGAATAACGTGTAACATATGAAAAATGAAAGTGACCTGCAGGAATGGGGACCATGTTCAGTTGGTTCTGTTTATTAGTTCTCAGGGCTTCAGGCTGCGCTGCCCCCTGCTGTCCACCTCCTGACTCTCAGTCAGTGGGATCAAGAGTTGGTGCTGCTCAGACTGGAGCATCAGTTCCAGAGCTGGGAGAGCAAACTTAACTCACAACCTGTCACCGTAAACCTCCAGGTGATCGAATCAGAAACCCGTTTGTATCCTTTCAAAGGACGGCTCATAGGAACTTAACTGGATTCTATCATTCTCCTTTCTGTCTGTGCAGAAGCTGTTTTCCACTCTGGATGTTCTGGGTGTGTCTGAGCTGAACCTGTCTGCCAATCAGTGGAAGGACGAGATGAGACGTTTTGAATGGACCCCTCAGAAAGGTTCGGGTCACCTCCACCTAGCATTACATTGTCTCCAAAAGTTAGGTTTGCATTCCAAGCCAAATTCAGTCATCCGCACATAGCGCGTCTTCTACACAGCTCACAAATTCACTTACACCAGTGATACAGCTTCATCTGCCCTATTTTCACATATCTACCCCAACTATACAGAATCCATTCCAATACAACATTAAGATAAAACGTCCAGACATTTAAAAGGAAAAGATACATATTTGATGATCATGTTATTCTGAGTTATCTGTGTTGAAAACCCATTATCCTGAACTTCTTGTAAACAGACTTAAAAGACAAATTGTTCCTCTTGATCAGACATTCAAATGTTGGTGAACTAGTAGCTGTGCACAGCTTAGATACAGGCAGAGAAAAGCAGGTTACTGTGGCCAGCTGCACAATATTCCCCCTCAACACACCAATTAAGCCAAATTTAATATATCAAGCCATAAATGTGCCTTTACATTTTATTGCTTCATCATAAACTCAATGGTGTTTTAGTTGTTTCATTAGACTAATTTAGGTTTATATAGGTTTTTTTGTGTGTGTGTGGATCTCTACAAGAGTTATACGGGTTGGGAGCAAAAGAGACAAACAAGCTTTAGACATTTGGAGCAATGATGTGCACATGCAGAGTTCTAAGTTGCTGTATCTATTTTGTTTCTCTTCCAGAAGAGAAACCGCTGCTGAAGACATTTGAAAACCCATCTGTATGGGAGGTGACTTTGAGACCAATGGAGATCCGAACTTTCTTACTCCGGGTCAGCGTTAGATAACCCCAACATAATCACATCAAATATACATATTGAGAGGCATTGGCCAAAGGCCAAAAGCTGCTCATCCATTTAACTGTTTTTAAGAAATGGTTTAATGAGAAATGACATTACGAACTGAAACAAAATGATGTCCTGAATCTGGACTGTGATGTCAACACAGCAAAACAGCTAAATGCCACAATGTACTCCCCATGGTCAGATTTCCAATATTTGTTCTTCTGCAATCCAGACAGTACAAAGACTTTCTGGTCACATGGGGGGAAATTCTTGTCTGAACCTTTGCCTTCTTGGATTTTTTTTTCACCCGGAAATTTTGTGGACCATGTGCGCAACCACTTTATGGAAATCAAATGAGGCCTTTTAGTATCCTGGATTTGAATTGTTCTTCTTTGAAAACTGGTGCCAAATCCTGCTAGCTGATTGATCTGTGCAATAAGTGTAAATAATTTTAAATGGCTCTCTTTTATAAATCAAATACCTGACAATAAAGCCGATTTTACTTCTTCAGTTTCATGTAATCATTGTAGATCCTCTGACATAATGAATGTAGCATTTTCATGTTTACATTTTTTTTTTAAACTAGACATAAAGGTACTTTGCTGCTGTTCTTAATTAGAAATCCAGCTGGGTTAACACAAAAGGGCCTCCTTTAAGGTCAAGTTAAGTTCAAATAATATTTTTCTAAATTTTTAATATGGAGATTGTCAATGAACCAACACATAGATGCAACCTTACTTACATCTTTAAAGTCATAGATATGACTTTATTTGCATGTAATACATGTAACAAGTCAAAAAAGGAATAGGGCAGACTGTAATTATGTAAATAACCAGACTTATTTCTGAATATGTCATTCAAACTAAAACCAAGCCATACTGGGCCTTTTAAACTGCAATTTATAGGGATTTAAAAATAAAAGAACTTATCAAAATAGAATCATTTAGTTATCTCTTCCTTTGTCTGCTCAACTTCGTGGGAGTAGCAGCATTTGTCTCCAAATGTACACGATCCCTGCTGAGAAAAGAAACAAAAACTATTTTAACACAGGCTGGCAAATGATAAATAAAACAGCTAATAGACACAAAAAAGGTCATGTTTGCAGTGGCTTCACCTCCCTTGAATTTGTCAACTTTTGTGTGTAAATGTTTAATAGACAGCTGAAGTAAAACAACATAAACCAAGTTTCCGCTCATGTCTGCATGCACTGAGCTTTGCTCTAATTTTTTTCGCTTCTAAATTTGTGAAACTGATTAAGATTACAGCATGATAAAAGACACAGTTAGTAAAAGCAAAGAGATGGACCTAAGTTTCTACCAGACAAAACCAATGAAACTAACAGTATCAACTTTTTCAGAAAACATTAAAAAAAATGTAATTAACAGTCAGAAACTAACATATGCAGATTTGAAATTAACATTAATCTGAAATATTGAAAATGAAAAATCCTTTATTCTCCGTTTGCACATTGCAACCCTAATAAAAAAGGAAGATGTCATGGTAACATTGATAAGTCTCACCTCTCTGAACCTCTTGCAGGGGATGTTCTTCAGCTGAGATGAGTCTGTGATTTTTCTCTTGTTCTGGTACTTTTTACTCTTGTCTTGCAGGTCAGCAGTAATTCCACCACTGGAGGATGAAATGAAAGAGCAATAAAGCATTTTTCTTATTGATTTCAGGTCTGTGAAGTCATAACACCCTTAACCACCCCAAATGTCATTGTGTGAGAGGAGGCAGTCCTCCCAAGCGTCGTTACTTATGGTGTTCTCCTTACGGTGTGTCACTGGGATGAGTTATGCCTTTCTTACCCAGCTTTGGCGCGAGCTTTGGGTCCCCAGAAAGCCTGCGGATTTTCCTGGAACCGGGTCAGGTGGCGTTTACGGGACTGAGGGTTGGCGTCCTCCCTCACTGTGAAACAGGCCTGGAGGCTACAGACGCAGTTGAATAAAAAACATAACCAGTGACTGGTCGAACGCCGTTATAAATACAACCATATTAGCAAGACTCCATAACATGAGGAGGAAGTCACACGACAGCAGTACACACAAACAAAGCTGAGTCGGCTGGACAGAACAATTGTGAACGCACGTTCTGTACTCATATTAATCCAAAGTTCCATGTACTTCTGGTAAATACACTTTTTTTAAAAAGGGATGTTAGGCTTGTTTGTTTCCCAGTAACGGACTGGCAACCAGTCCAGTTAGTTCCCCACATATCGCTCAGTGACAAATGGGATGCGCTCCAGCCACCCCATGACCCTAATAGGAATAAATTATCTGGATAATGGATGGATGTTGGGCTGACCATAAGAGGACTCTGAGAGACAGGCCAGAGCTCAATCTGCACCGCTCAGAAGAGGCTTCATTGACACAAAATGTCAGCGTCTGAGTGCTCGTGGCAGACTGGTAGGACTGCTTTTACCTGGGTTCAGTGGAGAGGATCTTGAAGGCGGGGCTGGTCTGAGACAGCTTCTCCCTTTTCACTGGGTTGCTTTTCTCCTGAAACATATCGTAAATAAAAAAAATACAGATCAGGCATCAAAATACATATATTTTTAAAAGGTTATTGCAGTTAAAAAGCTATTTTTTCTTTTTAAATCTCTCTTTTTTTTCAACAGTGGCAGGAAAAAAACAATGTCTTTTTACCCAGCATCGCATGATGTCCCAGATGACAGAGGGAGACGCGTCCGTCTTCACTGCATTTTTGCAGGCGTGAGAAAGAGAAACCCTGTGCCCAGCGTGAAGGAGAGCAGACCTGGAGGACAAAATCCATTCAGCTTGAGACTGATGGAAAACTGGAACTGCTTGCATCACTTTGACAAATGAAATGTGACTCGATGACTAAGAATTCGCAGGAGTAAAGTTTCGTTATTGAATTATCATTCTTTTTCCCTCAGTTTGTTTCAATAGAAGTCATTCTGTCCTAACATTTTTAAAACTTTCAGTATGAACTTCTGTACTTCTTTTTGTGTTCCTTAAAGTCAGCCCTGAGCAGTCATGGTTGGCTGCCTGGCTGCAGAATGTCAAATCATGCTGGGAAACGTCAGCACTGCTAGCAAGTCTTCCTGCTATGAGGCAGACTTGATTCATTTGTCCTAATTGATTCATCATCGAATCCATGTATTATTGCCCAGGCTTTGCATCAGAAGGCTACACTGAAGCAACATAGAACAGCTTTCACCATTTAACACCACTGGTTTTAATGGTGCAGAGGACCGGGGCCAAGTCACAGTGACGTCCTCTGAGTGCATGAATGTGTCCGTACCTAAACTGGAGTAAGGGGGGAGTATTGCAGTGTATTGTGCTGCTGAGGTTGTCCACAGCGTAGTAAAGTGGCACATCTTCCAATTCCTGAAAAAAAACAAAATCAGACTCAGGAGGACAGCTGCTAATCTGTACAGCTGGTGGAATTTAAAGCCACCAGAAAAAAGCAACCACAGGCCCCTAACAATACCAAGAGATATAATTTGCTACACTAAGACTATGACGAAGGAAAGCCAGTACCTCGGTCACCATGCTGAGCATGCCCTCGATACGCTTGGACGTCCCAAATCTGGAGGGGTTCCCCGACACGGCCGACAAAACCTGCTGGACAAACGCCACGTCGTGTATGGGCTCAGCCCAGATAGGGCCCCCCATCTACAAAAAAAAAGCAGACAGGTTTCAGCTGGTGGATCAAAGAATACATATTCACACAGAAATGACCACAAAGAAGCCTATAGGTCTTCATACAACATCAGGCAACAACAACAACCGGCTAAGTAGTCACTGGGCAAATGGCAGACTAAGAGTGGCTGAGCTGAGCTGGCCTACACATCTCTCAATGACTACAACACACAACGGTGCAACCTGCTGTGCGTTTGAGTGTATCAGTGTCTGTGTGTCACCTGATGTCTCTGCCCACACTGCTCACACTCCGGCCCGACTGGGGGTCCAGTGGCAGCAGAGTACTTCATACTGAAATCACAAAAAGTTCACACTTTGTTTGCGGACGTACGGTGAGTCTGCAGAACGCCAGCACGTTTGCCTTTGTTGGCTCTTCAGCATGCTAAGGTTTAAAATCCCAGCCGCACCACTCGCACTCACTGCTTTCCGTTGCTTGTTCTCCTGCCCATTCTCTGCAGATGGAAAGACCCGCAGCCCACGCAGTTGTAGACCAGAGCCTGTTTACTGCAGCGCAATGGGGGAAACAATGAGGAAAAATTCACTTCACATGTTGCTTCAATGTTTAGAGCCATTGTGTCACCTTTTCTCAATCTTTGTGCAAAACTGCACAGTTCATGTACATATTTGCATCAGACAATTCAGGTGACTGAAGCCTGTTTTAACACTTACATTAGAGTTTGGTCTGATTTTAAAAAAGAGTATATATACCCAATCGTAATATTTTTTCATCCTTCACATCAGACTAAGTGCGATGTTGATATTATTGCTGGATTTAGTCACAGCGCTAACTAAATTCAGACACCAGATTCAGGGTCATTCATATTTCATCACACAGTTCATCATCCTCAGGAGACAGTCTGCTGACGCGTGTGAGAGCACCTGGCTGAATTCTTGACTGTTGCCTGTCCTGTGAAGACGCGCACAAAGACCCGAATGTAGAAGTCTACACTGACGGACAGCAGGGGCTGGATGTATCGCTGGTAGACTCCTGCCCGCTGGTCCAGGCTGTGGAGGATGATACGAAGAGCCTGCGGATACGAACCAGTGGGATGTCATTCATCAGTGTTTGATTTCTTGCAGTATATAGTAGTAATATTATTTAATGTTATGTTATTAGCATTTTATTACTAATAGCAGCTGAAGAACCAAACAGCATTTGCTGTAAATTGTTATCATCAGGACTTCTAAATCAACAGGTTAATTTTATAAAGACTGAACAACAAATATTCCAAGTTTGAGCTGAAATCTGAACTCCACACGGAGTCTATGACAACCATACTGACTCATGTATCGCCTGAAGTCATGAACAAAGGATTAGGGCATTTTAAATGTGAGGATGCTGGCATGTCTGTGCATGTGCCGCTAAAGAATGAGTGCATTTCGTGTGTGTACTCTGCGCCCTCACCATCTCATGGCAGTATTTAGATTTGATGGAGACTGAACCATATTTGCTGTAGCAGGTTTCCCCGCTGTTTCCTGCCATCACAGCCATGTCTGTACATGTTAGGCACAACAGACCTGAGAGAGACAGAAACAACATGGAGACACCAACAGTCAGTGAAGGCAATGGGAGAGGCACAGGAAATGCATCAAAACGGTATAAAGCCAGGCATGAATTACTTTTAATCAGATATTGTTTGTGCAATAACAGGAAGTCAGGATGATGTAAGTGGGGTTTTTTTTCAAGATGTCTTTTCAGGTTGAAAAGAAAAACAACTGTGACCAAAATCATCTTTCAGGTTTGTACTGAAGCTTTAAGAAGCAACTTTTCCATCCACCATTTTAGAACTTGTTGGTGCTCAGGTGCCAAGACCGCGTCACCAAGTGAGTCTCAAAGCGCCAAACGACTATAAAAGTTACAGCTTTAATATTTTAACTGTTTTTTTTATTATTACTTTACCATTGTGTCTTATGTTGTGTACTACTCAGCTGTGGGTTTTTTAAAGTAATTTGTGGCAAAAAGAAAGAATATTTACCACAAAGGTCTGTGGTGTAAAAATGAACTGCAAATTAAGTGAATTTAAAATACCATGGGCAAAAGAATCGTTGTTTTTACTTTTTTTTTTACTAAACTTAAACATTTCAACTTGTTTCCTGGTAAACTACCCAGTATTTTGGTCATAAAGTAGTCATAAAGCAGTTTCAAAAAGGCATGTTTTTTATGCCTGAGAGAAGAACTGCTAAGTTTTACTTCAATCCTTTAAAAAAAAGTTAGTCATTTCATTGCATCATGTCCAACATCTTCACTTTGGTCTTGTTAGACCAAAGGACTTTTTTTTCCCCAGAATTATTTTAGTTACTTCAGATACGTCATTGCAAAATTAAATTGTGTCAGTTTCTCAGAGTCTTTCTTGATTAGATGTTAGGTTAATCTTCCTGTCCACTTCTGGGAAGACTGCCAACTGTCTTCAGGTTTTCCAATAATCTTCTTCACAGTAAAACGATAGAATCTGCATACTTGTCTTGCCCTATAACCATTCTTTCATCCAAGTTGATTCAGAATGTCTATGCTGCTGTAGATCAAGATTTGTATTTTTAGATATATAATTCCAGATGCAAAGAAGCAGTAGTAATTCTTTATACGGTACAAATTAAAAATGTGTACTTTCTTCTTCATGAATGGGAAAGTCCACAAGTGAATTTTACAAGCAACAGTCATCAACTGAGTAATAGACCTAACTTGGAATTTCCTCAGAAACAAAGTCACATTTTCACACATTTGCCTTTTTTTCTTTTCCTCGCTTAAAGCAAGCAGCTTGCTGTGGGCTGAGAACACACGTTTCCATGAACTAAGTGGAGGCCGATAGAAATAACCCACCTCCTTCACTCACAGCCTGCACGGCAGCATCCAGGAAAGAGGAAGGGCTGCCATAAGGATCCAGATCAATGACATCATAGCGCTCTTTCTTCCCTCGCATCTCGTACATTAGCATACTGGGCACCGAATGAAGAGAGGAAAAAACAGTCATACATATTTCCAATTAATGAAAAGAGTGAATTGAAACTACATCAACAGGAGATAAATTATGGGGGGGGGGGGGGGGGGCTGCCTAGACAAGCATTAAGAGTGACTGAGGAGGAGAAAATAAGGATGCAGGAAAAGGACTGAGACAAAGTATAAAAAGAGAGCAAATATAAAAAGAGCTGTAAAAGTGAACTAAACTAAATATTACAAAGGAATGGAGAAGACCACATAAGGTGAAGAAAGCGGAACACAACAGAATGAGTACTCTTACCTAGCGTCCCTGCAGCTGGCCCGGAGCAGGTGACTGACTTTATTGCACTGGGCATTCCTTTCAATCAGGGCTGCGGCTTTTGCTGAAAAGTCATTAGCTGTGATGCTCTGCAGGCCGGGGACCTCCAGAGCAAAACGCACTGAGCGCAAACCGGATGCTGCCAGGCCCTCCAGAACACGAAGACCAACCTTAAAAAAGAAAAATCAACTATATTAGGACAGATGAAGCGAGCTGTAAAGACTATGTCTGAGATTCCCGTGGCAAACGAAGTCAACTGTTATGTGTAAAGCTGTTCTTTGTTCAGCAGGTATCTGCTTATTCATGAACACAAAATAAACACAAAGAGAACAGCTATTTAGAACAGAACTAACTTCCAAGCTGCAAAGCATTTGGCAAGTGGAGCCACAGTGATAGAAGAGGCCTTCAGGGACTCCACAAGTTTGTCTTTCAATCAAGTTACATCTTGTGTTTTTAGCTAATATTAATGACTATAAATTACTTAAGAAGTGACTGTTTACCTCCATCTACTTACTTGGATCACCAAAATGAGAAATTACCTGGTAAAGGCTGAACTGAGTTTGTGTGGTGGAAGCTTTGACCCAGGATGCTTTGCCTGACATCTATTGTATGCGTTTAACTTACCTTGAGCTATTTTAAATATGTCTAGGTTCAGCAAAGTGCCTTAAAAGTTTTTTTTCCCAATCACTCACATACAAACACACACTTATAAATCATCTCCTATGTCATAGGAATATAAACAAAAAATAAATTCTAGTATCTGCCCAGCCACACATTTAGGCATCTTAGCTTTTACAGAACCAAATAAAACAGAAAACTCAATTGAAGCTGAATAAGATACAAACATATGCTTCATTTTTATTAATCAATTCCTTCAGTGAGATTTCTTCCCTAGTTGCAGCAGCGAAAACTGCTGCTTCACTATAAAATCTATTTTACATACTTCACACTTCTCCCCCACTGTTGCAGTCACTTTGGGCTCCTCTGCACCATTTCTCTCCTCATTCTGCGCGTCGGCCTCATTCGTCTCCTCTGACAGAGAGACAACCACCCTCTCCTTCTCTCCAGGCACCACCACCTTCACCCCACGCCGAGCCAGCATATCTCTTGCAAACTCTGTCACAACAGCACATCTGGAGAGAACGCATAAAAAGAATATTTTTGGACTTATATGGTGGATTAAGAATAAATAACAGGATAAAGGAAGCACCAAATAGCATAAATCCTGCAGCATTTACTATTTTCTGGACAAATCTGTACAAATAGTGTTGAAATTAAATGATCAGCAGTTAAAAAATAACCATTCTCATACCACTCTGCGAGAGGTCACATCCGCGAAGATGTTCAAAGCATGTCTGACAAACTTAAACCAAGAGATTGGCTGACAGCGTACGATATAGTTCTGATTATTTCAGTTCAACAACAAAGGGGAGGCACCGGCAGAAGAAATAAATGTTATACAAGTTCACTCACGTCAAATCTCTGTTAAACTCCTGGACCGGGTTGTAAAACACCTCGTTGGCACTGGGAAACAAAATGGCGGCCTTTCCCTCCCGGATAACCGTCTCTCCAGGCAACAGCTCCCCTGGTTGCGTTTTCTCCTGACTGCATGTCGTATCAGTACTCATCCCTGCTGCCGCAGATTCATCAGTTGTCAGAGGAGGGTTAATGGAGGGAACCACAGGATCCATAGATCTCTGTGTCCTGCGGGCAGTAGCACGACCGACACTCCACCAAAGACTCTGTCTGGCTGAAGAGTTGCAGGAAAAAGGCCGATGCCTGGAGACGATGAGGCTGAACAGCTGAGCAGTCCGCACTTGCATAAAGCTCCAGTCTGCAAAAGCAAGTATACACTGCGTTGCAAATGACTTTTGCATTTCTTAAAACAAGTTTAAAAAAAACAAGAAAGACCCAAAAGAAAAAATCTTTCTGCATTTTTTAGAATAAAATATAGATGAAATTCTCAAGACAAACAGCTGGGAAATTAGCCTGGTTGCTATTTGTGATAGAAAGCTCATTCATTTAGCCAGTTATCCAAAAATATGTTTGGTGTGGGTTGTCCATGATGCCCAGTTTTGACAGTACTTTGACTCCAGCATCCTCAAGATTATTTATAGGTAAATATATTCAATTAACAAAATTGAATTAAATCTCAAATAAGTAGCCTCCAAATCAAACAAATGTATTCAATGAAAGATTTGGCCCAGCCAAATAAAGTAATCTGAGCTTCTCTTATGCAGTCAGTGGAGTGTAACCAGAGTTGTTAGGATGGGGTTCTCCACTCTTTTAATGGAAGTATATTGCTACCTTTTTAAAAAAAATAAGGATATTCATGCTGCCAAATGTTGACTGACCGTTCATTCATTCATTATCTACTTTTCAGTCGACATGGATATACATTTCTTCGTGACCCTTAAAAAGGTCTACTCTACTTTAACAATCGGTGCTTCTAATTTGTTATATTTCAATACAACAGTTGTGACTTAACAACCAAGTTAACCACCTTATCGTAGCTCAGATAATAAGCATGACCTAATCTGCCTATATTAGCTACGTACACCTTCGAAACAAATTACTCAAATTTTTGCTAGCTACGTTAATCAAAAAGCAGATAATTATTTTTTTTTACCAGTGACACTATCCCAACGCAGACACAGCTGAGCAAGTATAAAAAAAAGTTTTTCTTGAAAACGATGAATATGGGCTTCAGCTGCTGTTTGTTTGCTTCTGTGTTCAATCGGCAGTTTGCTCACGTTCGTACATGGAAGCAGCCATGTTTGGAGCGACTCTACGGAAGCCGACTTGGTTCTGAAAAAGAGTTTACACCATGGTTTACACTGGCAACTCATTCAGCGCCACACGGAAAGGTTAAGGAGTCACGAAAAATAATTAATTTTACTGTGTTAAATGACTGAGCTAGACAACACATGTCCAACTTCGATATTAATGAAATATTAGTAAAAGAGAATAAACTTGTCTAAACTATAAATGAGAATAAAACTAGGCCTTCTTAATGTAGGGTAGAGCAATACTGAAAAAGCTTTAAAATGCTTTTAAATAGAACATTTCCGTGAATAAAGTAAATTGTCTGTGACTACTGTGATTTTTGCCCCAGTGCATATGTCATTTTGCATTTCATTTAGCTACCACCATAGTTTAATAGGAATTCATCTTCTCCTGTGCAAAACCTTCCTAAGACTTTTTAAAGTCTTAGGACTTTAAGATTTGCACAGATTTTGGAGAGTGCATTCATAAAACCGCTTTTCTGGTACAAAAATATTTTTTTATTTTGGCACAACCATGCTTAATGTAGTATTTTTGGACATGCACCTAAATCAGTGGCAACAAGTTCATTGCTTGTGAAACAGCCCATGAATTGTCCAGAGAACAAAGACACAATGGAAAAAAGACATTGTTTTTAGCAAAAATAAACTAAGAATAAAATGTTGCTGGTGATCCCTAAATCAATAAGGAAACAGAGGGCTGATTATGCCTTGCTGTGTCTGTGCCCCAAAGATGTGGGAAGAGCTTTCTTTGTAAGTCAAGTAAGCTCCTTAAGTTGATGTTTTGAAATCACTTTCGAAAAAACATTTTTATTCTTTGGCTTTTATCCCAATGTGAGACTGAGATTGATTGATTGATTTGACTGTTTATTCAGTTTTTAGTGTTTTACGGTCATTTTATGTGCAGTACTTGGGTCAATCATGTGTTGTTTTTAAAGTGCTATATAAATAAATATTGCACGGTATGAAATAACATTAAAAGCTTGAAAAGTGAGCCTGTTTCATTTGTCAAATAAATCATATTTATATGCAATGCTTTGAAAATGAATGTGCAGAAAATGAATGGCAGCATAAAGAAAACGGGGGTTACCCCACTCTAACTGATTTATCGCCCATCAGGTGGCTTCAGTCACTGGTTTCCAGCAGCTTGTGGAAACTGAATGACTGTGAGTGTAAAAAAAAAAAAAAAAAACGTCTGCCTCTACCAAACACAGGCTTCAACATCTGGATGGGGGCGCTGTGACAATGAATGCCCAGAGAGCGTGGCGCTATACATCTGACACAGGAGAATTATAGAGTTAATAGTATTTGGCATGACAGGGAGAGAGAGCGGGGAGCGCAGTGCTGTGTGCCTGAATGCGGTCTCATCCTGTTTAGTATTCACTGTGCGCAGCGCCTGGAGGCCCCGGAGGGCTCACCTGCCCGGAGTCTAGACGCGACCATCACGCAGCCCACGGAGTGATAAGCGGGATCGAACCCCCGGCTCACCACGGTACGGTGCGGCCGTTGGGCAGGACGTGAACGGATTCACCGCCGAAGACAGCCCGGTGAGTGAGCGGGTTCGGAGGGGGGGGACTGGACTGGTGGGTGGGGCTCAGACGGCCGGGTCGGCTGGGGACGCTGCCCGCCCGTCTCCACCTGCTTCCTGCGGTGCGTGGGGCTCCTGCGTGTTTTCTGTTATTCTTCCTGATGTAATGCCATTACTTTACTGTCATTAGTTTTTGGGGGGTTTTGGTTACATTACTGGTTA
>CAJRST010013335.1:6959963-6997475 GCA_907169785.1 Menidia menidia
GATAGATAGATAGATAGATAGATAGATAGATAGATAGATAGATAGATTAATAACTTTAGGTTTCTAGCTTTGTTTTGTGGTATGTAAAATAATAATGGTATAAAGATAAACTTTTTGTGTTTAAAAAATAAATTCAATATAATGGTTTCAAAATATGGATAGATAAAAGTAGCAATTCTTTTAAAACTTGGATTTCATTTAGACAATGAGTTGAGCTGACTTCTCACATTAAACGCCATAAAACGCCAATAATGTGCATCAAATGTAGGCTATAGCCTATAGTCATTCGGGTGTTCATGTGGAGCAGTTCCTGTAACTCACAGACATCACTGCCATCATAAATCACAGCTGAATTAACAGGAGATCAGGATCAGAAATCCTTTAAGATAAGATGCCATATGCTGTTTCGTTACATTACATTACGCCTATCGGCAAGACGGTGCCCACGGCTCCTTGGTGTGTCTGTCTACCTGTCTATCTGTCAGACCGATCAGTAGCTCTGTGATCTGTCTGCAACCCCTGGGAGGGTTTAAAAAAAAAAAAAAAAAAAATCCCAGCTCGGCTCCTCCGTGTGTCCCCCCCCCATCCCCTCCTCGATGGCTCTGCGCTCTTTTCCTCCACTATACGTGTGTGTGATTGCGGGCACGCGCGCACAAGTGTCTACGCGTGAATTGTGCGCGTGCCCCGGCTGCTGGTTCACAGCGTACAGTGGCGGTGAATGAGTGTCTGTGGCGAGGCGGAGGGAGACACTACAGCCGCTTCTCCTGCCCCTGCGCGCCGCTCCTCCATTGATACAATTTCCAGAGAAACGCGGCGGAGGGGTGAGTCAAACGCGGAGGGGGTCACCTCGGAAACACGGTTCCGGTCCGGTCGGTGAGACGAACCGGGCTCGTTGTTATTGCTCTCGCGCTGTCTGCGCGTGGTGTCGGTTGGGGGTGTCGAATTTGGATGGGTGGTATGGTTTCCAGCGGTGTGCTGAAGTGGAGGTTTTTGGCTATTGTTTTCTTTTTTCCCCCTTTTTTTTGGATTAAGGTGGGGGGTGTTGGGGGGGGTGCTTGGTGTTAAAGTTGTGCTGGATACTATGGGGGATGGGCACATGGGGACAGACCAAACTTTAACCACTTTCACACCGGCTTCATACTTTCGTCGCCCCGAGCTGCCCCCTTCCCTCCTCGGCGAATGACTTCGCAAGTTGTCGGTTCATCTTTCCCCAGCACTCCCAAACTTCCTCAGAAAGTCATTGTTTTTTTTTAGTTTTTTTTTTAGGAGGTGCTGGTCTTCTTTTGGTTAACGTGCAGCATCTGTAAACGAACTGCCAGTCGCTGGTCCGCCAAACCCGGCGGCGTCCTGTCGGTAGACGGGTTAAGAATTTACAGCCAGCCCCTTACTCCCCTCTCCCTTCCTCTCTTCTCTCCTCTCGCCATGCCGGATCCATCCCTCTGTCTCACCCACAGTCGCAGCGCATTTGTGTCCCGGGATGACCTGTTGATGTCGGTTAAAGATGGAGTGCGAGGATCGCCTTCGTTATAGACACTCCTCCCCCTCCTCCACTCCCCGGTAAAAAAAAAGAAGAAAGAAATACACCGGGAAAAGGAGTTGTGCCAAGTAGCCTATGTGATTGCCCGAGACCAGTTTTTGAAAGAGATATAATGAATAATGGAGTAGGCTATGTGTGATTCATCCTAAGCGAGGGGAATAGCGTGTGGCAGACCCTTATCTGTGGCTGCCATTCGGCCGCTGGAGGAGAAGGGAATTTGGTCTGAATGGGCATCACACCGTGCTGTCACGGAGAGGGGAGACGGGGAGAGCAGCGAACTGCTGAATATTCCCCCCCGCCACTCTTTTCTGCCCCTTTTTCATGCCCCCAGTTTACTCGGACGAAAAACGAAATCCGTTTAAGCGTTGAGTGAAGTTGGGAGTCGCAACGGACATCCGAAATAAAGGAGAAAAGCTCTCTTTTTTGTCCCTTCTCCGCTGCCGCCCCCTCCCGCTGAACTCACGCTTACACCGGCCCGGGCCAGCGGAGGACTCCCAAATTCTACCGGGCATAGAGGCTGGCACACGACGGGGCACCGAGAGCTCTCTGGCCGCTCTCGCTGACCTCCCCTCGCCGTTGGAGGCGGAATTGTTGCCGAGGCGTCTGCGGGCGAGATACCGACTCCGCTAGACTTTCACGTGAGATTAATTGCGGGGTAATTTACGCGTATAAATGATTTTCCGTTTTTTTTTTAAGTTCCAGCTCTAGTGGTGCTCAGGGGAGGCTACACTAAAGCGACGTTTTGGTGTCTGTCTACGGGTGTCGATGAATACCGCGTTTCCCGATACAAAGTCCTTAACCTGGGGGCTTGGAATTGTTACATGTGATTAATGACATGTTTGCTACTTAAAGGCGGAGGTGAAGTGTACTCTTATGGCCAATGTTAGCTTTAGCGTTAGCGTGCTACTTGCTAACAGGCCACCTTTAACCTCCCTAAACCAGGAAACTGGCTATGATTAAGCAGTGATTGATGTTGATATCAAAAGATGACGTTCACAGTGATGCATGGTTTTACTGTGCCGGCCAGCGTAATTGCCTTCCTTCTTTAGTTGGGATTTAACAGCAGCTTGAGGCTAGTCTGCATTAAGTGAAGTATACTTTGTAGCACAGGGATAAACTTAAAACTTGCAGAGGACCACACACACACACATGCACACACTTCCCAGCACTGACTCAGAGCCTGAAACAGGCATATGTTGACAGCAGGGCAGGGGTCAAGTGGTGTGAATTAACTCCCCTTTATGTGTCTTGTAAGTCATGGTGACCTTTCTGACCTGTAGGAATAAAGGTGGCGGGTTGGATGTCAGTGGAGTGACAGGTCAACGCTCCACGCTGTGTTGAAGTTAAATCAATCACATTGTGCTAACATGGAAGAACAACTTTGCCTCAAAATAATAAAAAGAAAAACCTTAGCAGTTAAAACTTCCATTAAAAAATCCTGTTTTGTTCATCAGTGACATCAGTATATAAGTTTCCTATAGCGTGCAATCCGCTTGGGTTTTTTACCATTGGAGTCACAGGGCACACATGCTTTATCTTATCACCTGCCTGCTCACTATTCATATGATTGCACACATTTACACCTGGAAAAATACAGGCTTCCATTATTAGTGGCTGAAAAGCACCACTGGACACATGTCATTTCAAATTCTTGCTAAAGGATGTGCAGACATAAAGGAGCAGTGAGTGTACAACATGCATTTCACGGGATTTTTACAGCCCTTTTATTGCAATTCTAATTCTGTCCTGCGACCTCTTTTTTAGATAAAATAGTAATCAGCATCCAATAACGATGATGTTCACTTCTTAAAATAAAAGTTATAATTGTATAAACACATCCATTGTAAATGTAAAAAATCTTGGGTAAGACTCGAAAAGCACAGAGATAATTTTTGTTTCAACTGTTGTAGGTGAATTTTTATTTGCTTTAATGTTGTAAATTATGTTGACGCAAACTTTCAAATCACTATAATGTGTTAGGGGACAAAAGAAGGCAAAGACTGACTTCGACTGAAAAAGCAGGTGACGCAAAACTGAATACATCAATATAGACTAAATTATACATTAGATTTTCTAATATTGTTCCCTATCAGTCTATATGTAATTACAGGTGTTATTTTTTTGTTGCTGGACAACCCCATTAATTAAGCAATTATTATACTGCAACAACAGCGTACACAGTTATTATGCACCATATTATTAGCATCTGGAAATTATTAACCTGATCTATTTGGCATCTGACTGTGAAAGCACCCACTGGTGCTGACAGCCAAGACTGACTCTGACTGAGTCCAGAGAAGTAAAGAAAGCATATTAATGCAACATCTAGCCTTCTTGCTATGAGTAAACAAGGTTTATTCTGCTTCTTTCAGCTCCCACTTTAACAACAGTACAATGCATCTACCAAGATGAATTAGTTACTGCAAATTAATTTAATGAAAAGCTGATGGCTTTCTACTCTCTTGGCTCTCCTTACGTAGGCATAGGGGAGGTGCTCAGGACCGCTATAGGCTACTTTTTTTCAACATGTATTTTTCAGATGGAAAAGGTTTGCTGAGCGGGCATGCCACAGTGGCCTGCTTCACATTCACACCTGGAAGCTTCCCATTACAAACACTATTTTTTGTTGCAGCTCAAGGAGCAGCTCTTTTGAAGCTTTTAAAGAAAATATACAGCTTTAAATGCTCTTGGAATTCTAATGTCTTTTAGGTCAATAGTTAATGTGTTTAAAAGAAGATTTTATTAAGTTATAAGTTCCCATTTAGATTTACAGTACTGTACTTGTTTTAATGCCTTGGAAGAATTGCTATGACTGAAGCATGAAGTTATGCACTGTATAGTGATTGTGTGGTTGTAATGACGGATTTGAAATGAGAGAAGTTGTCACATGTTTCGCCAAGTTGTTTAGTCTACATTAAACCTGTCTCCACCACATCAACAAAGTTTAAACTTTTGTCTCACTGCACACCGCTATGCTGATTTTGGTTGTGTAGCGCTCTGCCTGTTGATTTATTTCCACTTACCACAAAATTGTAGCCCTACAAAAAGCCCTTTGTGCATCGAGGGAATGGCAAATTTAAGTTTACATCCAGTGCCCCATTGTCTTCCAAACTCATCATGGTTAAGCTGATGATTATGTTTCCTTTTCTTTTTTTTGACGTCCTTACATAGGATGATCCAATATTCAGTGAATTCCACCCATGCTCCACTCATTGTGACATTTTCCTTAAATTTGAATTCCTCTGCAATGTGACTGGTTGGAGCTGGTGTTCAGTTTGGGTATTTTTTAGAGGTTCTGGTGTTGGAATAGTGGTTTTTAATATGCTAGGCGACTGGTGCTGTGGATGAAGTGTGTTTGGTAAACACAGTAAAATTGAAAATTGACCTGGTTGTTGGCTGAAATAGTTTTTTTTAATAGAAATTAAGAAGACATGCTTACCTCTGAGAAGGATAGAGACAGCAATCAGTCAGTGACATCTCAATTGAAATAATCCTAATCTTCTGCTTATCAGAAAGATTTACAACTGTATTTATTTAGCTTGTGAGGCATTTATGGTTCCCCATGAAGGAATTCATTCTGTTTTTTAATAAAAACAGAATGAATAATATGCTTCCTGTTTTACTGGCTGGTGAACATGTCACTGTTGGGGAGAACATGAAAGTAATTCTGATTTGGTGTATTTATGTCTTTTTTCAAACATCAAAATCACTTAGTTGACTAAATAAACTCAGCACATCAGTATGGTCGGACGTCAACCGGAATGATCAGAGATATTTTCACTATGCAACTGAAAGTTAAAGAGGCTGGTGTTTTTTTTTTATGGTTCATTAAGACAAAAATGCCACCACCTTCAATTTGTACTGGAGTGTTTCGAGCCCCTCTAGATCTGAGACCATGGTTCTCCACAGGAAAAGTGGGGTAGGAGATGGGTTTTTGCCTCAAGTGGAGGATTTTTGTTGTCTGGGGCTCTTGTTCCAGTCACGATAACTTTGAGAGCGATTATGCATTTGGATTTGTCACCAATAAAGAAGTCACTGCTATGATCCGCCTAGGTGCAGAGAGAGCTAAACCAAAATATTTAATTTTCTGTAAATTATTCAATGATATTAACTGGTCCACCTTTTTTATAGTCCTCACATATAGTCATGAGATTTAAGTGATGACTGCAGGAATGACAGTGCTAATGGAAGAGTTTCCCCCTGGTGTGTGGCTGGAATGAGGAACTTGACAACTCATAGTGAGCACGGTGTGCTCCTCTGCATCCAAATGAGCCAGCTGGGGTGGTTATGGCATCTAATGCCTAAGATTTAATGAAGATTTCCAGGCATGTCCAGTTGGGAGACTACCCAGAGCCGACCTAGAACTTGTTACAAGAATCATCTTTACCATTTAGCCTGGGAATACCTTGGGATCCCACAGAAGGATCAGGGAAAACAAATGTCAGGGTTTCCCTCCTAGACTTCAGCCTTTTATAATAATAATATTGATAATAATTATTCAACCAAATTTAGTTGAGTTGCCTTTTCTGTTTCATGCAGAGATCTTGAGGTGGAATTAAATCCAGTGGCAATCCAGCTGCAAGTCTTCCAGGGGAGGAACAAGGCAAACCAGTTTAATATTACTCAGATTAGTAAGTTGTTTAGGGTTGTAGCCAGGGTAGGGGAGAGCATATCGTTGTCTCCTCATTACAAGCTATGCTCCAATACCCGTCTGTGTCAGCTAAGCTTGGCCAGCTTCCATCGCCTGGAGGCCACCATCATGTATATGATATATTTGCTCAATAGAATTCTGACTCACCTTTGTCTTCTCATCTGTTTACTTTTGCCGCAGGAGAGTAGTTGTATTTATGCAATGTACACTTATAAATAGAGGAAAGGGGTCCACTTAAAAGTGATGCCTGTGGTCCTGAGAAAAAAGGGAATATTTTCAGGATACATCTTGTCTTTATTTATTCAGAAATTTGACAGTTCCTTTTCTTTTGATCACAGGCTTCTTTGTTGGATGCGGAAAGTACAAATGAAATGGATGAGTTATGTAAGCAGCTGTATTTTGACTGTGAGGGAGTGGCAAAAAAGTAACAAAGTAGGGCAAAAAGAAAAGCAGCAAATTGTTTATTAACTGTGAATTAGATGTAATGAAACAGCTCAGGAAAAAGATAAAGGCTTATGTAACTGTCACTGCTGGCCCAGAATTCTCTTTCACGTTAACATTTTTTAATAGAAGTTTCCCAAATACCGAATTCATTAATCATTCCATTCATCCTACCCAGTTTCTTTACGTTTTTTGCCTCTTTCTATCTTGCCAGTCTTATTTCTTCTGTTATGCTTCTTCCCCCTCCCCACTTTTGTTCTTTTCTCTTCTGTTGAGCTTCCTTATCTTATCTCTCCTTATGATTGCCTCTCTAATTTTTCATAATTTAGCCATTCCTTACTCTGCTCACCCTCTTAATTATCCCTTCATCTGTGCATTCCTTCCTGCCTATCTGATATGTCGCTCTTCCTATTCTTATATCCTGTGCCTGATGCACTCCTCACTTTGTAGCCTTTGTGTGATCTTGTAGTCACGCCATAACTTTGAGCTTTATGTTTCTTGCAGACCCTGTGGTGCTGGGCTGAGCGTTATGGCTCAGACACTGCAGATGGCGATCCCTAACTTTGGCAACAATGTCCTGGAGTGTCTGAACGAACAGCGGCTGCAGGGCCTCTACTGTGATGTCTCAGTGGTTGTCAAAGGCCATGCCTTTAAGGTTAGAATTGATATTTATTTAATTTCTTACTTTACAAATGGATGAGAATTGAAAAGAAGGAATGTTTTCTGGTGGGATAAGGCTGGGGTGAAATGGGTCAATAAAATCCGTGGTTCACAGCAGATCAGAGGTTATAGAATATGGCAATCGTAAAAATTTACTCAATCATCAACACTTTCTGTAATGATTAAGTTCTGTCTTTTCCTCAATTGCAGGCAATTAAATATGTCTTAGATAGCCCATTCACAAGTTTATATGAACAGCTAACTTATATGTATGTAAAATTACTACCAAGTTGGGGCCTGCATCTAACACCATATAGTGAAAAAAAAATTAAAAGTAATATACATAGCTATTAAAATGAGCTTGTTCACCTTTTTAAGCTGGTTCATTGTACAATTAATAGTTTCGGGAGATTATTTATAAAATTTTGGCTTTAGATTGGCTAAGCAGATCTTTTCAAGAGATATTCTCTTATTTCGTACCACACACTTGTCAAAACCTCAGTGTCTTGAAACAATAGAAACAAAAGCCTGTTATGGGCAGTTGCAAACACCACACCTGACTTCTCCTCCAGGAGCAGGCACGCCCATGCAGGCACAAGGAGCCCGTTCATTTTGTATCACAGTAAAAGTATAAATGAGCGTTGTGGAAAGGGATTTACAAATAATGCTTAGAATTCTTTGAGTGTGCATGGAGGCTTTGTGGTGTGTTGTGCAATATCGATAAAAGTCAGAGGCAAACCAAATAACTATGTTGGGAACCCCTGATTTAAATGTGTATAAGTGCTACTGCTATGTGAAAAATAGTTATAACCTTGTCTTTGACTCTAAAGATTATTATTTTCTATGTTGTTTTATGTAAAGACCAATATCACAGAAATATTGCTACCATTGTGGCCCTTTCTGTGTCATACCTTAATGGAGAAGGGGAGACATTAACAGAGGAGATCAGTGTCTGAATCAATTTTGCTTTAAGAGAATGACGACATCAATGTTATTCATGTGAAGTCTAAAAGGGACTTTAGAGAAGCAGCCGATGCTGCCCATCTATCTGGGAATGGTTATATAACCATTTTCAAACAATATGGAGTCCATTGTTCCATAGATTGAAAGATTATTCACACATGGAATGTACATCCCAGCAAGTTCACCCCAAGGTTAGAGCTATCAGTGCTCAAAGAAATAAGAAATAAATGTAAAAAATCAATAAATAACGAGAGCTACATCTCAGCATCAGCATAACTAAGTTAGCATGCTAAATTTGAAGTTAATGACAACAGAATTAGAAACAGACTCACCAAGTATGACTGGAACGAAACACCCCATTAAGAGGGCAGCATGGTTTAGGTCAGCAAAGCTGCATCTGAGCAGACCACAAGACTTCCCGAACAACAAACTTTAGGCAAAGGCATTTATTGTAATGCAAAGGGAAATCACCATGTACAACCTTAGATTTGAATACTTTTCTGAAAGAACTTCTATTGTGGGAAAATTAATGAGGATTAAATGCTGGGAGCAGCCTGGTCTGCACACTTCTGTTTCTGTGCATTTACAAACTGTGGAAATAGCTCACATAACTTCATATGAGTGCTTTGTATGTCGTGATATGAATCTTATATACTGTATTACTTCTGAATATTTGTGCTTTAAAGCTTGACAGCAGAATGCTGCTTGTTGTGAACCCCTCAGGCCCACCGGGCAGTGCTGGCAGCCAGCAGCTCCTACTTCCGGGATCTGTTCAACGCCGGTGGGAAGAGCTCTGTGGTGGAGCTACCTCCGGCAGTGCAGCCACAGAGCTTCCAGCAGATCCTGGCCTTCTGCTACACAGGACGCCTCAGTATGAATGTTGGAGACCAGTTTCTGCTCATGTACACCGCTGGCTTCCTCCAGATCCAACAGATAATGGAGAAGGGCACAGAGTTTTTCCTCAAGGTAACCTGATAATGAAGCACTGATATAATCATCCCATGTAACCCATCAAATGTAACGAGTTCAAACATATATGACTGATAATGGGAAAGTTATGCAAATCGTTATCAATTATTTTGGTAAAAAGAGCCAGACATGAATAAAATGTTCTGCCAAAGTGTCCCTGTGTGCGGGGCCGCAGTGTGACATTATGTGGGTGTCTGTGCTTGTTTACATACTCTTGTAACATGACGCTAATTGAAACATCGTAGTGACAATACAGGTTTCATCGGTGGTCTGATTAGATCTGGAGTGCCTTCCTGCATAAATCTGCATATTAATGTGGAAAACAATTGATTTTTTCCCCCTCAACATTTCCAGATAAAAATTATAGATCTGAACAGAATGCATTCTTTGTCACTCAGTGGTGACAGAAATCTTAATGGCTCTATTTTCCTACAGTTTCTTTCCTTTTTATTGGTGTACTTGGATAAAAGTACATGATTAATAAAGTCAAATAAGCACACGTAAAAATGAACGCAGCTGAACTGATTACATTTGAAAAACATGATCAAATTAATTAGATGGAATTGCTTATGAAGTGAACGGATGAGTTCATCTTGGCCATTTAGCTGGTGTGCAGTCCCTGCTCCAGCATGAAAATGACTTAGTGACTGAGGTGTGCCCAACGCCACGTGGCTGTATGAGAAAACATTCCTGAAATTCTGCCCCCTCTATATTTCTCTGGGGGAGATTATCGTACCTGTTGGTACAGTTGGATTCACCAAACGGTCATGTTTGAATTATTTGAAATCTCGCTCTCATTAGAGTAGAAATGCAATTTGGGACAGCTGGGATTAGACTTAAAGCGCTGCTTTGCAGACACGGTTTCTCATGTGTCTGGCTGTCTGACAGGAGACAAAGAGATTTATTTGAATGAGAGAGGACATTTTTGGGGAGTCAGTTGTAATGGAATGTCCTTACTATTAAGTGCTTTAACAGAGCGTGTGCCTCCATATTTGTGGAGGCACAGGCTAGATGTATTCGTCTAGTTTTGAGTTGACATAATTTCAGTCAGGCTGCACTTCTGGTTTTGTTTCTGCTTAAACAATAGTATAGTTCTAGTATCACGTAGATGTGCTAACTGATGGCTTGTGGGTACAAACTGCTTCTGAATTGGAAGTATCTATTTGATGTTACAAAGTGAATAAAGTCCTTAACATGGCTGCACTGAATCCTCTGAAGGGGACACAAGGAGTCCATTCATGAATCAGGGAAGATAGGGGAAAAATGTATTAAAAAGACAGTATTTCTGCATCAGAGCGATGTGTTAACTTGTGTAAATCAGTTGAAATGTACAAAGAGCAACTTGTTGATTAGAATGATCCAGTTGAAATGTCAGTATAATAACCAAACAGTTATTACATCCTAAAAGAAAGCTGTTATCACAACAACAAGCTATGGTTGCAATAAGATATTATGTTTAACCTAAATGTTCTAAAACATCATCATATTAGTGAGCAAAACACTTCCCCCAAGTTCTCTGATATCCCTGTGGTCACATTATATGTATGAAATGATTAATGGTAACTATGGGGAAAAAAGATGAAATAAATTCTGGTTTGCTGTGAAACTCATAAAAGTAAAACCAATTTGATTGTGGGCAGGCAAACATGTTATGTTGGGCCTTGAAAGTTTTCAAATTGCATTTTTCTTTCAGGTGGATTCCAAAAATGTTTTCTCTCTTTGAATTTTTTTGTAGAACAGTGATAGTACATAAAACATCCAGTGTGTTGTTCAAAATGTGGCTAAAAGCTTATATTCATCTACTTTTGGTTTTACTTTCATGGAATTAAATTCCATGAAAGTGAAACTTTATCCTCCCATGAAACATTTAACTTTCTCGTCTGCTCACCTCCAGGTCTCCTCTCCAAGCTGTGACTCCCAAGGTCTTCACACTGAGGAGACCCCATCTTCTGAGCCTCAAAGTCCTGTCACTCAAACAGTGGGAGGGGGGGTGGTCAGTGCTGCATCTGCAGGACGGCCCTCTTGTATGACACCCCTTCCTCTGGTGGCTAAGGTGAAGACTGAACAGACAGCCACAACTCCTCAGCCCACTCCCCAGCAGCAGGTAGGAGTCAGGTTCCTGAAGCAGAGCAGTTCTTTAGTTAAGCTTTGGGCTAATGGATTGGTGTAAAAAGAGAAGAAATTGTTATTCTTTGTCAAAAAACCATGAAACAGGGCCTCACAAGAGGGCAGTTCATATTCCTTTCAGTCATCTGAACAAATACAGTACATATATTTGATTAACTCTGGACACTTTGACCATTGTGAATCCTCTGGAAATTTAAGAAAATCTTTAGTTTTTTTCATTCAGAGTTCAGCATTTACTGGCTGTTCAGAAATAATTACAATCTGATTAGTTTCAGGTTGTATATCAGTATATTCATGTATTTGTTTCAAATTTCTTTTGAAAAATGCATCATTATTGATGTAACATTCCATGGAAACAGACTTTCTCTGTCCCTCTCTCTGGGAGGCTGTCGCACTCATTGCTGTTGCTTTTGATAGGTTCAATCTTGTTCATAGTTATTTCGGGGGGAAAGGGGGGTTTAAAATGATAGCATGTAAGAAAGAATTTTAATGAATTATTTAACAAATATGTGTCACTTGAGCTAGGGATTCAATGTCTCTCTTGAATTAAGCAGATGGGAGTGTCTGTCCTGATTATCTCAGAAACTGTATACATGAACATGGGTATTCTGACAAAAACAGATTTTTTAATCCATATTCCACACAAAAACACAGTTGTCAGGCCAGTGTTAAGATATTTACAGACTCTGGTTACATTTTTAGTTAAAAAAACAGGATTACAGAGCTTTTTGCTTACCACATCAGATTATAGTCGTACCGTCGCTCTCTGGAGATGTTAAAGAAATGCGATGTTGAGGCCACGGCTAATTAATCCCCAACAAACAATCCCCCACAATTTGTGGATGAGACCTTATCAGAGCTTTACTTGTGCGACAACCTTAACTATAAAGTAGCCATTGCTGCACATTACACGCAGTTTTCTGCAGAAAGTAGCTCCTCCACACACACATTGTGAAGAGCCCTATAAGTCAGTCTTTGAAAAAATGCTCCGCACAAAACTGTTTAACAGGTGGGGGGGCTCTGTTGTGACAGCAAAGGCCTGTGGACAGTCAAAACACGACTCTTTGTACATGAAATGCTGCCACTGTAGTTATGTTCTGATACTGTTTTTGTGTGGATGGATGTTTTTCTGTCCAAGGTTCTTTGACAGAAAAGGAGAGAAAAAGTAACCATTGATCAAAATACCTGTGTTCGTGTCAGTCAGCTCGTACACTGACGTCGCTGTGTAAATTTCTGTCCGCGCTTGTTTTTCCTGAAGCTTGTGAAAGTTAAAGACGTGACTGATTTGCATGTGGCATTGCTTTATTGTTCTGTTTTATTGTTGTTCGTCGGCTTTTTAAGAGCTTTTCAAAGCTTTTCAAAGCTTTCAAAGCTTCTGAATGAGACAGAGGTAATTAACCAGTGTTTCTCTTTCCTCCTCAGCAGGAGGGCTCACCCTACTCTGTGGTCTGCACCCCTGTGGCCAAGCGGCTATGGGAGGGGGGGAACCGAGATGGGGGAGGGGGATGTGGAGGAGGTGGGGGAGGTGGAATGAGGAAGGCAGCACGTTACTCTTCCTCCTCTTCTTCTTCCTCCTCTTCCAACACAGTAACACAGGAGGCCTCTGGGCGAGGAGCAGCGGCTAACGCTGCTGTGCTGAGCGGTGGTAGCACCACTTCAGTGGGAGGAGCTGGACTCAACAGTAACCACAACAATAACAACATCAGTGGCGGGACCCCTGAGGGCACAAGCCCAGGCACACTGAGCATGTACACAAGCGACTCACCCATCAGTTACCACGACGACGAAGAAGAGGATGACATAGCAGATGAGAGCGCTGAAGAGCAGTACAGACAAATCTGCAACATGTACACGATGTACAGCATGCTGAATGCCGGAGCAGCAGGTAAGACAGCATCAGACTGGGAGCTCAGTGCAAATCTCATCTATTTTTTTGCTTTTACTAGTTTGACTAATGCTGTAAAACTTCTCAGGACAGGAGAGTGTTGAAAACAAAGGAACTATAAAGTTTGGATTCTGTCTTATGTCTTTGGATCATCTTTATTTTCTATCTTTAAAGTTTCTGAATGATTTGATGTTTTGCTTAGAGTTAGATCATCAAAGTGCTCACAGTGCCCTCACCTCAGTAAAGGAATTTGGAGGGTGTTGGTGTCAGTGCTGCAACTGTAAGACTGCCAGCTTCTTGACTCACACCTCTTCCCCCTGGTGAAGATCTGACAGTGGCACAAACTAATTGCATCAAATTGTAAGAAATATACCTAAAATAGATTAAACAGTATCATTAGCCAAAGAAGGTCGATGTGGACTGTACAGGAGTAGTCTGAGGAGACCTGATACACCCAGCTGTACATCCAGTTCTACAACAAAAGTCTCCTCTGAATTCGTAAAATAAAATAAAAAACACTTTAAAAAGTTTAAAAAATTCAACACAGTTAGTTAGAATCCAAATAAACACAACTGAAGTTCACCTGGATCAGTAGACTCTTACCGGCTTAATCCAGTTCAGGGTAACAGGAGGACCCTAACCAGCAACACCAGGTGATCCGCAACAGAAAGCATGCCACGCTAACTGTTATCACACCTAGTCATTAAAGTAACAAGTCATTCTAACAGTAATAACAGATCGTTCTGCCTCCTCAGTGGTTGGGGAGCGGGTGGAGGCTCTGCCAGACTTGGCTCCTGACTCGGGAGGTGGGCGGGGAGGCAGAGGGGGGCGGTCCCGCCAGGACCTGGCATCACTTCCCGCCGAGCTCATCAGCCAGATCGGAAACCGCTGCCACCCGAAGCTCTACGAGGAGGGAGACCCCGCCGAGAAACTGGAGCTGGTTAGTGGCACCTCAGTCTTCATCTCGCGTGCCCAGCTCATGAACTGCCACGTCAGCGCTGGCACCCGCCACAAAGTGCTACTAAGACGGCTGCTGGCCGCATTCTTCGACAGGTGAGTGGGATCTTTTCAGTGGTAGTCAGGTTGGTCAACTGTGAAAGTGGAGTTACACTGATCTCTGTTCTTTTAAAGAGGGAAAACTGGTGCATTTCAAATGTTGGAACTATTTGTTCTTTTTGTTGGGATTAATGATTTATTCTAAGTATTGTTTTTTGTTCTTTTAGTTTCTGGTGAATGGGGAATTTCTATAACAGTGAATTCTAAACATTACATTACATGGGGGAATTGGTCATGCTCTGGATAAACTCAGCCTAAAATGAAACACTTTGATCATAAAATCATAGGAGGAAAAACAGAGGAAAAATATTTTGTTTGTTATTTATTGATGGTGGTGATATTTTTTTAGGAGCACCCTGGCAAACAGCTGTGGAACTGGCATCCGCTCATCAACCAACGACCCCAGTCGTAAACCTCTGGACAACCGAGTGCTGCACGCTGTAAAATGTGAGTTGATAAAGACTTCACTGTACAACACACCCTAAGAAGTACCATCATATGTCCGATTCCTCTTTTGTTCCGGGAGTTTTGGGGATTTTCATCCTACAATTGCCTTTACCTTTCTCCAGTTTACTGCCAGAACTTTGCACCAAGCTTCAAGGAGAGCGAGATGAACGCTATCGCAGCCGACATGTGCACCAACGCCCGCCGCGTCGTCCGCAAGAGCTGGATCCCCAAGCTGAAACTGCTGATGGCCGACAGCGACGCCTACTCCGCTTTTCTGGCTGACAGCGTGAAGATGGAGGCAGACGCTCTAGGGGGGGAGCCGGGCTTCGACCCTGCCTCCCTGGAAGCTGTTGCGTCTGCGGCGGCCAATAGCAACGAAGCAGGAAGCGGAGCCATGCCAGCAGACGCCATCCCGGGCACCGGAGGAGACGGCAGCACTTTGTTTTGAGTGAGTGGTTGGACAGAAAGATAGAAGGGACGGATTGATGGAAGGAGGGATGGCATTTCTTTGGGATAATTAGTGGAGGACGATGGCCACTGTGGTCTTGATGACGGTTATCACTCCTTCCCAAGCCACCGTGTTTGGGATCTGTTTCTTCTCTCACTCGTCCTTGGGTCAGTTCGTCATGCTTCTGTTTTGTTTTTAGTCCACATTTCTGTCTCTTTCCACAACACACAATGTTCATTGTTCTTCTGATGGAAAGAGACAGAAGGACATGAAGAAAGGTAGCAGAGCGAAGAGGTAAAAAATGAAGCCCCCCCCCACCTCTTCATTCCTATGCAGCCTTTTGGGATCCGATTGTTTCAGCCTTTATATTTTTATGTTTTTAAAGTGTATATTGTAAGGCCCTTTTCGTATAATCACAATCAATCAGACATTCCCTGGGGAGGTGGGGTGGGTGAGGGTTAATCCAGTTTGGAGGGAGCGCCTCTTCCTCCCCCAAACTCCGGTAACACTGTTGTTTTCATATTGAATGTATGCGTGACGAAGCATCCAAACTGCAGTGTTGTTAGTCAGCAGAGACTGAGTGAGATTGTGCTGAGCCGTTTTTTTTTTTATTGTTTTGCGTTTTGTCATCTGGACAGTAAGATGAAAGCTTTCTGAGAGTGCAGCGTTCATCAAGTCAAGGGTTGTGATGGTATTGATATGTATATTGGTATGGTTTATGATTACCTGGACCTCAGCCTGACCCTGCCAGCCCTGCTCATTTAAGCCCTGCCTGGTTAGCAGGGAAACTGACCCACCAGTCTGAGAGGAAATGCTACTGATTTGAGTTCATCCTTTGGCAGCAGCGTGTTGCACGTTAAGATTTGTAAGTCAGTGTTATGGCAGATGAAAAAATCTACAATTTTAAAACCTTTTTCATCCAAACCTTCCCCATTTTTTAGACTTAATCTGCTTGTTTACTTTTTTGTGGGTTTTTTTTCCTCTTTTTTTGCAAAGGCTCCTGATGGAGATGAAATTTGTTATAAATGATTGTCATAGAGTTTGCATGAGCTAAATGCACTGTTTTTTCCTGCGGTATGAGTACAATCGAAATAAGTTTTTGTACGTATCAGAAGAAGAGGGGTGTTTTTATTTAAGAAAATAATAATTTTAAGAGAAAAAAAAACACATTTCTAACTACGTTTACCACCAGTGTTTTCCTCTAAATCTGAGGGAAAGTCCAAAAATGTATCTTTTTACCAGTTTCTGCTCCGAAAGTCAGTATCTAGTTCTGTGTATGTGTTTGAGGAGACATTTCAGCTTAGGTTTAAATTGATTCCCAAATGAGTATTTGCATCCACGCTGTTAGCAGGACGGACTTCTTCAGGCCCTGTGGCTCTGCATGTCAAGGCGCTGATTCAGGTGGTGGTACTCGGTACGAGGCACAGCTCTGTGGGCATGTGTTGGTGTGGCGCCTCCGTTTGCATGCATGCTGCACAGGGGAGGAAGAGCACGGGAAGTCACACACCGTGTCTGCACACACACTCGCTTGATTCATTCTTACATGCTAATGCGTATTTGGGCGCCGTCAGCTGCATCAGCCGCAGCACGCCAGAACGATTCGGGAATTAAAGAGGAATTACAAAGCAGCGCACCAGAAAAGCTGTGGTCCAGCTCATGGAACCAATCAGCTAAAAAGCATTTTTGTTTCTGAATGCTGCAAAAAAAGAACAGAATTCATTTTAGTTTTTTTTAACTGGCTGAAGTTTGTGTGCGTTGGTTTGAAAGTAAAGTTCTTGTCAGAAGTTTTCACAATAACATAAATATGTGCTGTGTAACTGAAAAATGTTGGCATAGAAACAACCCTGAAAGTCTACCAGGTCATAAGTGCTTTTCATACTTTGTTTTCTTTTTCGTTGTTTCTCTGTCTTAAAAAACCTTCAGACTCGCACATTACGCACATCTTACGGCTGAGTACCCTGAGAGGACTTTAATACTCAGTTTGATGGTGAATACAGGGACTTTATTGGATATGGCCTTTATTATTAACGCCACTGATGGGTCAAATGAGTGTATTGTCCAAGATGGAGCTGGATCTAAGTGCTTCTGTCATAAGAGAAAGGACAACATAAAAAGCAAGTCAACTTTAGAGAAATCAGTCTCTTTTATGTGTTAACCCATTTTTAAAACGGCCTTCTAAAAGTTTCAGGATTTCTTAAAAAACCTTCATTATTAACCATCAGAGGAAACTAGAAACATGAAACAAAAATAATGATTCTGGAGTTTAATTCTTCAGATTTTATTATGAATTATTGATTTTGTCTACTGTATTTTCTAACCATATTGTTTTCAAATATTTAAACATTTAGTGAGTGTTGATGTGAAAGGTAGAAAATGATTAGTCAAAGACATTTCACGAACGTTCGTGCACTGGGCTTTTTCCATGTGTAAATTTTAGGAAGTTACACTACAAGATTTATATGAAGTCATTCCAAACAATATTATGCTGATATTTCTTTAAAATGTGGACAGAGTAAGTAAAAAATACACACGTCACTTTCAGCTAATATCACTATCCCAGTTCCCAAAAATCTTGGATGGATTTTTACACTGTGACGGTTCTACGCCTGCTTTCGTAAATTTGGCCAAATCAGTGACTGTGCGAGGTAACAGTAAGTTTTCTTTCTCCTGTCAGTTGACACAAAAATATGTCACAATAGAAATAAACTGTGATTAATTAACTGTGGGGGTGGGGTAAGCCCTCTGCGACTTAAGAGCTACAGTAATTACAAAGGGAATGCACCACAAAGCTGTTTACATCCAGATTTATTAATATTTCTTTGATTTCATACCTAATTTTCTGTATGTTTAATTTTTGACCCTAAAAAAGCAAATACAGTATATACACAGTGTGCAGAACTTTAATGGTATAATTATTGGTATAATAATCGTAATGATAATCAGTCATAATTTGCCAACATATTTGCAGGGCTCTGTTAAGTTAGCAGATCTGACAGCAGACAAAACTAATTGTTACGACAGATTGTTGTAACTATAAAACGAACACAGTCACAAAAATCCCCCAAAAAAGATCTAATACGTAGTTCTAAAAATTGTCATTCTTGCCATTCAAAACAAAGATTTTGGAAAAGAATATTTCCATATTTGAGCGAAAAAGGATGCACTTTTTTTTGCCAGTGTAGCATCAAAAGTGGGTACAATCTCCAGACTAAGAGAGGAAACACTTCTTCTTATAGCCATCTGATGTTTGGAATGCCACATACATTTACTCATACTGCCTTTAGGTGAAGGTCAAAGTGATAAAGTATCTCTTAAGAGAAACACAAAAACAGAGTGTTGACCACACTCCTAAAACAAACCAAAATGACAGCCCTTATGGTGTTTTCCGAACTGGACCAGTTTTATAGATCCGCGTTACGGCAGAAATCCGCTTAAAGAGGAGCACATGAAGCAAATGGTACAATCTATGGAGGGGTAACCAAGCTCAGAACCTAAGTACAGACGCTACAACTTTGAGACATAAAGAAGTAGAGAAACAAAAGCTAAAGGGACAGTGAACGATTGAGGACGAAGGGGATGTGAGGATGGGAACTGCTTGCACATTTTCTTTTGTTTACCTTTAAAAAAAAAAAAATTGTTTTATTCTCGTGCTTTTTATTTAAATGCTGCCTTAGCGGGGGGGGGGGGGGGAAACAACGAATCAGCGAGAGATGGAGGGAGTAAGAGGACAGTTGAAGAGGAGGGAGGTATGAATAGGGGGGAGGAGGGGGAGGTTGTGGTAGCTGGAACGCTTGGATGATTTGGTGTGAATGCATGCATGCATACCGGTGTGTGTATTTATGCGTTCAGTTTGGTGTGTGTGCTTTGTTGCAGGGTGGGTTCGGGAGCTGTTTGTCTCGGCTGTGTGTGTGTGTGTGCGTGTCTGTGTGTGATTCAGTGGGCGAACAATGTGTGGGTGTGTTTTTTAATGTCTGTGTGTGTGCATATTAATGTATGTATGCATTTTTTTCCCTCCTCCTTCGCTTCCCTCTGTCTCCATTTATGGCATGGTAATGTCTGCCTGCTCACCAGAAAGAGCTTTTGACAGTGGAAGCGTGTGTGTGTTTGTGTGTCTGTGTGTGTGTGGAACGCGCATGCCTATGCCAGCCTTGGTCTGCGTCTCGATCTATGCGCTGCATACGTGTGTCTGGCTTCACGCAGCGACTGCGCATGTCTGTCGCTGTGTGTGGGTGGTTTGGGTGCTCGGCTCTCCAAGGTCTGTGTGTACATGTGTGTGGGAGAGTGGGTGGTATGTGAACAGAGGTTGAGATGAGTGCCTGTTTGTTTTGTTTTTTTTCCTCTGACTAACGGAGCAGCATACCTTTCTTTCCCCCCCAGCCTCAGCCTCAGACACACACAGTCAGAGGCTGTGGATGCATTGCGGCCATATTGCATGTCACAACCGCTTCTGCACTGTTCTTTGGCAGCTTTAATGTAAACTGAGCACTTGAGTCGGCGCTTCCCCTTAGACTTTAGTGCGCTTTATGTTTTAAATCCGCCCCCCACCCAAAAAAATAAAAAGCTTGCCACTGCCTGGTCAGCGTCCTGCACTCCTGCTCGGAACAGCAGCACAACTGCAGTCACTTTGACCCCCCCCCCCCCCTCCCAAAACCCAATCACCCTGTCTCTCATTTCTTATTTCATTCCTCGGTCGACTTTCTCCGTTTTGCCGTGTTCTTTGTTTACATCTCTTTTTGTTTCGCCTTCCCTCCCCATACGTACTTTTCTGCCGCTCCCACTGTCTCTCTCCGCCGCACACACACAAAGAAAAGGAGCTAAATAGTGTCGGTCCCTTGTTGCTTCATTACGTGAACCATCATTTTCCATCCACCGCTGCTTCATTTCTGTCTCGAATCCATTTTCTTTACCGAATGCAAATCCCTGCCACACTCAACCCCCTGTATATCTGTATACTGTTGTTTTTCGTTGTGTGTGTGTGCATGCACATGTGTGTATGTGTGTTTGCTCCCTGACACAACAGATGGGGCTGCCAAATATGTTGCTGTCTGCATGCATGTGGTCTATTTGAATTCAAATATGAAAGTCACTGGGCGTAGGTACATCTGACCAGGCACGACAGAGTTCTCTGTGTGTGTGTGTGGGAGTGTGTGTGTGTGTGGGATGCTGTGGTGCGATGATTTTTGTGCTTACTGCACCTTTAATAATCAGACCATTAATGAGGAAGGTCTGTCTGTCCGACGTTCCCAAGGCTGCTGTGGCCGACCAATCAGAAGTCCACATGAGCCGCAGCCAGTCATGAATATCAACCAGACTGTTGAACCAAGTGACCAAACGGGCTCAGAAGATCATTCTAATTATCTTGGACTTAAGCAGTGAGGGGAAGAGGAAGAGGAGGTGCTGCCGTTCTTCCTGAGGAGGAGATGTTTAAGACTCTCCCAGGACAGACGAGGCATTGCGGCATTCTGCCGTCACACGAGCGCAGCTTCAATCCAGACAAAGACACCAGAGTGAGAGGAGAGACAAATGACAAGAGAGGAGTCGGGGAGGGGGGGGGGGGATTTCTCACTGTGGCCCTCTGCTCACAAGATAAATATTCTGATGCCTGTTTGTTTATGTAGCATATCATTTAGGTGGCATTCTGGGGGGCAGGGGGTGAATGATAGAATTTCCAACTAAACAACTCCAGCAACACGAGCAATCAGCGGGTGGAAGCTGATGGTGATCCAGGTAGAGCATTCCATTTTGCTGGGGAAAAAGAATGATCCATGATCTGTTTTCCGCATAATAATAATGCACTAATTTTTATTTTTCTGCAAGTTTGATGACGCTGCAGTTGGATAATAGAAAGACATTTTTGACTCAGCTGGAGACGCAGATGTTGTCAGTGCGAGTTGTGATTCTGCGCGTGTCTCGTCCACTTGTGACGCCTCAGTTAGAAGAACTGTCTAAATGTAGAACTTCACCTTTATGTGGAACAGTAAAGTACCCCTCTAGGATAGGTTGACTTGAGAATTCAGTCTCAGAAGAGCCATTGAACAAGAGCAAATTCAGAGGGTTTATGTCATTGATTCATCGTTATTCAGACTGGCTTCCTCCGTAGTTCCAAATGTAAATATTTGCTTGTTTTCTCAGTCCTCTGTGATAAGAAATTGAATACCGTTCTGTGTTTGGACTGTTGGCGGACTAAGACAAGCAGTATGAAGGGCTCAGAAAACTGTGGTGGAGAGTTTACTCAGCAGACACTTCCTCGTGAAAGCGAATTTGAAAGAAAAAGTTTTTTTTTGTTTTTGTTCCCACTTCTTTGAAGAAGGTTCCAAATTTATTGACCAAAAAGCAATAATAAGTGTAATGTCATGTAGCAGGTTTTTTCCAGTCGTTAAACAGAGGCAGGAGAACAGCGGCAGCAGGGAAACTTTGTATTCGGGGACGTGAGTTAAGACACCTTGAAATGATTTAGACTAAGGGAATGTTACTCGTCACGCGCGTTTCCACTGTGTCGGTCATCCGCCTGATTGTCAGGAGCCTCGGATGGTCCGCCGTTGACACCTTTCTGTCGGATATTAAACTTTGTGTGCCCCCTGACCTTTTGAAAGTGACCCGCATGGCGGTTTTTGCCCCCTGGTAGAGCAGCTATGTCAGGGCACCGTTGTGTGTTTGTTTTTGTTTTTTTTCTAAGCCACAAGAGTTTTGTTTTTTTATGATTTTACATTTATTTTGTTATTTGTTTTATCTGAGCTAGTGTACTGTAGGTATTCCACAGGAGATGCTACTAATAACTCGTCATTAACACCTGTATGTAGGGTTGCCAAGATGTGTATAAAATGACAAAAAAGAGAACGTTGATACATTGTTAGCTGTAAAATAGTTTAGAGAAAGAGAAACACATATTTTTGCATTGCAATTGTTGTTGTTCGGGGGGGTTGGGGGGGGGTTGGGTGACGCTGGACCAGTGGTTAAGACGTGTACTGTGCTGCGGCTGATATTGGGACAGGATCGGGGGCCGACTGGTAAATGGATGGACAATTCAGGCAAACAAAAGGCTGTCAGGCTCACTTCATTTTAAGGCTACAAGTCTGAATGTCTGTTTAAAGAAATCTCTCCGACTAAAAAATGGACTCTGCTGTCTTGTACGTGCCAATTTATATACACACGAGAAATTGACCAAAAGAAAGTTTACTTGACCTGGTCCTGGGACCAGCCTTTTTTCTTTTTTTTTTTCTTTGTTTTTTGAACAAATAATAAGCTAATGCTGCTTGAATGTTAAAATTTCCTCTACAGACGCCACCTGGTCACAAAGTACAGCTACTGCAGCGCTGGGGGGGCTGGGGGGGGCTCCACTCCTGCAGTAGCTGCCACTACCACCAGGTGGCCGGAAGCAGTGATCCCCCACAAGCCACGATTGTAACAGAAGAGTCTCGATCACTGTATCCAACAGAGCACCTTAACAGCAGGCCACCGGAGGCTCTGCTGCTCATTCCACAAATCTGACTTCCAAAAATGTCCACAGCTTAGGGTCCCTGATGCCAAATAAAGCTGTCAGCAGATTGAAAGTTACTGACAAGACTTCCAAAAAAAGCAAAGAGCACAGCAGATGTTTTTCTTTGCTCTTCTCCATCCATGACTCAGTCCGCCTGAGTTCTTCCCAACTGCCGATCCACAGAGAGGAAGAAAAGTGACCCGCAGTGGGCCAAGTAGTCGAAATCAAACAAACAAAACAAAAAAAAAGCACCTTTGGGCGAGTGTGCGACTGTCCCGTGGAGCCGCCGCCCTCTGCACCTTCCTGAGCGCGCTCAGTGTGTCACTTCCTGTCTGTGGGTCGGGTGCTAGTGTCAGATGTGGGACCTTTGGTCATTTGTGGGGTGGGAAATGTGAACTTTTGCAAGTTTTTTTCTGTTGTTTTTTTTTCGACAAAGTTCCTTTGATCTTTTTGTTTTTACTTTTTGTACTATTGTTGCCTTTTCATTTTCTCTACTTTTCAAAGATTTGTCACTTACTGTAAGAAAGATGAGGGTGCACCGATGAGCACGAGACCCCCCCCCCCTCACCCCCGCCTGGTGGTGGGATGGTAGGGGGGGGGCGTGTGGGCGGAGGCTGGTGGTGTTCATTTGAACAGGGTTCCTACTCAGCTGGAAATTGACATTGCTGAGCCAAAGTTGTGATCACATCAAACAAACCTTTGAGTCTTTGGTTCTCTGGTCAAGATTCTCACAGAATAATTGTTTCATATTTATACAAAAGTACTCACTTCCCATGTCAAATGTGTTTGTTTGTTGTTTTGTTTTTTTCTAAATGTTCAAATTTGTAAAAGCTGAAGGAAACTCAGGTGAGGGAACAATTTACGATTACTGAAACATTAAAAAATATCCAGTCTAGTGCAGGTCTGTGCTCAAAAAGTCACTTCAAGCTTTTAAAAAAAATCTAAACAAAAAATGGGGCAGCCAAAAGCAGCTGTAACAATAGAAAGTAAAAATGGCCACAACCTAGGAACAAAAGAATATTAAGAACCATGTTTTTTTACCAACGGGTTTAAGGTACGAGAGCAAAGGGTGGATTCTTCCTGTGTAGGGACCCTGCAGAGAACCAGAGGACTAGAGGAGAAAAACTGTGTCATCGTGTGTCTAAAGACTGGCAAAAACAGGAGAGCTGGACGAAGATGCAAACCCCTTCTGACTGAAGAGCATAATCCCGAGGCAAAGCTTTGAGGTTCATGTCTCCCTCTCTGCCTCGCCTCTCCTGCTCTATCTCTTCCTCCCTCAGAGTCTTCGACCGACTTCTCTCCCCCTTTTTTTTCCCCCAGCTTCCCGTGCACTCCTCAAGCATCACGGAGCTTCTTTACTGCTGGCCGCCGCTCTGTAGTCTTCTATCCAGAACCCCTTTACTCCGCTGTTTTCCAAATCCCCACACACCAGAGACAATACTCACGCTGGCATATTTATATATTCGCTGTTTATGTATACATGAAAACAAAAAACGGGCAAACCTCTGAGATACCGGAGCTCGCACCCACACCCGCTGACCGGCCACGCGCTGACCGCCGCGGGTGCGGCTCTGTGTCGCCGATGCAGTTTTTTTGAGAATATAAAAAAAAAAGAAGAAAAAAAAAAAAGAAAAAAGTACCAGTTTACCTCGGGAGCTCTCAGCCATAGCAGAACTTAATCTCCACAGATATCTCAGCGCTGCCAGCAGCTCCTGAACTGCTGCGGCCGCCGTTACAAAGCAGGTTCATACTCTTTTTTTTTTTTTTGGTTTTTTCAGGAAACAATCTGTGGGAGACTCAGCAGAGCGCTCCCAGGCCATCGAAATACACACACAGTGCAGGGTTTTTACTGAAAACGGGACGCGAGCAGAGAGTCCATGTCAACAGTCTTACCTCAGAATCATTCTACAGAGCAGTGGGCGGGGCTTGCTTATGGTCATAGCAACCGTCGCCGCCTATTTTTTACTCCCTCTCCTTGTCTCTGGTGTCGTTGGGTAAAAAAATAAATTAAAAAAAGGTCCCGCAGAACTCTTTTCTTTTCCCGTTTTCCACTATAAATATATAAATATATAAACTGTACATTATGAAATAGAAGCACTATCAAAGTTTGATTGTTAGGTGTGCACTCGCAGCATGAGGTATTATTCTTTATTATTCTTCATAACCCAGAAAAACGAAAAGCTAATTACCAACTTTTGGAACTTTCTTTTTGTGGGGGGGGAGGATGACAAAAAAAATAAATACACAGAGGTAATGCAGTAGCATCTACTGCTGTCAAAGAAAACGCCCAGCCCTAAACACACACACACACACATAAAACACACATCCCAGTCCCCTACACACGCCTTGACCCTTCCATCCGACTGACTGCCCGCTGCCCCCCCCCCCCCCCCCCCCCTGCCATGCCCCGTGTACATGCCAATGTTTCCCTCATGTTTTCCAAGTGCCAATAAGTTTGTGAATTCCTAACTGTGACCCAGTAATAAATTGCACATGAACTACTGTAAAGAGAAAAATTAAACCAGACTGATTAAAAATGAGGAAAAAATCTGAATATCTTAATAAAAGGTTTGTAACAAACAGAACTGACTCCGTGGCTCTGTTTTTCTCTACATTTTTATTTTTCTTGTGTATTTTTTTGCCTTACTGAGAATAACCTTGTGATTCAAAGATCGGCTTTATGGAAAATGTTAATTTTCTACGGTTATGGTATCTGGACATCAGAAGAAAAAGCCTGAACTTTAGGCCACTACTGCCTCTGATGAACAGCGCCGCCGGCCACGTCACATGTTTGGATCTGTTAACAAAAACTAATCCACAATGCTGAAGCGGTTGCCGAAAACCCAACTCCACTCTCGGCGTTTCCATAGAAACAAGGTTAACTGATCATTGTCGGCTTTCTGATGGGGAGCGTGGCCTGTTAAGACCTACAGTTCAACACAAGCACGAGTAGTGTGTGTGGGTTTTTTTTTTTTTACTTAAATGCTCCCAGTAGGTAGTGTCTTCCCTCTTAAACGACCACGGCACACCGCTTAAGTTCAAAAAGGTACGTCTGATCAAGCCAAGCCACAAGACCCCTGGGACATAAAGACAGAGACCAGAGAGGAGGTGATTGTATAAAATCCCAAAGAAGATCCCGAAAGAAGACAAAAAAACCTACAACATACTGACCGGTTTAGCTATTGTCCAGTTAAAGTCTACCTAAAGACTATTCAGAAACACCGGTTTACGGGCTTTGAGAGGAAGCTCCAACCAGGATTCAGAAGCTGATGTAGACAAGTCAGGAAAAAATAAAAATAAAAAACAAAAGCTGGATCACTAAAGGCACATTTTGGCCAGTATGGGAGCACGGCCCTCTGTGGAAGACCAAAAAGCCTTTTTGGTGGGAACCCTCTAACTCTGCAGACCATAAAAACCAGAAAACAAAGGAGGAAGAAATGCCCCCAAAGCCTAGCAGGAACTATTTAACCTCACATGTGATGATTTAGACCTTTCAGGAAATAATTCCACTTTTTAAAAAAGTTATGTATCCAGATGATCTGATCAGCTTCCTGTTTCACAAAAGCCGCCCCAGTTTTCCGGTTCCAGCATCAGAATCACAGGCTAAACCTCATCTTTCTCCCCCGCTGTGAGCTCCATCCTCCACTCCATACAAGCACAGGAAGTGTGATGTTACAACCTGAGCATTTACATTCAAATTCAGCAAAATCCCCCACACACTGTGCTTTTCTCATATATCAATTACTCAAAGTGAATCACTCTGCAAGTCCAAACCTTCCATTCACACACCTTCACACACCAATCTTTATCAGTGTCTCTCAAAAAGGCCCCTTGATATTTCGAAAGATCTTATGCACCAAAGCACCTGTTTTTTGCGCTTTATGAGCCTTTACTTCTTTGACAAATACAAAAAAACTTGTGGCCCAAAGAGTCGGAAGTGAATGCTGAACATTGCAACCGAGTGGAATTCATTTATCCTCCTGGTAAAACTGGGAGTGAGCCAAATCACAGCTAAATGGCAAAATGCTTCATCCACAACACCCGCGTTACAGCAGAGCTGCTAAGGCCGGTGTTCATTAAGAGCACGGTGACAAATGTCTTTTCCTGTTGGTGTTTGCAGATGGGTTAGTTTTATGGCATACAGCTGCTGATCTGGCTGGAAAGATAATTAATGAACAGTGTAAGAAAATGACATTTCTCTGAGAAGTAGGGTCTATCTTTGTTTTAGAGGAAGAGTTTGGTCCATTTGAATGTGTTTCAGTGTCTATAAAAGGTACTTTAAACTCTGTAATGTTACTTGGATCAATTTGACTGAACAGCTCAATGCTAAACATGCTTTTAACTCAAAGCCCAAAGTGAACAGATCAGAGCTCACATGTGTAAGGTTTCCAAGAGTTTGTATGTTTAAAAAAAAAAAAGAGACGGAAAAAGAAGAGAAAATATCACACAGGAAACATTCAAAATACTGTATTCATTCGGCTGTACAGCTCAGTCTACAACAAGATGCTTACAAAGCAATTCAATCTCTTCACAAAGAACAAATGCAAAATAATGAAACTTAAAATCCAACAAAGTAGACGTAGGAGACATCGGGACAACTGCGTATCGGACTTTTAAGCACTTTTGGAGTCCCAACACCTGCTGACTGACTCGTGTTGTAGATATGAAACTTTCACATGTGGTAAAGCAGGGAATTTCAGATCAATAGTTTGCCGTCACTATTGCCCTTTTTCTTTAGTGGAAAAAAAAAGAAAAGCACTTCAATGACGTTCTGTCTGGCTTAAAAGGGCAGAACAGCAAACAGTTGTGTGTGAAATGTAGCCTGCAGAACTAAAAGATAAGGATCCTGATCGTGCACTGAAAACTAGAGTTAAAGCTAAACAGGGGGAAACACAATCACTTTCAGAGGGAAAAATATTTACCTGCACTTATTTGTTTTAATTGCTTTTTTCTGATTCACCCATTCATTGTTTCGACTCACTTGCCCATAGAATTTAAATACTGTCATAAAGTAAGAAAAAAAAAAAACATCTGAGCTGCAAGTGTTAGTTTGAATAATCCTCAACGTTTTAATTATGCAATGCTGCAAAAATACTATTCTTATTCTCAACAGAGTTCATTGTTTGGTCTTTATCTCCTCAGACCCCCTGACAGACACGGAAATCAAGGTCTGCTGAACAACAGATGCCTCAATACCTAAACCGCGCCGAGCGGCTTAAGGATGCCTGTCAGAGGGGTTGTTTTAGTGCGGCTTTTCAGTAAATGTCATGTATAAAACATGCACTTCACATTATGTTGAGCTGTAAAATTGAAATAAAACGTTAAAGTTGTCATGAGCGCAGCGGCTGGGCCCTCCTTGCTTCCATCCTCTGGAGGACTGCACTAAAAAACCGAGAGGAGAAGTCAAAGAGAGGAATACATGGGATAAAGGGAATCCTTCTCGGGCTTAAGAAGCTCTGTTAAAAATTTACGGCTGCTTTTAACTTCCCTGATACCGGGCTGGCAGTCGGTGCCACGAAATGCGCGGAAAACCACAGAGGCTCTTTCAACACTTTCAGTTCATTTGCTCCACCGACGCATGGGGGACAGAATATATAAAAGCAGGCCAAAAACACTCTTTGATTACTTATGAAGGGGAGAACAACTAAAAATATGACAAGCTGTCTTTACATTTCACAGGATCATAATGAGACGGAGCCAACAAAAGACGATTTTTAACGTACTAACATCCAATTACACAAAGAAATTATTAAAGCATTTTGATCTGATATGCAGCACTCGGACAGCTTAGTGTTGCTTGGTGAGATATAAAGAAACGGCGTGTGCGCCGGGCTCCAGCAGAGGGAGCCGTGAGCCCAGACATGGGCCGAATGCGGACGCATCTTGCCCAGCAACTACTCCTCCTCATTAGCTAAAGCTTTTCAATGAAAACGCAAAGCTATTTGCTCAGAGCCAAGGCTGTCTCTCATCATCCGGCGAGAGTAACGAAGCCCTGGCCAATCACGCGCCGAGACGTCTGCGGCGCGGCGAAGGCCGGATGCAGACCTGCTCTCACCTGTGGCAGGAAATGAACACCAATCGTTTCTGACAAAGTGTGCCACCGATTATTAAAAACAGGACGGTGGTTGTCTTTCATGGCTTGCCTGAGCCTAAACTTTTTTTTTTTTCTTTTGGAGAGGGCACACTTTAAAGCAGCAGCTGTTTCCAGCTGTGCCCAGCGCTTCCTGTTCAGCCGAGATGCGTTCACCAGCGAAATCTGCAGCTGTTGTGTTGGACTATGAAGAAAATCTGCGATCCTCAGCCTTGGTTTGGCTGACAGTTTGAAATTAGGAATTTATTTTCCATCCTGATTCACATGTAGGCACATGAACATACTGCACATTTCAAAATCGTATAAAAATATATTTAAGGCAACTCGCCCCTCCCGAGATTCTCCTGATAGCTTAAAACACAAGTATTTGTTTTACTTTATTTGATAAATTGGTTTTAGTACCCTTTAAACCTGCAGATAATCGGGTTTCACAAGTTGAAAATGTCAATATCTCCGATGGCAAAGTGATTCAGCACTGTCGACCACTGTCTATATTTCAAACCCTGCAAAAATCTTGAGCGACGTAAAGTAAGCACCATTGCAACTCGATTTGTTAAACTTACAGATTTGTGTTTTACTCCAACAGCAGAAGTTTCCCGTTGCGTCCCTCCCATCGCGTACCCACCACAACAGAAATGCACAGACGTAAAATACAGAATAACGTCGGAGTTTTGCGCAAGCGAAGCGCTGCTGCTGAGAGACACTTGCCTTTTTCTTCACACAAAATTTTGGTAAAAACGGGGCAGAGGATGAAATCCTGACTTTTCTCTGCCAGTCACCAGTTTCTCTTTGGAGTGAGGAGAGGGGAGTGACTGAGGGGAAAGGGGAGAGACCTCCCGTTTCCTTCTGTCCTCTCATCCTGCCGCGGAGAAGTCGATGAGTAAAATAGAGGGTTCAAAGGTCACAGACCTCAGAGAGCGAGGAAAAGGATTAGGACCACAATCATGATGGCGACCAGCACGCCAATGGCACACCACTGTCTTCGACCTGAGGGACGCAACAAAAACAGCCCTCAGACAAAACACTCAGATGCACCCCGAAAAAACAATCCATTGAACAGTAAGACACTGGTGGGGGAGTTTGGTCTTTAGTGACTTTAAGCTCAAACAACTGCGGCTACAGGAAGTTATTGGAGGGATTTTTTTTCCTGACTATAAAGACTATATTTTCCTACTTTAAAAAGGGCAAAAACACAGAACTCCACTGAGGGCTGAGATGTAGAAGCCTGTGTGTGTGTGTTCGCTTACTGCTCGTCATGTGGGACACTTTCTCCAGCTTCTTCAGAACAGAGTCCATGCGGGACGATGTCTGATCCATCTCGTCTCCGAAATCACCCAACATGCTAAAACAAACAAACAAAACAACAAAGCAGTCAGATACAACAGCGACCAAATGCATGCTGCATGCAAACTCTAGACGGGTGAAGATATGCTGAATTAGCAGGAAAACATGGAAGTGAACACAATGAGTGCTCATCAGTACAAAACCAAACCATGAAAGGGTTGGCAGTTGGAATCCCCTGTGACTTCCTGACCAGAGAGAACTCCGTTTACTCACACAGACTGCTCGTCAAGCTCATCTCCGATCCGTCCGGACATGTCTTTGAGGACTCTGATGCTGCCTGACACCAGCTCCAGCTGCTCATCCTGCTCCTGAATGATCAGCTACACACACACACACACACACACACACACACACACACACAGATTATGCTTCAGAGGATGTTACATTTACCCAAACTTTTAACTGACCGACTTCAAAGCAAGTTTATCGTAAATCTCAGTCTGTATTGAAACATGCTTTTCTGCTCTAAGAAAGACTAAAGTTGTGCAGACTGATCCATTCATCTTTAAAATCTCTTCTTGTAAAATATTAATCTGTTAGGCACTGTCTGTTTTGTCTTTGTCCTGTTTTTTCTGGGATTTGATACTGGTAGGAGGAGAAAAAGAGTATAAAGTATCTACCCCAACAAGACAAATGTCTCAAAATGGTAAAAACGGAAATAACTGTTGCTTCTTTCATTCAATCAGAGGTGTTTATAAGCTTCATTTCCGATGCTAATTTCCTGGTTAAGCCACAACCTGACAGGATGTGCGATGATACGCCTGTATCACCCGACACCACTGTGAACCCACAGCACAGGAAGCAAAACCAACAGGGATGATAAAAAAGACAAGAAATTAACAATAGAAGATTAGCAACTGCCTCTGATGTTTTTTCACTTAATCCATAAAGTGAGAGCAGAAACAATCTACACTAACTTTTTTTTTCAAACCTTTAACTGTCATTCTTTATTATATTTTACTCAAAAAGTGGTGCAAACTCAGTCTACTTCTACTCTATTTCAGTAAATAATTGTGGCCCTTTTTGTACTTTCATAGAAACATTTTAAATTGCCCTACTGGAATAATAAAGTTGACTGAATTGAAATTTAGTTGAATTTTGAATTTCTGAAACTCAAAATTTTTATAATCGGAACCTAACTGGGACATTATTTTTCTCTGGTTCCTTTCATTAATCATTGATTTAATTAATCAAGGATCCCAACCCTCCTTTGTTTTTCTATATGTTTGATCTATTTCTTCATCCTCTGACTTATTTTTTCATCCAGATTTTCCTCTACCTGCTGTTGCTCCTGTTGCTCCTCGATGTATCTGGAGTTTGCTGACACAAGATGAGCCTCGAGTCCTGTAGACCTGTCCTGGCTTGTTGAGGCCATTAAAGCCTGGAGAGACACACATGGTAACATACTAACAAACACCAGAGTTAGCACGGTTCATTTGGCCTGTTCATGCCTTGAAAAATGTCCAAAGCGTTACATTTAGCTTAGTTTTTTTTATTATTAAAGTGCCATAGTATTGGTACTGAAAAATACGTTTTGACTCTGATTGGAGAATTATTAAGTGCGAGTCATGGCCAGCACAAAATATTTAAAACGGTGGAAGCAAAAATGTACCTGTCTGTTCTTTTTCTCAGCCTGAGCCACAGCAGAAGGGCTGGATAACTGATCCTTCATATCCTACACAAACAGACACACAGAGACACATGCACAATTTGACAAAATAGAAATAAAAAATTACTTTAAAGGTTTGGGTGAGTTTGTTGCTTTGCCATTATCATCAACCAGAAAATCTAAATGTCATAAAGAACTTAAGTTGTCTGGCTCCAAAGACTGAGTCCGCTTTAGGTTTTAATAAAGGATTCTGTCTTTGACTGCATAATTTGACGGAAATCGACTCCTATTTTCTTTGGCAACAGATTCAGTTCATGAAAGAGAAAAATGCCTTCAGAGCAGCACAGAAAAACAGACTCATGGGACTTAATAATAACCTCAGACATGCCAACAACAACACATGAATTACAGCTTTGTTCAGGTGTAAACAGCGCTACTCAAACTGATGTTTGGCTCAGTGTTCACAATTTGGATGCTTTGTTGTTGAGAAGCAAGATGTCTTCAGACAAAATTCTACTGTCTCTCCTATATTCTGGAATACCACTCTGATATGGGTTCAAATGTTTCCACTGGCTTCAATGTATCCATATTCTTACTAATAAAAGGCCATGGCTGGTTCTTAATTTAGCTAATTTACAAATACTCATTTGAAAGGAGTATTACACAAAACAAATAACAGCATGAAAAGACAACAGGATTTGAAGTCATGATTCATGTGGCTGGAGAGATTAAAACGATCCAATTTGTGTAGTTCACCTGAACAGACTTCCTGGTTCGCTCGACAAAGTCTCTCCTCTCCTGAAGTTCATTGTCACCCAGTCGGAACTTCCCTGGGTTCGACTCCACAATGCCTGAATCAGTCAAGGATCAACCAGACTGTAAAAAAATCTATTCAAGCACTCACTAAGATTTTTTTTTAAGCTGGGAATGGAAAAGAAACATGGATTTGGTGCATGTAAAATAAAACTTCAGTTTTAGAGCAACTTAGTCTACATTGTGTTTACTCACTAAGATCTTCATATTTGCCTTCATCAAGTCAGAAATTAAGATGGAAAAAAACCCATGAAAAGAGAGTGAGAAAAAAAATTGTTGTAAACATACTGATGTATATATGACAATATGGGCTGAGGTTAACATTTGTTTGTTTTAAAAGATACTGATGGTTTCACTGAGGTCCTCCAGGTCCCAATCTATAGCTCTCAGACAGTTTCGCAGTTCATTGGCACTCCAGTCAAGTTCATCTCGACTCACCTAAAGCAAAAGAAATCAACAAACACTCTTCAAAAAAACAGCTGCAAATTGGGTCATCAAATTCATATAGCCTATTTAAGTTTAATGGTGGTATTCAAAATGAGCTTTGCTTCAATTCTAAAGATAATACAGACAGACATTAGAATCTGTAAGGTCAAAGTTTGTATCTAGGTTTATCTTTATGTCATTGAGTACGTTTTAGAGGTTGTACTTTTACAAACCTTTGAAAGTAAATCATATAAAATCCACAATGGAAACAGACAGGAATGGAGCATTCCTACCCATTTTGGACATATCCTTTATTATGTTATATGAGGCTGGAAAACAATTACCATGCTTATCAGTCTCACCTGCGTCCCATCCTGCAATAGTTCCTCCCACCTATCAAACAGGCCTCGAGCACGAGAGAGGGCTTTCTGCACTTCTCTAAAACAAACAAAAAAACAATAAACATAAAAATGATCTTCATCAACATGAAATTAGCTTTCCCTTTTTTATTAACCTTCAGAAACGTTGCCGTTTTGCCGAGAGTACTCGGAAGCTACACCCCTCTCTAAATCAAAACATCTAACTTCACCGCGTCTTGTACATTTCCTCAAAAGATATTCCCAAAGGACACCAAGTTCTCATTAGAAGACAGATAAAACTAGATGGTATATGGGATTTCTCGTGAATAAAAAGTTCCTTTATGTCTTTCCAAACATATATATAGCACCTCTACGCCACTGACACCAAAGCACTGCTGCTAGTTAGCAGGAGCTAGCTGCTGAGCTAACTTAACTAATTTAACTATTGTTTCATAAGCCAAAAAACTAATAATCACGTGTGGTTAAACATTTGAAACGCAACTAAAGAAGATACAACGAACATTTACGTTTAAATAACATTTCTTCTTACCCTTTCACAACGAAAAATGGGTCTTCTATCGACATGTTGCTTCCTTCCTTTACCGGCAGTGCGCATGCGTACGTCACGCAAAGACGTTATCTGGCATGTTTGCGTTTTGAACGCAAGAGACTGGATACGACCTATAGTTCTGTCTTAGAACTATAGGTGTGTCTGTTTTTACAGTAGGTTGCAAAGTTTAATTTGAACTTGTGAAAAACACAGTAATAATTATGTAAACTACAGATTTATTTTCCCTGTGTCTGAAAAATAATCGGAATAATCTGAACTTGGACAAGAAAATTTTGATTTATTAAAGTCAGGAATGTTGGACCATGTCTTGGGAAATATAATGTACATAATTATAATGGTGCTCATATTATTGTTTACACATCATCCCATATTTGTGATACATTTGTTTTTAAACAAACTCTTACAGAAATGCAAATATTATTAGGTACTGAAAAATAATCATTTAATTTAATTTGAACCAGTTATTATGGACTATATAATAAGAAAACATGGCAGGGTTAATCCAACAGGTTTTGTGTTCAAACTGTCTCAGAATAAATAAAAACATCCTATTCTGGACCAACTTAATTTGAATGTACATATATATATATATATTCTTTCTGACAAGACAGTGTCTATTTTCATAAATACGATACATTGAAATGGGTAAAAAAAAAAGCGAAAGAAAAAAATGCTCAGTTTTGTTTGCAGTGTTTTTTCTGTCTCTTTGTACTTCTCTCCATCCTTTCCCACCCACTTTTTTCTCTATTCACATGGTTTGGTTTTCTCTTTTACCCAGGCCTGCCCAGCTCCTTCCTTCCTGTGTTCATCCTGTTTCCTCCTCCTTCATTCTGGTTCCTTTCATCCTTTCCTGTGAAAATTCACAGCTGAAGTCATAAAACATCACTCTTGACAGACACACGCACACACACACACGCACACACACACACACTTACCTTAAAATAGCCAGTAATACAATTCTTAAGATATCTATTTTTAAAAGATCTGTTTCAACCAGCACTCAGTCTGCTTCTTACTTCAGCAAAACAACTCCAGTTCATTGCTCAAATCCCAGCACCAACCCAGGTAAATAAATCATTCATTTAATTTAATCTTAGAATGACAAATTCCAGTTCCAAGAAGGTCAGTTTAGCTGTTGGTACTTTCAAAATGAGCATGTTGAATATTTGTAATGATGTTAATCTATCTGACAACTAAAAGCACAACTTAATAATTAATTTTTTCCTTCCTTTTCTCTTTTAGAACTTTTCTTTTTGGCTTGGCTATAAACTTATTCTGCTGAAATGTTGTCTGTAATGAGGTGAACTAAATATTCCCAACTGAACAACTCAACCGAAAAGCCTTGACATCATTCTTTTAAGCCACTCCTCTTCCAGTCACCCATTCACCACCAAGTGCCACTCACTACAAACCTCTTAAAAAAAATGTGTTTTTTTATTTTTAAAACATTTGGATGCTTTGGATGCTTATTTATTTGAAATGGTTGCAGCGGTTAGCACTGTCACCTCACAGTGAGATTGCTCCTGGATGTTTTCTTTGTGTATTGATGGGCTCTCTCTGTGTACACTGGCTTCTTCCCAACATCAAAAAACATGCAGGTTAGGTAGGCTTCCAATTTTAAATTAACCATAGGTTTGAGCATATATGGTTGCCTGTCAACCAAACATCATGCCATGAGAGAAAGTAGTCAAATAAGACTGTGCAGGAAGGCTGTGTGATACTCCCTCACCATTAATCATGACTGAGATGGAGACATGGAAACCTATTCATAACATCTTTTTCCTATGAATAAAAAATTTACTGAATTACACAATCAAACTGTTTAGCTTATCCGATATAACTCAAAGCATTTCATATTTTACTCCATTATCAGATATACTTTCTTAGTAAGAACTTCCCTCTATAAAAAGTCCCTTTTAATCATTTTACAAGATTACCATCCATCCATCCATTATCATTTTACAAGATTACATTTGAGATTTTAGAAACTTCCCCCCAAAATGTTCTCCTTTTTACTACATGATTTATGTGTCCCTAGCATAACAAAAGGAGCCGTCTCACAGTCAGTTAGCTTAGTCAGAGAAATATGAGTCTATAAATAGAGGCTCTGACCCATTCCCTAGTGGTGCATTTACATGCTCCACAAGGATAGCCAACCATAAGCTTTGCATTGTTACCTATGGCAGCACTGTCACTAAAAACCACTGACATACATTTTCAAAGGAATTTTTGCTTTCCCAAGCAATGGCAAAAACCTACTGATAATCAAGAGGCTGCTGTTGCTTGACAATGTAAATAATTTTAATATAAAAATGACTTAACTATATCTTTATTTCGCAACTACTTGAGTATCCTTCCACTCTATACAATCATGTGTCCGTTCATCCAACAAATATGTGTTAATCACATCACTTTTTACAAACTGGATTTCCAGCTTATTAAGTAAGAATATAGTGGCTGGACAGATACCCTTTGCCCACCAGCAAGCTGCATACAACGCAGAAGTAAGCGCCAGTAAGCTTTCATAACTTCCACTGAATCAACGGCAGGTTTGGTGAGAACAGTCAGTAAAATTAACTAGTAAAACCAAAAACCCAAAACATGAGCAAGAAGTGATTGCAACCTTTTTTGAGCAGCAGCTGAATTTTTAATTGGGTTTTTTACACAAACAAATCACAAGTCTACTCGGCCTCACCGAATGGACGGAAAACAGTGTCCAGCTGTAAAGATGGTATGGTTATATAGAAAATGAAGGATTGCTTCTTAACTTGCAGTGAGAGGGAACACATTCTAACCATCTGCTGATGTCAATCAAACTCTCCTGTTGATCACCTTCATCATTACAAATCATAATGGCTTTTCTGCTTTCTCTGCCTCCTGCCTGCAAACTCTATACTTTTGCAACTAGGTCATCTCCCAGCCCTACCAACCGCTGTTTACATTATATAAAGAAAAGCTGCACAGTGAGGAGTCAAGCCCCACCCTCTGGTCTGCATTCACACGCACACACAGTTCACCGCCCATTTGGCTTCAGGCAGAGGCCGAGTAAGTATAATCACACAATACATTGTCACCATAGCGACTAGTGCAGATCTTTCTTTGGTTGGACAAATAACAGCCAGCTGTGTCGAAAGTAAAAATGTAAAATCACCTGCCAGGAAAATGTGAAACCTTGAAGTTTCAAATGCAGAAAGTATTTCATTTCAAATGCAGGACACTTCTCCTTTTTAATAGCCATTTGAATCATTGAATTACAAATGCTGCGGGCAAATATTGGCACGTTTATGATTATCGGGGAAGGAAATAAGTGAGGGTGTTTCCATAACTCACACAAAACAAGTTTTACAATGATGAATCTCAGAGCAGTAATTGATGTCGATAATGATAACACGGCCAATTAGCTCAGTCATTGTATAGTAACCAAACACCAAACACAGTTACTGTCATTATTGTTGTGTGAGACACACATAGACAGGAGCAAAAAGAAAGTTATGCTACTCTTCCCTCCTGACTTGCATATCAATGTAATCTTTTAGGTCCATAATTCCTGAAATCTCAGAGGTATAAAAATATGTAGTCTAAAAAAAACTTTGTATGTATGTATGTATGTATGTATGTATGTATGTATGTATGTATGT
>CAJRST010013335.1:6997485-7153540 GCA_907169785.1 Menidia menidia
TATGTATGTATGTATGTATGTATGTATGTATGTATGTATGTATGTATTTATGTATGTATGTATGTATGTATGTATTTTATTTCACCTTAACATATGATGTGCACAAATGCACAGTTTTGCGCTTTAGGAACGGACAAAAAAAAAACTACCTGTCTTTGCCGTGTTAATATCTCTCAAAGGTTTATTTCCATTGAAAGCAGCGTTGCAGGCTCCTGCAGTTTGACCTCAGTCGTTCCGCTGCCTGGTAACCTTATTTACACCGGTGACTGCACCAAATATGGAGCGCAGGTGACGCCATCGCTGGTATGCCCAGTTCCAGGCGAACAGAGCGCGAGGAGGAGGGGCTGTGGTTGCGCGTCCGCGTCATGGCTTTTCCACTCAGTGCGTCCCCCAGGGGCTGTTTTACTACCGGATGGTCCATATATGGAGGGGTTGTGTATGTGTGTGTGTGGCTCTGTGTTTGTATGTGTGTGATTGAGTGACGTAGTGCACAAAGTACCGAGAAACTACACTTCTCTCCTACGTGAATTTTTCGAACTGTTGGATGACTTGTTTCAAGAATGTAAACAGTGACTGACATAATATCACGATTTTTAGGTGGCTTCTGTTTTGAATTGTTTAAATTTATTTTAATTCAGTGAAAAGAGTTTTTCATATTAAAAATATGGTATATAGTCCATATAGTAAATATGCTATTGTTTTCTTATGCAGTGAATATATTACTTAAATATTATAAGGTACATATACGTGTTGCACGTTTATTAGTGTAGAGATTATCTAAAATATTGAATGTGTTATAACTCAGTTAGACTATTTTTACAATATTTTTTTTTATTATTGACATAAACTTCGTATGTCAAGATATATCAGGTTGGATAACCGCTGATAGCAATTCAAGCGTAAAGAAGATTTTCATGAGAAAACAGAACCGAGTTATTTGCATATTGGAGGAAGTGGGTGATAAGACGAAAGAAAGGGTAGACAAAGCACCATAAAGTCGCGTTGGCTAAATTAATATAAACAAGAATTAATCTAAATAAGAAAAAAAGAGATTATTTCTAAGGGAAAAGGGCAAACGAAACAGATGGTGTGTGAGTGTGTGCGTGTGCGTGTGTGTGAGTGTGTGTGCGGAGCGGTAATAGCAGGTGTGGGCGGCGCCTGCTTGTCACTTACAGAGGAATGAAGTTCACTTTACGTCATAGAGGAAATAAAACGGCGCCCTACTACTCGTGCTCTCATTTCTCCGAGCACAACAGCTGGTGAGCAGCCGAAGTCAGCTCCGACTTCGGATTTACATCAGAAACAAGACGGAGAAGTAGCCTAATTCATAGAACAGGAAGACCTGTCGCCTCTGTGATCAGTGCCAAAAATAACCGTGCGTAAAAACGCATACGAGAAAAAAAATGAGTGCTTCAACCGCAATGGAAGTAAACTTGGAAGCAAGACGTATCTTGGCCGTATCGATAAGCAAGCTGTATGCCTCCAGGACCCAACGAGGGGGGCTGAGACTCCACCGGAGCCTCCTGCTCTCCCTGGTGATGAGGTCCGCCCGGGATATCTACCATTCTTCCCGGGAGAACGGCGGGCCAGACTCAACGCAGTGCGCTACGGAGGAGCCCATGGACACCAGTTCCGGGGAACAAACCCTGGTGCCAGAAAGTCAGCCCGAGCAGCACACAGCCGTGAACGCGGTGGACACGGCTCCCCTGGAGCCGGACAATCAGGAGGACGAGCATGATTGTGAAATCACTGAGGACAAAGAGAACTTGAGCCCGGCGAAGCAGTCCAGGAAACGCCGGGGCAAGGCGTCGGCTGCGCCCGACTTCCTTCCCAGTAAGAGGGCGAGGCTGGAACCGGGCGAGGAGAGGTATGCAGCCCCTCTGAGTAGCTGCCGAAGCGGGGTTGGGGAGACCCTGTCCACGTTGTCTCTGAATCAGGTTATACCTGCCTTCTGAACAGACGGAGGGGGGAAAAAGAGCCTCCAGTGAGACTTTTAAATGGAGTGATTATCTACTCCCTGTCTGTCTTTAAGGACAGTTTGATCCCTTTGCGCACCAAGGAGCTGACCTACATCAGCAGTGCCGAGACAAAGGGATTACAGGTGCCACGGGTCAAGTTGCCCGGTCAAACTCGGTGTGCCTGCCCGGGCTGGTAAAGCCCCAGCCGAGAAAGAGCACACGCAGAAAGGAGAAGGAAAGAGTCAAACTGAGCTACGGTTCTGGAAAGTTTGAGGAAGAAACAGAAGGGGGAACTGGTTGTGTTGTTTCCCGATGACTCACCCCTCAGTTCAGTGAGTCCAAACGAGTGACTGCTGCTGAGTCAAAGTGTGTGGATGTGTGAATCAGCACAGAGTCAATCAGAGAAGCAGTGAAGTGGTAAACAGTCGACCACATGACAGCACACACACACGAAACAGAGAACTTCGGGGTATTTCCTGTCTTCATACCCAGAACTTTGACTCAAAAGACTGAAAGAGGAAGGACAGTTGAGGCAGATACTGCCACGGACAATTTTTACACACACATTCGATTGCTGCTGTGGACTTTGATAAATCGATACTACTGCTCTGGGACTGTCCTACATACTGAGTTCACACAGAGCGTTTTAGAAAAGCAAGCTCCTCTACATGGGGCTGTAAGCCTGTTCGTCTAAACTTTGTATGTGTTCGTGTTTTTAATGTCGCTGAACTCATCTCGTTCATGCCTGACCTGTGAAAAAAACATTACCTCACATTCCAAGCTGCTTTCGGTTCATGTAATTGAAAACATGTTGTAATCATCTGTAATAAACCTGTTGAGCGAGTAATACTTTGTCCCAACCTCTTTTCTTCTGAACCATCGCAGAGTTTCTTTTTTAGAAATGTTTAAATCTCCTGAAAATGACAGCCACACTGGAATACCTCCACTCCAGACACGCACGCACAATTTATTTACAAATTAAAGGGCTAGGGGGTTTACATTAGGCTCCAGCTCACAGGGTCAATCCCTGTTAAGAGGGAGGAGGCTGGTACAGGCCAGCACCAGTCTGGCCTGCTGCCGCTAATCTCCCGCTCACAATAAGACGCACACACAGCTTCCCCCGTCGTACCATTTCCTGTGGATTACGACACCAATTCTGAATCACATCCCACTCCCAATATGACCTGACACCGATTCATACAGGGGATAATAAAAAAAAGTTATGCAACCTCACAGCAGTAACCCAGGCCAACCTCTAATCGCTGCGTAAGGAAGAGAGCAGGGCGAGGGGGGGGGGGGGGGTGTTTGTGGCCTGCAGGCTTCTTTGTCATCATGAAAACCTTTTGGAATATCACTGAACCCTCAAACTCACAGGTGATTGTGTTAGTCAGGTTGTTATGAATGTTGTGTTTGCATTGGTTACCTATCACATCAATCCCCACTCTCCCTTTTCTTTAATGAACAGAAAACATGACAGTAAATCAGGAAGAAAAACATAAAGATTTTGAAAGGCATGAAACAAAATAGGGTGATTGAAAGACTTTCTCTAAAATAATATTTTTTTTTTTATTACACAGAAAAATATACATCTGAAAAGCCGCACATTTAAGCCATCAGTTTGGACAAAATGTCTCATATCTTGTTGGTATGATTTGGTGGCATGTGGCACAAAACATCTTCGGCTTCAACCATATTTTAAACATTTTTAAACAATTGACTAACTGACAAAACCTGTGGTTGTTCAGTTGACAATTTAAATGGATTTGCATCATTGTTGCTCAAATAAAGCAGATCTGCTACTCACTCGTACCTTAATGGAGGCTTTAAACTGACAAAAGACAACTGAGCATCATGTGGGATTTTTTTATTTCATTCACTTGTTTGAATGTTTCTTCACATGTTGAAGTGGAAAAATCCTTCAAAGCGGTCTGTAAGAGATTTGGACTGTGATGGAAACCACTGAGATCCAAACATTACATGTATGGGTGTTGTTTTCATGAGTCAAAGCACAGAAGCTGGATTAATACTGTGTGATTGTTAATATCAGTAAATATCCACACAGCAGGAATGGCCACATAAAGCCCCAGATCAGAGCCTTATTATTGTGACCTTGATTCTGCCAACTGTGTGCTGGCTTAACATATATATATATATTAAAATTAAAGTAAACATCCAGAATATCTGGGTCAAACCATATGGGAGACGATAAATGCTATCTGTTTCTTTTAAATTCATCCATAAATCCTTCTTCAAAGCAGCAGTTTTTGTTTGGCTCCATTTGATTTCAGAGTGTAAAGGGATATAGCAACATGGAAAACTAGTAAATAAAGTGTCATGATTGGCTCGCGGACCAATATAACAAATCATTTAAGTGTATACTCATTGGAATGTAACAGAACACTGATTTGACCCTATATCATACACATGTACTCATACACATTTCATTTTTCATATAACCAAACCTCGGTAAAGAGTGATTACACTGTTAAGTCTCTGATGTTGGTCATTACTCAGCGTCATGCTTAAACTCTCAATCAGTTGATTTTCAAGGAGCCTCAAACCTTTACCAGAAACACTGGATTGATTCCACCTTGCTGCTCTCCGAGCTTAAGTTTTCCCCGTTGAGTACACCAGTAGAGGAACACAGTGTTCCTCACAGCTACATAAGAAAACAACATGTCCTTGGACAGTTCATGTGCTCCAGTCAAACATAGCTACCCACATATGTTGAAAACAGGCCCATCGTGGCTTAATTCACCAGTTCCCACTGAATTAAAAGAATTAGCAGTTTGTCAAAATAACCTTTATGGAGCCAGAGGGGCAAATAATCCTTTTTAAGAAAATACAATTCGCAGTTTTTTTGTACTTTTTTATTTCAGGGAGCTTTTCAGCTTCAACAACAGAGGCTCTAATGTGTTCTCATTTCCAGGAAATCTATTTGTCCAGCAAGTAATCAAACAAAGACGTTCACGGCTGTTTGAGGCACAGCTTTTCTTAGCGGCTGTGCAGTTTTACAGCTGTGGCTCATGTGGACAAAGTCATTTGATTCTGGCCAGTAAAAGTATTCATCATAGTACACATCCTTTCCGCATTACGAATGGAAATATTCAGTGTTCCATCCATCCATTTTCTTTACCTGCCTATTCCATTTGGGTCGCGTGAGGCTGTCAGTGGGTTAGAGGAGTGGAACGGCCAGAGGTAAAAACAAAACAGACAACCACACACACCCACACTCACTCACTCCTAAGGATAATTTAGAGTTGCCAAATATTTGTGCCTTAACAACTTCTTTGTTAAAATTCCTCAGTTTGTACATCAGCAGGGGGACCGACCTTTCAATTTCAGCATATCAGCTGGTTTTATTGTTTTGTGTTTTGAGACGTTGGGGCTCTTGTAAATTCTAATAACCCGATTAAATGCCCCAACATCTAAACGGGGATAATGACATTGGAGCAGATTTGGCAAATGCTAGTTTATATCAACAACGCTCTACTGTTGATATGTGGTGTAACTGAAGCGCATGGTTTTAACCCATTAGAATCAGCACCATATTGATCTGTCTGCCAGTACTTCCTGGCTTCTCGGCTCATAGCTCATTGAGCCACTCTGAGAGCTTCCATAAATCCATAAAATTGTCAAACGTATAAATATGAGGTCTATCTTATCAAACCTTTAAATATGAGGTCTACAGCTGAGAAGGCATAAAGAAGATAAGACAGTTAAACATTGATGTCTTGCCAAATGGTACATAAACAGCGATAAACAGAGCACTTGCTGGGAACTATTTTCAGCATCAGAATAATCCACTTTGGCTGCTCCAGTGATAATTTCAAGCACAATTGGTGACGTAATTGAAACAAAAGTGCTCAGAATCCCCAATCCACTCCAAAGCTAATAGTTTCTTAATGGAGGAATAATTTGTGTTAGAGATGCAACAGTTTTCAGACATTAGAGGAGCTGTACTGGGCAAAAGAACGAGACGTTTCATGTTAAATATTGAATATCAACTCATTATAACGTTGATCTTGTATTATTTGTCTCTGAAAGAAGGAACAGGAATATAATATTCTTTATGTTGTATGATGCGGGATAAATTCCACTGGTGCCGTCACAGCCGAGCAAACTGTGGAGGTCTTTTCAGCGGTGGATTCCCTGGACTGATCCTGCAAAGAGTAGCTGTACAAGAGGCAGCGTGATTAAGATGCAGAGAGCAGAGGCCAGACAGTCGCAGTGACGTACAGCTCCGACAGCTATGAGCTAAAAAAAGAACGGCACCGGAAATGTCACAGGATGCATGCATGCATTCACCGCTGGTCCGACGAATCAGTGGGAGCTGAGTGCAGATGTGCGTAGATACAGATGCACTGTACATGATCACAGCCGTTATTCAACAAGCGTTATTCAATCATATACCTGCAGACAAATGTGACATAAATAGAACTCCATTAATATGTGAATACTTGAAGGGCGTGATTTGAGATGATTATGGAAGATGGAAAACCCCCAAAATGAATGAACACTAAAGCCACGTCAAATTTGAATATCTGCTTCTTAAAATACTATTTCTAAGGATGAACTAATATTTGCATAATGTTAAAACATGAAGATGTGTACATGTTTGATATTTCACCCATCTTTCCATATAATTTGCTGAATTGTACCTACAAGGGTAGGGGGTGGAAATGATGCTCTGTGAACATGATCAATTGATGATCACGTCCCAAAAGGTTATCAATTCATCATCTCTTCACACTCCCAGTGATGATGTTTCATGCCGGCAGACGGAATGTTGATTATGAATGTACAGTGAAGAATGCTTGTGTGTGTTCGACTGAGTGTGTCTGGCATCATCAGAGCTGGCAAAGACAGGAAATGATGCGCTGAGCCTGGAGGGCAACAGAATATGGAGGTGGAGTCTATTTTAAGACTTTCCTGCAGAAGGACAGAGTGCCTGATACATCTGGTCGTGTGTGACTGTGTGTGTTACCGCTGTGGGTTTGTGAACGGTGCAGTGGCTACACTAATGGCAAGAGAAGCTTTTAGTGACCTCAAGTTCAGAGAGATTTATATCCCTTCACTTAAACTGAATGGAAATAATTCTTCTTGTGTTTTTTATGCTCTGAGTGTGGGTGCAGTGGGTTTGAGGAGGTGGGGAAGAGACAGACCGATGAGTGGACACATAGTCACAGACAGGAGGAGGAAGATGGACAGATGTGAGCAGAATGAATGCACAAACAGTGGCGGGCGTTCGAAGAGACGGAGGGGGAAAATAGAAAGGAGTTAGATGTCAACGTGATGATGAGACAACAGAGGGAGGGGGCGTGTAGGACATGAGAGAAGGCTACACATGAGAGAGCAGGTTTGTGTGTCCTCCACATCGATCGCAGTGACGCAGCGCACAACGTAGACAACAGGGGGAGAGAAAGGAGGAGGGACGAAGACTGAAGAAGGGGGTTCGAAATGAATATTTCTGAATTAGAAAAAAAAAAGTGACACTTAAAAAATGTTTGATTATTGAAAACCATTCAAATATTCAAAAGAACTAACACAAGGTTAGAATATATGACTAGCTGATTAGTTTTGTTTCCCCAAGTATCATAATCTGTAAAACTTTTGACTTAGCACATACCTAATTGTAGCATTCCATACCAAATCCAAGTGGAGAAAAGGATTTCAATTGGAATTAGAAAACACAGCAGTGTTTACAAGCCCTCTGCTTGAATCATTTTACTGAATGGAAGAATTAATCAGATAACAGCTCAAGTGAATCCTATAACTTGCAATTTACAACTGAACAAATTAAAGGCATGCCTTTAATCACACCATTGAGACAGGATGCCTGTCTATACTCTTGCTGCTCCTTTGAACATTTGCTTGGTTGCATTAATCATTCAGTGAAGCGTAGCAGAAAACATACCGTTGTCATTGTTCAGTATGCCAAAAAGTTGTCAAAAATTGAAAGTAATTTATGTAACTGACACTTTCTTTCTCCCCTCTGAAGGATGATAGTCAATACAAGCTTTGTATATTTATATGTTCAGTTTATATACTCCTCTGGGCTTCTAGAAGATGAAAATATGATTCTCAGAATCTCATAGTTTCTTTCAGTGAAAGCTACAAAGGAACAAATTTCATACTGTCATTACGGATTCGAAACCTATAGCCCTTAGTGAGTTAAATGTGTCTTTTACCTTTGATACTCTTGCTCATCATTTAATTGTAATAGCTATACTTTTAAAACATTCCATACATCCTTACCTATTTCACTCCACGATGTGATAGATTTCTACACATTACTATGTACTGCCAGTGTGATGCAGGCATGAAAATGTCATGGCATTATGTATAACGTGGATGTGTATCTCTGTAGAAGAACAATAAAGCAGACAGAGGGATAGGTAGAATGCATTCTCTCTGGTTTATTCAGGTTCTTTAGGAAGAATTCTGTTTGAAATTACAAAATGCACTTTTAGAAACAGCAGAGATAAATAAACAGAGGAAGAGAAAGAGATGGTCAGGGTAAGAGAGAAAAAGAGACGGAGAGAGAAAGAAGGGAATTCATAGCCAGAATAAATGGGAATAACATCACCAGATTCAGGTTCAGGCAGCTCTTTACTCTCAAAGGATTTGTTTTTCATTAAGGAAAAGTTATGTTTGCATTGCCTCCCTCTTCAAAATCTTTTTTTCAATTATTTTCTTTCATAATGTTAGTTTAAGTGTTATCTATCCTCGTTGCCCCCTGTTTTCCCCTGTGAAGGAACTGGCAAATATAACAAACATTCTTTGATTTCATCACCAAAGTCATTTCCATTTTTTGTCAGGGTGATATACTTTTTTGATTTTTTGTCTTTTTTTAAGTCAGGTTTTTTACATTTTTGTTTTTAAAAATAGAAGAAAAAAGAAACACATTGCTCTTAAAAACATCTATTCATATATATATTTTTACATATATATATATACATATATATATATATATACATATATATACATACATATATATATATATACATATATATATATATACTTTATATTTAATACTTTTATTTCCTGAAGTTGACTTGTTACCCCACATAGTGGCATGCACATTGCACATGCAAATCTGTAATTAAATACTTCTCTTTTATCTTAAATTATCATATTTTTCTCTTTTTTCCCCCAACTTTCTGAGTGAATCCTGTATGGTTTTCTACTGTGGCACTGGTTTGATTTCTGTGGAGTCGAGCAGTAGATGGCGAGCCTTTTAATGAAATGGATGGTTGGTAGTTGCCTCCTAGAGTTTCCTCAGTACAATCTTGACACCAAAAAATTTGCTCTGCTGGTATCTTGAACCATTGAAATGATATTTATCATTTTATATATATTTCTAACTATAGATGAAACGTTAGAAGTGTTGTTTTTATTTATTTTGAAAACTTCTCTTTGAACCTATTGTTATGTAATTGGTACAATTTTGGCCAGAGCCATCGAACAAACAATAAACTTTAGGTGTAAATTGTTCCAAACTGTTCACAATTTAGGGTTAGAAAAACAAAATAAAAAATATTACACTACAAATTTCTGAAAAATAATAGCATAAAGATTATAAAAACAGAGCATAGAAGGACAACCTACTTATATTTGCTGGTCTCCAAATAATATGGCATCATCAGATTATTTGAGATACATTAGCCTGAACACAGCAGCATCCTGAACACTGACTTTGGGAGTCAAAGCTGAGGATAAATCCCTAAGAAGCAACAAGTCTCCACTGAATTGATGGAAATATATGGAGAAGACTGAAAAGAAAAGACAAAGAACATGACAAATACATGAAAACAGAGGGGGTTCTGGGCATGTAAAGGCGACTTAAGGAGACACTTTACCCGTCTCGAAACCATCAATTTATTAACAAAAATATGGAGCTAAACAAGTTTTATGGGTCAAATTCATTCTCACATTTGTCCTAAAGTGGTGAAAATGAATGATTAAGTGAGCTAATCTAAAACTGAATGACAGAACAAATGTGATTGTACGTTAATGTGAATATTAAGCCTTGTCTGCTACATATATCTCCATCTGATACTGTTTACCTCAAATTCATGGACCAGGAATCCATCAATCTTTTATCATTCTGAAAAAAAATCCCCCTGTATTGCAAATCAAATAATGTCAATTACCTAAAGTGAAAAAAACAATCCACTGAGTTAACAATGGATTCCTTTGCCATCATTGTTAACCTTTAAACGTGCTAAGCTCCAAAAAGAAATAACACAAACAAACAGTCATGCAGCAGACAGACAAACAAACACACACACATTGTGAGGAGTGAACTCCCTCAGTGTTTTCTATCAACGATGATGAAAGCTCAATCCTGCAACCATGTGTTCACAAATGATATTACAATGCATCTGCAAAGCCTGGATGAGCTGCTGGGATGATACAGAAGAAAGAGTCACAGCGAGATGACAGCAAAAACAATAAGGATGAACACAATGAGTTTTTCATAAACTTTATGGAATATGTATACACAAGAATTACAGAGCCAAATGATATAGAAAATGGCCTGGGACATGGTGCGGAGATGGGTAAAACAAATGACATGATTTTTAATCAACACCCTTTCCACGCATACACAGTCTTTCACACATACTCGCACACCCCACACCCCCCCGTCCTTATCCATCCTGGCTGGGAATGAGTAAGAGTGAGGACTGAAGGAGGGAGGGAGATGAGGACATCTGATGTGTGTGCTGTGATTATCAGAGATGGATAAATCTTCATGTCCTGCACAGTGTAAGGCACTGAAGGTTACCTACTGTAGCTGATGGTGTAAGGACACACATGTACACACACGACTATGAAAAAAAATTGCTCACCCGTGCACACACTTGAACATACATTTAGCCCTGAAACAATTAGTCTAATTACTCGTTAGGAAAAGAAACCAGTGACAGATCAAATAATCTGCTTATCTGGTGTGAATTATATCCAAACTTGGTATTTTTGATGGTTTATTCAGGCTGAATTAATTAGTCTCCAAGAATATGTAATACTTACTGTAATATATCTGTAATACATTTGTTTCAATAATTTCCCTTTCCATCTTATTGTCTGGGAAAGAAAATATGTTTTTTTTTATAAAGATATAAAGTAATATCTTATGTTTTCTATTTAACCACACAATGCTAAAACAATACATATACATTTAAAAAGATTTTTGGTACCCTTTTCTTAACACTAATTGACGAATGAGTTTCAGCTCTGAAAATGTACACGTCACCAACTACACAAACGCACTCTCACACGCTGTCTTAAAAAACCAACACGCATGCACACAAAGTAAAATGTCTCCATGACGCAGCGGAGCCCCCCCACCTCCACATTATGACGAAATGCGAATGGGTTGAAGGTGAAAAGTGGTCCAGTGCCTTTGTGAAATTGTGTATTAACACCACTTAAACCTCTTTTTTGCTGCCCCCACAAACCTCCCACCCTCTACCCCAAGCAGTATCCCCTCATCTTTAAAAATCAGTCTCGCGACCCCCCAACCCTTTGCTCATTACCCCCTACACACACACACACACACGCATGCATGCACACATATAGTGCTGTACAAAGGGGAGACCACGGCGTGGCTTCAGCTACATAAGCACAACTTTTGGCAGCACTACTGTACATCAATACCCACTGTGTATTTATCTATTTTTTTTAAAGAGAGCCCTTTTTTGTGTATTTGTCCACACATTGCCTCATAACTGTCCCGCTGACACAATTTCACAGCCGACTGAGCAGATGGGTGCTTTGTTTGTTTGTTTTTCCTTCATCCGAGAGGGAAGAGGAAAGGAACAAATGATTAGTCAGACTTTCAGACCAAAGGGTGGCAGAAGCCAGAAAGCAGATGCTGAGAGGTGATGACAGTGCAAAAAACCTTGCAAATCCCTCAAACTAAGCTCAACAGAAGAAGGGGATACTACAAAATAAAAAAGAGATCAGTGTCTCACTTTAAAAAAAAGAAAAAAAAGAACGTTACTTTTTGGGGGAAAAGCGAACACACAACATGCGTTCACACGAGGGCAGTGTTGTGTGTCGGCCATTTTGGATCCGCTGTTACAATTCTGGACAAACGAGTGGAGGATGTGGAGCCAAAATGGAAGTTGTTTCTTTTTTTCTGCAAGTCTGTCAACACGTTGGTGCTGAGTGTTGGTGTGCTTGGCAGGCTGCTGATGGGAGGGTGAAGGATCAGTGTGTAATGTGTGTAGGTGAGAGAGGAGAGGTGGGGTCAACATTACATCTGATGCCATGCCAGCTAAAACCATACATTAACTCAATCTTAGACCTGCTTGTTTTGTAGCTGTCTTTTCCCAGTGTTTGCTAACTAGCTACCTAACTCTAGAGGGACCTGAGAATAAAGCAAACAGCTTTGAACCTCTGTAAACCTCTCACTACACCGCCTGAAACTGGACCCAGGACATTTCTGGGATGGACACAAAATGGTGCCATGCCAAAGCCAAAAGGGCTAGCCGGCTAGCAGGATCTGTAAATTATGGCCATTGATCTTAAATGTCAAAACTACAAGGCTCTGATTCAACCTGTTAGGATCTCATTTGATTTTTGGCAACTTTTACAAAAATCAGTATTTGAATGGGAGATTTAAATAGTCTAGCCCATTACTGAAGTGATATTAGTTTCCCTGCATGAAGCCTAGCCTCTTGACTGTTTCCTGACCGTGGCCCAGTCTCAATAACCCACTCTTCCTTTTCCTAGGCTAGCATTGGAGTCGGTGGGATTTGATTTTTAAGGCGTAGTGTGGTTGATCTCAACTACAACAGAGGGTAAAAGGGGATGGAGGGGATAGAGGAGAGCGACTATGCATGAGGATATTAGGGGGTGACTAATATGATTCGGATACAGAAGGCACTGTGGCTCTGTAGGGGGCTTGGAGAAGAATCCTCATCTGCTGCAACATCTTTTGATGGAAGGTGAGGACAGAGAGGTTTCTGATGTTCACCCCTCCACTTCTGCCAGATTTATAATCAACAACCCCCTCCAAAATCTCATCCCCATTTTCCCTCTGCAATGCTTAACAACATGGCCCGGTGGAAATACGTCTCAAAAGAGCAGATAACTTTGTAGACAGAAAATCCCCTGGAGGGAGGGAAAAAGACAGCGACAGGCGTTTAGGAAAGGAAGCTAAGTCATGATGGGTGTGATGTCACAGGATGTGCAAAAGCAGCGTGACTCACATTATCTCAGATCCTTGCTTTGTGAATTTGTTTTACAGTACCACAGCAGTGCAGTTACTCCACTGAAATTAAATCATGGAGGATGCTCATGAGTCTGCATAGACAAAACATGTGGATTGGGGTTACTTTTCTGGCTTTTGCAACTGCAAAGAAAACAATGTGAGGTTTCAAGAAAAGCTTGATTCTTAATTGTGTGAAGCACATGATCTGAGTGAAATAAATAAATATCTGAAACTCTAACTATACTCTTATTTTTTCATAAATATCTAACTACATCTACGGTATCGTATCTATAATTATCCATAGGCAAAAAACTATATATATTTTGTCAGTTCGTCCTAGTTATTGAATAATTAATAATTATTGTCTGTCATAACAATAAAGAGGAAATTATTAGTCCTAAGTGTTTCTATTTGTAAAGTGTTCCGAGCATCTTCAGTGACATTCACTTACGAGCCGAAAGAGTATATATATGAAAGCAAATTATTAGAAAAAATATAGATGAGGAAAGAGAGTTCAATACATACTGAGGTGGGTTTTGTCAGAGAAGGATTCAGCTTTGCTACAACCTCACATGAGTGGACGGGGATCTGCGAGAGGGAGCTGAGGGACCTGAGTGAAGGGGTTGAGGGGTCAGAAAGGCTGGTCAGCATTGGCACAGACAGGCAGACAGAAGAGTGTACTGGCATATGGATAGATAGGATCTCCCTGGCCACAACCATGTCTCCTGATAAGGAGAGGAGCTCGTATATCTTGTGAAGAATGTGAGTGGAGCAACACTGCTGGATTAAACATTAGGATATGACCAAGAGGTTGTCCTGTGGAGGGGAAGGCAGGGGAACCATGTGTGCTGATAACTTCCCCCTAGTGGCAAAAACAACACTGCATAACACTGACTGACACGAACCCTGTATCACCAATGCTGTGCTGACATTGCTGGGAAGTGATCTCACTGCAAAACTACAGAGCCTAACGGAGGGAAAAGCTTTTGATTAATTGTGTATTCGTTTTTGTTTTTTTTTGGCAGCAAGTGGGAGAATGTCAGCCTTGATAGAACTTCTGCAAAGTCAGCTTTCACAACCCCAGTTAAATAAAATATTCTACCCCTTAATCTAAGAACGAGTTACTGATCTTTGGGTTGGCTTGACAAGAGGACTCACCCCAAGGACCATTGCAGGTCAGATACTGAGACTCCCCTGACCTCCACCTCCACCATTCTGGAGAGAGAGTGTATCTTAAGAGTTGCGTTACAACACGCAATGCTAAGTGAATGTTCCCAAGCCATAACTGCCCTTAAATGTTGCAAGAAGGCATCGAGAACCAAGTAAACGTCATTGAACAGGGGTAATAAATGTAAAGGATGCAAACAAGATGGACACAGCATATTTGAACTCCAAATAACATGACAACTCTACATTAACAGTTTTCTATAAATCAGCCAGTCATCACCAGTATCATCATTGCCACCATAATTTTGCACTGACTTTTAAAATTGTGATGCTTTTCACTGTCATCATTAAAAATAACAAATCAAGTGTGGTAGAGGTTTGCTTCTCTCCATTCTTTCTCACTCTTGTTTCTCACACAACGGGACATTTTAATGTCTCATGACAAGTCATAGAGACTGAGTCTTTAAAAGACTGAGACCAAAAAACAACCACAATCCTTTTCAGGTAAAAAGGAACCCCAAACAATTACTTTTGACATGTATGTGTGTGAGAGAAACAGAGAGAGAGATTCTGAAAGAAGAAAACGTCTTTTTATAAACCTAAATGTAAAGTTTCTTAGAAAGCCCCAAGGTCCCACCCACACCACTTAGATTTCCTCTCTAATATGTATTTTATCAATCATGCAGGTTTTCCATCAAATTTTGGATTCCGAAAAAGGTCAAAGGAGGCTGAGCGTATGCAACAGAAGAACCAAGCTCCAATGTTCGAACAATAACAAGAAATAGAAGTAATTGATAGAAGAAATACTGAAGAAATAGTCTTTTGCCCATCCCTCCTTTCCTCTCCTCCGCCCCATTCAACTGTGTGATGTCATTTCCTGTCAGGCCACCCTCCTTCGTGCACTGGGTCAAGTAACAGAGGAAGAACAGGCTTCACAAAGTCTTTGACTCACTTCTCTAGTTACCTGAGCCAATCCCACCTGTGCACTCACAGTGGATGTGAGCCCTTTTTGGGCCTCACCCTTGTGTATTGCCACCATCATCTGGACAGGAAGTGATGTCACAACAGTTCCATCAGTATTGAGTGAGTACATAACAGTAAACAGAGATGATAAAACTCATCAAATATCAGCCAGCGCTGTGATTGGCTGGTTTTTGCAGTATAGGCGGAGCATCCTGGTTCTGTCTCTTGGAAAGGAAAAAGATTAAAGATCAAGTGGATGTTCTCCCTTTTCTTCTTGCCATTGTTTATCATGTAAAGTTTAACTGTGTTCTTCATTGTTCAAGTTTGATTTTCTGGAGGCATAGCTTGGTATGTAAGGGTTAGGGGGTCCTGGCTTTTTATTTATTCATTTTTCATTAAACATAACTGTCTCAGAACAGAGTCAAAGTTGTGGATTCCTCGATCCAGCTTATTTTCATTGTACAGAAGTAGTCTAGTCAGAGATAGACAGCACATATCTGACAAAACTATGCAATCAGTTGAGGCAAAATGCTATTTGGCCTCAGAAACCGCAGTGATCACAGCACTTTTTTCGAACCTCATGCTCCTCCATTGCTTTCTGCTCCCACACCCATCTCTTCCTCTTGCAGCCTGGTCTTGATTGTGAAAGCTATTTCTTGGGAGTGTGGATCTGAGACTGAGAAAGGCATAAGCAAACTCTGCCCTGGCCTCATGCAAGTTCTCTTGACTTTGTGTTTTTTCGGTTTTAACCAAGTGCTGCTCGGTCACTGATTAAACTCTGACACAAAATGCACAGCAGGTTAATTGCTGAACCTTCCTCCCCTAACCTCCACCCCTTCCTCATGTTTAGAGTCTGAGGGGTGGAGGTAGAGGTTTTTTTTTTTTCTTAGGGCAACAAAAACCTCCGAAAAATCTCGATCACCCCAACCTCATCAAACTTTTCAGATCCAAGGCCAGAGCACTGGAAGAGGGTGTTCTTCTCCTCTGCTGTCAATATGTCTTGCTCTGTGTAGTCGCTAGCACCAGTCGTCCTCATCCGTCTCACTATAGGGTTCATGCAGGCCCTTGCGGGGCCGCCTGGCATGGGGAGGCCGGTGGTGTGGATGTGGTGGTGCTCCTGGTGGTCCCCGCCGATGTGGGGAAGGTGAGGACGAGCGGTAGCCGTTGGGTACGTGGCGTGAATGTGGGTGAGGAGGCGGAGGGGGCCCGTGGCGGGCAGTCCTGGGTGAGCGTGGATGCGGGTGAGGGTTTCCACTATGAGGGTGAGGGTTTCCATGGGAAAGGCTCTGCTCGTAGGCAGGAGGCTCATGGTGCCGCTCGTACTCATAATCTCTCTCGTAGAAGGGCCCGTCACCCTCCAGGCTGTCCCCCGGCGGAGGCCCGCTCCAGCGGCTCCGGTGCGGGGACCTGGGTGAACCGTGGAGAGGGGAGCGTGGGGACTGGTGCCTAGGCGATCGGGGGGAACCGTGTCGAGAAGAGGACCCCCCGTGGTGCGGGGAGGCGTGGCGTGACGGGGGTCGATGGTGGTAGCCCCTGTCGTGGTCAGGTGGGGAGAACTGTCGAGGGGAGGGCGAACGCAGTCTGCCCGGCCCAGGGGGGCCGTAGTTAGGCTTGCGAACGGCGGGGGAGTAGGTGACGTGTGGACGAGGGACGGCGGGGGTTTGTGGCAACTGGCGACGGCCTCTCCGTGGAGTGCTGGTCCCCGAGGTGGAGGGGACCGGGCTGCCGCTCACCGAACTACTGCCCTACAGCAAAATGTAAACAAGGAAAATCAAAACGCACCACAACAACAACAACAACAACAAAACCAGAATAGAGCAGAGTGGTGATGAGAGAGAGAGAAAGAGAGAGAGAGAGAGAGATGGGTAGATAGATAGATAGATAGATAGATAGATAGATAGATAGATAGATAGATAGATAGATAGATAGATAGATAGATAGATAGATAGATAGATAGATAGATAGATAGATAGATACCATTGAAAATCATTCCAACATATTGATGAAGCAACAAATTGACACCAAGAAGCAACACGTCACATTGAAGAAAAATGGACAGAGAGAGAAACAGTGAAAAATAAAAAAGCATAACAAAAAAAAGAGAGATTGATATTCATAAGTAGGGGTATTAAAATAACTGTGACCTCTTACTGGATAAATGTGTAAATACTGATATGAAAGTAAATGCAGATGTTAAAGATAATATCAGCATTCATATCAGGTAATCAACTTCTGGAAATAGGCAAGAGGCAAAAGGAAAAGAGTAAGTCACAGTTTTGAGAGACTACTGGTATTTCGAAATCTTTACATAAATCTTGCTGTCTTGCATAAATCTTGCTTTGAGCCCACCTGTCTGTGTCCTCTTCCGTCTGGACCTTCACTGGGTGAGCGGGACCAATGGCGGTCATGCGGATGCCTGCTGGGGTAGTCGTGACGTTCGGGGCCGTAGCGCTCTTTGTCCATAGAGCTGTGATGATGGTGGTGGTGGTGGTGGTGACGTCGGTCCTTGGTGCGACCACGGTCCCTCTCACGCTCCTTGGGTGGCAAGTCACCGGACTGTGTGGTGGTGCTCAGGTCTGTGCCCAGGCCTAGTGAAAATGTGCCTTAATTTACGTTTGAAAATACAACAAAACCCTTGAGGAGACTTGAATGGACACAAGGAACCTGGTTGAATAACAGCGTCTGAATTTAAATGTGTTGTCAGATTTGTAACTTCACAGCAGTGACTGATGTTGCAGCTGGTGCATGTTGTATGGCCAAAGTGAGCGTCTCACCCGTGTCTGCGTCAGTGTATCTGGTCAGCGAGCGCTGTGAGGTGCGGTGACTTCTGTCCCTGTGCCTGCGTCCACCGGCGTGTCTTCCCTCCTCAGACCTTTCCAGGGAGTAGTCCTCCAGCCTCATCCCACGGCCCGAACGCCCGTGAACCAGGCTGGAGGTGGACCGGCGCATTTGGCCGGTATCAGTGATGGTCTTTGAGGACAGAAAAAAAGAGTGCACAGTGGGAAATACAGAAAAAGGAAGAAGGGTGGATAAGGAGAGCACAATGTGTGGGAGGAAGTGGTGAAAAGAGATAAGAGGTAACAATAGTGGGGGAGAGAGAAAAATGGGGAGGAAAACAGAAGTGAGATTTAGTCAAAATGTGGATTCCTGTGTGTGTGGATGCCCACTGAAACTCTTAACTCTATGAATGGGTCAGTAGCTGTTTTAACACACAGGACAATTAAGACCTTTGCTCTTTTTTGATAATAGAAATGTTTAGTTTATGTCATTGTCACCAACAATGAACTCCAAAGCACTTATGACACATGTCTCCTAGAATTCCCAATGATTCATCTTTTCATATGTAATAACATGTGATACCATGCTTTTTCACCAAAACATCAAAGAATGAAACAGACAGAGATATAAAAAGGAAACAGATTTCGGGAGAAGAGGGCCAGAGAGACAGAGAACAAGCAAGAAGTGTAAAAAATCCATGCCTCACATGCACATGGCAGAGGAGCCCATTCGACCTTTCCTCACGGCAGCCATTTTCAAGTCACGTCATACTCAGATTTCAAAGCCAGAATTGTAAACTCTGTTAACAGGAAGTGTTCAAAACACTTTGCCCCCTGAAACAGGCTGAATACTTTCATCTTTTATCTGCACATGTAACTCAAAGGGGGAAAAAGAAGGAAAATTGTATGACTTTTTTAAAATACAAAAAAGAATAGGGTTTTAGAGGCTTTCATTTCCTTTCAAAGTTGATCTAAAGGGAACAGGTGTGAATTCCTAAAACCATTTTCCTAAAATTAATAATTAGGTGAGGAGTTACCTTCCTAACTTTGGCGTGAATTTCTGTATGTTCCATGATGCACTAATGGTTGTCCTTCTGTAAGCATGTCTATTTACCACCAAAGAACTCTCGTCGTAGTTACCGGTACTTGTAAGTTACAGAGAGAGAAAAATCACAACACATTTCAATACCAGGTTCTTATCTTAGAGCCTGATCAAAAGCTCTGTAAGAACCCAACAGGAATGTAATATCGTGTTGTTTGTGTGTGTGTCTGTTGGTAGGGGTAAATACATAGGTGTGTACACATTTGTCAGCTTGTATTCACGGAGATGAAATAGGGACAGTGTTGTCCTTAATAATTTCTAGGGCTCTTAAAAAAAATGATACGCTTAGATGTATCTTAGATAACAATTCATAGGCAGAAAACAGACTCCAACTGAAATGTCTCGTGTTATTTTTGTAGGGTTCATTCTCAAGTTCTTCTGACCAGGACAGGACCCTGCCAACACTGTAAACCTCAAAAAATGTCACACCATTCCATCAGCTGCTTTCCACACAGACGGCATCTGATCACTCTCTGAGCAGTCTAACACAAGCCATGCATGCCCTCGGGGCCCCGGTGGTACAGAGCCTGCGCAATAACACTTATTTGTTTTGTTTTTTGGAAGGATATGTTCTGCTTCAACGTTCACATCAACACCAACCCTGTCTGTCACAATTGATGAAAGTGGGCACATAATTCCTCTTCATAACAATTAAAAGGAAACAATTAAGTGATGTAAACACGGATCCTTTGGAAAATGTGATTTTAGAATGTCAACTGGTTTAGCATTGTTTTTGCAGTCTTGCTTTTCATTAGCAAATGTACCGACTTTTTCCACTACATTGTGATTTTTGATTATTTTCAGAAATAAAAGAAAAATTGTCCACAGCAATATTCCTCCCAGTAATTAAATTTTTTATAGAAACACTAGGATTAATGTGATATTTGTGTTTAATTAGACTGGGTGAAGAGAGACACGTCATACATGACCCGGCCCCTTTCGGAGCATCATAACCAGCCTTTGTGCAAGTTTCATTCCACTTTTTCAGGCTAGTGAATAAGAAAAATTTCAGTTGTTGGTTTAACACTCCCAACAGTCACATTCCCTCTGAGACTCATCATGCATGAGTGATGACATGCCGTTGCATTGCCAGTGGGCCATACAGGCCAACAGCCACATAACAGGGCAGTCCATGCTTTAGTCACACACTGTTGACCCGTTCCGCAAAAATGCAGCAGATTCAAAAAGAAACTGCACACATACATACAAAGAGGAACACACTCAATGCTGCATATGAGCGTATATCCATGGAAAAATTCACGGAGAGCATACAATGGACAGCAGCGCGACCCGAACACAAGCATACATAGGAGAGAAAACAAAAAAGAAAGGCTTGAACAGTAAAGAGGTAAGCAGGAAGAGTAAGAGGAAAGATGAAAAAAATCAAATCAAAGTAGATCTGATCAGTGACAATGAAGCCACAGTTGATTTGAAAAGCTGGAGTACAAAGTGGGTTGGGTTCACTTCATCATTACAACACAGATGCTTTTTGCCGGCATATATGTTGTAGGAACAGCTGTATGTGCTGTTTTAAAAGGTCATCCGGGGTCAGATGCATAAAACTGATTAGTTTTATAACGAGAATGTAAAAATGCAAAAATGCACACACTCTTTCTTGTTTCCAGATTTATTTGAAAAAAATGAAACACGGCTGCTTTTAAACAATAAACATGAGCCTGATTTCCAATTCCTACTTTCAGCCATGACAGCGTGCAGACTTTTTAAAGGCTTTCTTATTATTGACCACGTTTACATCTACACTAAATTATCACAATCATTAAATAAACATGATAGATAAAGAACTAGTGATGGATAGCACAAAACTGAGACACAAATCAGTGGATTACAAAAAAACTGAACCTCTCTAATTCCCAAATGGTACAATAACTGATAAATCGAAAAAAAAAATCTAAGAGATGATCATCTGTAAATTCTGAGCAATAAATCCTAACAGAGGTTAAAAAAAAGGTTGGTTAATAACCTTCATCAAAAATAACAAAATTTGTAGAGCTGTGAGGAGAAAGCTGGAGTGCCATTTCTATGGCATCTCACTTTAGTTGTCATCTTAATAAGCAGAGTATAAGAGATATAGATATAGATAAAGTCACTCTTTAGAAGTTCAAAATACTGGTAATTAATTAATCACTGCACTTCTGATAAGAAAGAAAATGTATGGCTACTCTCAGATAGATTGTTGCTGTAATACTGAAGACTGAGCAACACAGTGGTTTCTTGACCTGCCAATAAGCCAGACTAGACTAGAGGCTCAACTGACACCATCTAAGCCGTTTCACTGAGGTTTAAACCCACCCACATGGCACCCCAGGTGGGGAAAAACAACCAGCAAACCATAATCTAATGCTCATAAAATTCAGAAATTGCCCAGCAGAAAAAGAGTCAAGAGGGAGGGGAGGTAGACAGACAGGGATGGAGGGAGAGGTACATACACTGAGGTTATTTCCACGAGGCCTGTGTCTCCTCCGCTGCAGAGCAGGCAAACACAGAAATGATACGTAGAGCAGAGCAGTGTAACACACGCACACACACACACACACACGCACGCACACACACACGCAAAGAGCATAAGCCCAAAGCACAGTCACCAGGGACACAAGAGAGAAAAAAAGAGATATAAATGGGACATGTAAAAAGTAATGAAATGAGAGACAAAGGGGTTTAGATTTTTTTTTTAAAAAGAAGATAAAAGAAGGACACAATTTTTGGAGGGGATAAATGGGGTGCAGAGACAGAAGAAAAGAGAACGAGAACCCAGTTAATACATAGAGGCCAGTGCACACACAGGGTAGCGCAGTGTGTGTACCACAGAGCAGGAGAGGACAGGGAACAACGCAACTTTCACACACTCACACACACTTACCGAAAAAGCGTGAGCTCTCTGTAAGGCAGAGCAGTGTTAGAGGATCGCAAGTTATGTGGTTTACACATGTTCTAAATACATAACAGAACTCACACACACACAAATAGACACACGAGAGGACTTTTGCTGGCAGAAGTTCTTCTTTCATTACGCTGACTTGCTGTCATATTATAATGGCACAATCAAAATGAAATTGTTTGAATTACATATACCTTATACCATGTAGTGTTTTTCAGGACAATCCAAGAAAAACAATTAGCTGTTAGTGTTGAAAGACAAGACAAAGTATATGATATAATAAGTCATGTCAAGTTTCTAGACTGTATCAGCACAGGAACAAACAAAACACAGAATAAAATCTCTTCTGTGCCACAAACTCAGAATAGTTGTGTGAAATTAAGAGGTCTTGTTGAGGTCAATAAACCCAATCATTTTACAGTATATGTTTTGTGATATTTATCTACATATGAAAGCAAAAACCTTCAAGAAGCAGCCAACATACCAGAGTGAGAGCAACATGATTCAATGTAGTGAAATGCTGGACTATGGCCATGCTTGTGCACACGGATGTGCAGGTGAGCATGTGTGTGACTGCAGCCAGAGGCTTCAAACTTTGTAAACAGGTGAGTCAATAAGCACTGTGAGGATAATGTGTTGGATTACTGGAATCGTACTCACTTCCTTTTCAGTAATATAAAAGCAAACTTTAAAATGCGTCTGAAGTTCGAAGGATCTACATTACCCAAATGAGGCAATCGAATATTTGATTTATAACATATAATATCTCTGGATATGAACACAAATCCTAAAAGTAGGTAAAGAGAGTCCTCTTTAAATAGGACAAAATTGCAACAATCAATCATTAATCACTGGAAAGTGGGAAAAGTATGCAAACTTTTAGGACTAGCAGTTACTTTGAAGGTTAAATATTTCTAGCTGTTTCAATTCAGTTTGAATGCGTTTTACTTATGCATTGACATTTTACAAAATGTTAAAGGAAGTTTGTCAGGCATAAAAAGATATTTCATAGGATCTCAGAAAAACCAGAGTGGCTGCCCAACAGAAATCTCTCAAGTGCTGACTCACATTGGCGGGGAAAAAACAAAGTAGCAAACCTAGGAGTAGAATACCACTGTTACACAAAAAGACACATATAATCTGAGATTTAGCATGTGTTCACCAAAAATTGTTAAAAAAAGAATGGATCCATAATAATAAGCACAACTCTTGTATCATCCTACAACACTTTTCCTTTGATATTGTATCACACAATGAGTCAGCCATGTGTCTTGTGTCTTGAAATTGTGCAGAAACATGGACTGATAAATCTTTATATGTTTATGAAATTAGTATTTTCATGAGTGAAGGAGGACACTAACTCTGGCCACAGCATACACAGGACAGACACACCAAGGTTTTATGGGAATGAATGGGATAAAGAAGGGAAGAAACACTGCAGTCTGGGTCAAAAGTTTGGAAATACCGACTCATTAGGTGTTTTCAAACTTTCCCTGGGTAGTACAAGTTGTGTAGATATATACGTGTGTTTACATATCTAGCACACTGTTCCTAATTTTAGACCCCTTTTTTGCCCATTTTCCCCATTTTTGCGGTACTATTAGCATGCAGTTGGTGCTGTGTTGCTTAAATTGGATTTCACTTGGAGGTGAGCAGTGGGGGGATAAAGTGGAAAAAAATCAAATGTTACGGGTTTGACAGATGGCGAGGGAAGGAGAGGATTATGCTGAGGACCACCAGGCAGCTGGAAGTCAATACAGAACCTTATGTTGCATCCTAAACAATATTAATAACAACTAGACTTACTAAAAAAAGTAATTGATAAACTTATAATAATTGAATTACAAACACTGTGAAAAAAAGAAACAAAAATCAAGAATCATTTAAGTAAGTATGTTTTTTAAAATCCTAATATTAGAACAAAATGTTTAATTATATATAAAAAGAGAAAAGAAAGCTGTGACCTAAAACCAATACTTCTATAAGAAAATCGAAACCTGGCTGTGTCATTTTTCTAGGATGCATGGAAAGATTTAATTAACTTCAGCTGTCGAAGCTAACAGCCATAACGATGGCGAGCAATGATAGTGATGAGTGATAGTGATGATGGTGGGATGAAGGTGCTCACTTGGTTGTCTGCTGAGAGGCGGGGCATGGAGAGGGTCCGCCCATGCCCATCCATTGGGTGATAGGGCTCAGTGTCGGAGTACCCGTCCCGCCCCATCTCCCTCAACTCTACCGTCTGTAAAACACAATGAGAGGGGGCGTGACCACTGTCTGCTGAGGGAGTGGACATGGCGTGGGGTCAATGATCAACCGAAGGAAAGGGATAAAATAATGTCAAAAAGAGTAAGATCTTATTTGCCATTATCTGAATAATTCTCTAATAATTTATGCAGCAAATATTTGCATAAATTAGCTGTTGCAACCTTTGTTGGGGAAGAAAAACTGTTTCATGCATAAAATGTTCGTACAATGGCAGTTTCGACTAGATTGGATTTATTTGAGAAAATTATGAGCGCAAAATCGGAATGTATGTAAAATAACTGCTCCCTCTTGGGAAATCGTCCTTGAGAACACGAAAACGGTTTTGGATGAAGAGCAACTGACTGAAGGATTCAAGAGTAGTGCCCAAATATTATGTCCTTTCCGAAGGCATAGTTTCATCGTGTGATCATGTGGTTGAATAGATGAGGCACTGGGGACTTGGGGCATCCCAACAGACAAGCGAAAGTAAGGGGAAGTGAAAAGGAAAAGCTTTACACGACAAAACACATCTATTAAGTCCAAGCCAACAAATCACGAGTAAGTTGAAGAGTGAAATAGGAAGACTGACAAATAGGAGGATGAAAATATTAGGGAAATACTATACACCAAGATTGAGAAAGAGAAGAGAGAATTAAGAAGATGTACAATAAGTGTCTCTTTTACACTGGAATGACAACGGAAAGACTATTCACATATATGTTAAGAGGTTGACATTAAGAAATTATTTACTGGAGTTTGCTGGGAAATCGATGCCTGAAATGATGGAGTGGATTAATAATGAACTAATCTAAATCTGAAAAACAATGACACAACAATACTGGAGTTTAGGAGTAAATCAGAAAAGGTAATTCATTTTCCAGTTAAGGCCTTCGTCCTACCTCTTAATACTGCCTTTGTTTATACCTTGTGTATTACTACAATGAATGTTTCAGATGCAACAGCAGGAATGGTGAGTTGCCATAAGCATTTTCCGTAAGCACCTTTGACACAGTACTTTGATTTAACAGCATCATTAGCAACTCTAAACTGAAACATAAACATCGAGGTTGGAGACCAACTGTCAGTCTAGGCTCCATGACCGTTGGATTGGTTTAGTACCACGGTGACGGCGTGCTTGGACCCATCATACCTGGGGGTTGTGGCGGTTCTCATGGAGGTCATCAGGGTAGGGTCTGTCAGGGCTCCACTTCCCTGGCTTATGGGACATATCTTGGGCTTCAGCTGTCGTTCCCCCATCAGGAGGTCTTTGCATTCAGATACATGTCCAGACAGACAAAATACACTCCAAATCAGAGATGTCACTTTCAAAAATGTTGGCTTTTTATATTTTGTAAATAATAAAAAGTCAACTTCTTGAACGTTGTTCATTTTCTGTTCGGATGAGTCCTTTTAACTGAGAAACGTCCAAAATAAATGATGATTTAAAGAAATACGAGAAGGATCACCATTATCAGAGACATTTTAATGTTGTTTGTTTATCTAGTTTTCATTTTCTAGTAGTTCAAAGTAACATCTCACTATGGAGAGGGGGTGCCAAAACAAAAGGCCTTGACCTAAATCATTAAGCAAATGACACAAAGAACTGTGATTCATAAACACACTCTCATAGATCAAATGTCATTTGTGCAGTCTTGTTTAATTCTGATAAGTGTTTCATTTGGACTTAATACTGATATCTAGACTAATTTTGGCCACTAGAAACACAACTAAAACATCTAAATTAGAGCTGTTCATACAGTCCTGTTCTGTCTTCTATGTAAAAAATGTACACAATAGCTTCTCCTCTTGATGCATTTCTAAGATACTATTAAGGCCATTTTTAAAAGCAGGATATTTCTTTTGTCAAATGCATGTCTTCACCTACATATATTAATCAATTTTCATAGATTTCTAAAAAAAACACTACTGATATTGAATTATGTACAAAACCCGAGAAAAAAACAAACATGATCGTTAGCCCATCCTGTAAGTTCTCTCAAATGTGTAAATGCTGTGCACGAAGAGTAAAAGTCTACTTACAGGCTGTTGATATTGTCCGGCTGGGTGCTAGGGAGGCCGTTCTGGCCTTGCCCCCCCTGGCCATCTGAGTCTCCTCCCTCAGAGGATGGCTTCATACGCTTAAACATTAATGGGGGTTGGTTCTGTGTGAGATACATGACATGGCCTGCAAGCTTGCATCAGGCACACTCGGGGGCAGACACAGGACACAAACACAGGATGCACTCGCGGCATGCACCCACACGGGGGCGCCATCAGCAAGCACATGGCTGTGACATTAAAGTAGAGTTCCCAACCAGACTACTTATCTGGACTCCCTGAGTCACACTGAAAGAGCCCATAATGTCATAAAGCCGACTTCACTGACTGTTTATATAAAGGAAGGAGGGCTAATCTCAGATTTGTGTCTGAGGGGAACTTCTACATTTTGGATTTTGAGGTAAAAATCAAAAACATACATAGATAATCCCTGTGATCAGACAAAGATGACTTCTAAAAGTGAACCACTTGTGTTACAAGTTAATCTCTGCTTTGATTAGACACATCAGAGGTCCTCCCAGGAGATCTCCAGTCCCTCAGGTGGGACAGTGTCATGCCAGAGAAGGGAAGAGTTCATCCCATGATGGTTTGATTTGATTCAGTCTCTTTCTCTAAAAAAAAAAGTATTTCTTTTAATGTACATCATTTAATTGAATTAACCTTTTAAATATTGAGTATGTCATACCAACAGTCTCCGTGGCCAAATCCATACATGGTCACTTACATAAAAGATACACATATAAATCTATGTGTATCATGTATGGATATATGGTCACACCATCTATTGTCAATGGTCAGTTAGTGCAATATACATTTATATATAAATAACATTTATATATGTACATAACTTATTAAGACATGCTTATTAGTATATATTAGTTGTCACAGGGTTTGATGTATAATTTAAAATCAAAAGTATGGTTATGGGCAAATACATGAATAAAACCAGTGAGCGATACGCTTGATGAGTATGACTTTCAATGTTTGACACTACCTGCAAAAGACATAAAAGTGATCTGAATGGGCTTTCATATCAATGGCATCATGTTTTGGTGGATTCACTCTTTAAAACAAACATTCTGAAAAACAAAGGAAGGAGGAGAATGAAATGAGTATACATAGAGATGTCAAAACAAAACAGAAACACACAGATTGAAGTCCATGTGCAAAGCTGAGGGCCTGTGTGGCACTGTCAATTCAGTCCACCCGCATAAGCTGCATTCAGAAACATACTCACACATAATTAGTTTGCAGTTGCTCACTGCTTTAAAAGAAGAAACAATGAACATACTCTCCGGTGATAAGTACACTCCTTTCTGCAAAATGGAAACCCCATCTTAGAAAGTATATCTCTAATCACGCTACTTAGACTGATCCTGTTTCAAGAGCAAATTTGGACTTATTTAGATTATTTTAGGAGGCACAGAAAGACAGGAGAGATGTTTCCACACTTCCACCTAGTTGACTGAAATTCTAGAGACAGTGGGGGTGAATGCATCTCAGGGGCATTCATTGACAGGAGGGACGAAGCACGGACATTCAAAAGCTGAGGCCATGTGGTATCATCATTGTTGTTCCGAAACTCACTGACAATAAAATCTGCTGTCAGAACACCATAACCCCTAAACCTCCTCAAGATATTAGAAAAGCCCATAGTGAGCAGATAAAGAGGAGGAAAACGTTGCCAATAAATTAGAAATAAAAAGATAGTTCTTCACAACAATGGAAAAAGAATGAAAATGGCATTGGGAGCTGCAAGGTGCTAAAAAAAAGCATTCAGGTGACATGCTAAAAAAGAACACAGATTGTTCTTGAAAGAAAAAAGGGTAAGGGTTGCATAGCTTATGATCTTTTAAAAAATTAAAATGATATATTGTTAAGTATAAGTTAGTAAGTTAAGTATAAGTTTTTTCTCAAATTTGGAAGACAGATTCTAAATTTCGTCAAAAATTAAGAAAAAAGAAGGATTCTAAAACGGTGCCTAAAAGGAAAAAGATGTGAAAAAGAACAACAAAAAAAACATCTCTTTTTTTCTTTCGTGGGAGATTCTTTGGGATGCTGGGAGGAAGTCTACCTGCTCCTCTCGCAAGGCCTGCTGCTTTTTTGTCTTGCTTTGCCGGTAGTATTCCATGATCATCATGGCGGCGTAGATTTTGCCCACCGTCAAGTCTGTGGCTGCTGAGAAAATGACAAGTTACCCTGGAAGATTAGACCCGAGTGAGATGGGACCCTGAGCCGTGGGGGGAATGGGAGTGGGGGACAAGACACAAAAACACTCACAGAGAAATACACAATGACATGCAGAATACACCAGCAATTTCCACAGTTGTACATTTCAGATAAGGAGAGACAAGTGTTTCAAGTACTAAAAGTTGCTCACAGTTACATCTTCATGGTTAAGGTTAGAACTTTAATATCCTTTCATTTACTTTCCTTGTCCTTTGTTTTTTTTTTGTAAAAAATGAAATAGGAATTCATAATATAATTATTTGTTAATCATTTTAAGGGATGGGATACTCACACATCAACATAAAAATTGTAAAATTTTTCCATTTTACTAATTATATCATGAGGACTGTTAGAGGAACTGTGCTTCTGACTGAGACTTAAACTGTGGAATCGGCTGTCAGAGGCCGCAATAAAATATTAACCAATGCTGTTTGGTAACAACTGACAATTGCTGGTGTGCAATAGACAAATACAATATTACAACACTGTACAGTTATTACCACAGTAAAGCTTGTAGTCTTTTCACAGGCAGATGCTGTACTTACGTATTTACTAAAAATGTTCTTAGAAATTCTGAAATATCATCATATCATGCTGAAAGATCATCCTTAAAAAAATTGAAAAAACTGAGCTAGGACATGGTAGCCACCTCACTTTCAGAAACAAATGGACACCTCAGTCAATAAGAAAAAAAAGGAAAAAAGAAAAACAGCAGCTCAAAATTATTCTAAAACTCTGGTCTTAAATCTCCAGCGTTTGGATGGAATACACAAACATTTAAACTCAGAAAAAATATCGAGCTCTGTTAATAGATAATTATTGGTGAACTTGTCTTTGAATAGATTGTGTCTTTTCAGAGTGACATGGCTACAAGTCATCCAAGATTAAGACAGTTATTTGATAAGATGTGACCACAACTGTGTCATTCCATAAATACGTTACTATATAGCTTATATTTTAGTTGACCCATGCATTTAGCTCAACAATGTAATTTAATAGCCAAACATGCATGATCGTGCTTCTTTTAGTTCATGTTCATTAAAAAAACACAAAACATTATATTTGAAATGTGTCCTTCATCACTGTCCTACAAACTCAACAGTTGTTTATGTAAACAGTCTGTTTATGTGCACCTAAATTCTTCCTGTAGTGAAAAGACTTCTATAGAGGATCATCTATAGCAGGCACCCCCTGATACCAGTACTGACTGAGTGTGTGTTGAGACCAGCAGTGTGTGTAGTTTCTGAATACATCAATGCACATGTGACTTTGTGAATGGTTTGTTGTATTTGTGTCTCTTTGAATGCTAATACTGTGGAACTATTAAACCATTAATTGAATGGCAGATAACTACAAGGCTATGCATATTGCTAGGTAGTTATGCTATACTTTTGAAAGCTTGAAGATAAATCATAAAACACCAGAGGTCACTAAAAGTAATTTGATTTAATCAGGCTATGAAGACAATGAATATTGACAGAAAACAATAAGGAAGTCTTGATATACATTTTTACTTGTTTTTCTTTCTTATTTCTAAAAAAGGGAACATTTATCTAAACAATATTCAGAGGGGTGGAAAAATGATAATGAGGATCTTGAGTTTTACAGTTTTTTTCTCCAGTTTTACATGTATTTATCCGGCAACTGTAATGCTTGGCTCCAGGCTACACAGTATATTGGGATTCGTAGATGTATGCCTGTGTGTGTGTATAGTAGTGTGGTGCAGTCTGGTCAGGAGATGCAAAGCAGTGAATGACACTGACCGGTAAAAGCTGTCCTCTTGGTGGCTTAGTGAACGGACACACATACACTAACACTATGCCTGCAATGAGCATCTTTTTCTGCAACTTACCCTTGTGCGGTGTAACCAGCAGGTCGAGTGTCTTCTGGGATAAGTTTGGCCAGATAGCCATCATCTCCTTTCTCAGCTCTGCATCCATCTGGTGCTTGTCTGCACCGCCTGGATAGACCGTGACCCAGTGTATACGCACACAAACACACGACAAACATTTGCGCACACAGGCAAACATTTAAATACGTACGTGGAAAAGCAACAAAGTAAAAGCCCAGATCAAGGTGGTACAGACCAAGAGAGTAGAGTACCACAAAATCACAATATATAAGTCCATTCACACACGTACACATTAACCAAAAACAAAAAAGTTTGTTAGTGTGCGAAGGGAGACTTGCACAGTTTTGCAGAAACACAAACAGACAGCAATACGGTTAAGATTCTCAGTGAAAAGTTCATGATAATTAAAGTTAACCTGATACTGGTGTGACAGTATTGGCAAATCATACCCTTGGCAATCTTTATATCCAGAGCGGTCCTGATCAAAGCCATGAGGGTGGAGTTAAAATGTACTGTGTTGTCATCGGCGACTGGCAGATCCATACGCAGCAGCCTCTGTGGAGAACCAGTGAGGATGAGAGGATGAGAAACAGAAATGCGTCCTCAGTTAATTAGGTTGTCCCTGAACCTCCACACAGAGGGGATAGGTTTAAGGGGTCTGGGTGAGGTCGGGAGAGCTCCATAGACCTCAGCCAGGTTAAGCCGGACTGGAATTATCCAGACTTTATGTCTTTATTTCCTGAGATGGATTGTAATTAAGGAAAGAATGGTCGAATCTCAATCAGGCTTTCAAAAGTCCTTTTAAAATGGGACCTACAGTTTATTAAGGGATCATTCATGTCTTACGTATGCTACACAGTAATGTTATAATGCTGGTTTATTATTTTTAGGGAATTGAAGCTTGTATTGATAAGCCTCAGTGCCTCCTGTGTTTCCCAGTGATACTCTACGAGACAGCACAGCTATCCGATGCTGCTAAGCAACTGTGAGAGCTGAGAACCACAAGGAAGAACAATCAGAGCCAATATGGCGTCTGACCCAACCTGTGCCCATGTTCCCTACATGTGTGAATGCATGTGTGCATTTACACATCTTGCTTTTACACACATAGATGTATATAAATATATGACAGTTCACATACACAGAACCCCCCCCACCCTCACATCCTTCCCTGCCCACTAACACACAATTATTTTCACAGACTGCAATTAAGAGCACTTAATTGGAGTCCTTCTGGACAAAATACTTCGACTGGAGAACAATAACAGTATCACTGGTGTAATTCTGCTATTTTCAGGAGACAGCTGTGGTTTTATTTAATCCAGGCACCTGCTATTGAGCTCCCCTTACCTATCAGGAGGTTCTTTGCCTTCACATCTTTATACGAAGTAAAACTGATGGAGAAACCGGTCGATAGGACAAAACAAGCTTGGCTTGCTGTACCTATCTCGACCAGCTGATATCCATCTGATTTACCTACGAACATGAGCGTTGGGCACTCACGATGGCAAGCACGGCAAGGCGGTGGGGTTGTGTTCATGCTTGTGTGTTCCTAATTGTGTCCGAGTGTTGGGCATGCCCAAAGCCAAGTGTGCGGCAGGCAAAGGGCATCAGCCAACATCCACAACCAGGCAGCTCAATGTTGCCCACAGCCATGCTACAAAAACTGCGAGGATAGCATGCAACACTACACGACATTCCCAGAATAATATCCCACAAATGCGTACAAAACATGCAACATGCCTTTACTTCATTTTTCCATTATCTAAACCCCAACTGTTCTCACCTACCCAGCCCACTAATCCACAACTTCCCCCAAAGACCCACTTTTACATTACAAGCAGCCGTGCATCTGCACAAAGAGAGTATCCTCAATCCAACTGGATTGATCCTTCAGGTTAACCAAAAGTGTCTCTTTTTTTTACCTCTACATTTTTCATTTATGGGTCCCTTGATCAAAGTCAAATTCAGAAGCAGTGGTAGCACTTTTTATAAATTCAAGATCTCTCAGTGCCAAATGGGTGTGTTAAGTGGGTGCAAGAGTTAGAGATGATTTTAGTTGTGATATTGCCTGAAAGAAGAAAAAAATATATAATAGAAAATATAAAAACAGATGATATATGGTCTCTTGTTGTTTTGGACCAACCAGACCTTGCGATTATATTAGTGTAGGGAGGGAGGAACGGGGTCTATAAAAGGGGATGTGTGGTTGGGACAGCAGTTAGTTGAGCTAAACTAGGTGAATCTAGGCTGGTCATGGAATGTAGTTACAGATAAATAGGGAGAGGAAAGAATGAGGAGGGAAACAGGTTTTGTGAAAACATTTAAAGAGTTTAAGAAGAAGATATAAGGAAACATGTCAGCTGGTATTAACAGAGAAATGAACTGTGTGTGTGTAGAGGAGAGAGGCTAAAAGGTACAGAACAGGACAAGAGATAAAGACGAAGACTAAAAACAACACTTTACATGGGTTTAGAGGTCTGCTCAAGTAAAAAGGTGACATAGAAATCAGTTATCGCAGTTTCCCTTTTCTTGTGACTGCTAAAAGAAGTACGATATCTAGTAATTGACCATGACATTCAGCGTGATCTGCACTGAATCTTTGTCACACTATTCTATGTCTTTCTGAATTCAAAGGGCCCTTAAGCAAACTAAGTGATGGCTGATATATGTGACTAGGGCCACTGATGAAACGGGCTGAAAAAAAGAGGACAGAACAGAGAGGAGAGGTACAGGAGAAACAGAGTGTATGCCGGACAGATGACGGAATGATGGTGGATCTTGATAGCTGACAGACAAATGACCATAGTGGTGAACAGACAGAAGAGAGATTATTAGCCAGATATAGTTTCTAAGCAGGACAGAAAAGAGTGTAGAAATTAGCAAAAGATAGGGTAAGTGAAAGAAGTTAGGAGAGAAAAAAGTAATAGAAAGGAAGGTGCTGACACCCAGGTTAAATAAATAATTTTTAAATAAATCAAGGTTGCAATTTATGATCAGTTCGCCTGTTATCATATTTAATGTGCACCATCTTGTGTAGATATATGTACAAGTTTGAGACAATCTGTCTCAAGAATTGAAAGAACTGGTATAAAGAAACTTAATTTCGGCTTCCTTCCATTTTTGGTTGATTGGACATTCCAAATTGCCCTTAGGAGTTAATATGAGTGTGCTACGTTGTTTGTCTTTGTGTGTCTCTGTGTGGCCCTGCGATGGACTGTATGACTGTCCAGGGGGTACCCTGCCTCTCGCCCATTGACTACTGGGATAGGCTCCAGTCCACCCGCGACCCTCTTTTGGAATAAGCTGTTCTGAAGATGGATGGACGGATGGTATAAAGAAACGTATCTAAAGATACTACCATGTAGTTAAGTGTAGTCTAGATAAGTGATTTAATAACTGAAATCTCAAATACTAATTATTAAAATTCTTCATTAATTTAAAAATGCGGGCCAAGATTTGACTAAATTTTAAATTTAGAAAATTTCTTGGCACCACAATCAAAATGTGTGAATCAGCTGTTTGATAATACCAAATTGATCAATACTATATCAATATTGTTTTTTTTTTAAATCTGGATGACAACTGAGAGAAAAAATAGCAAGTTAGATAGAAAGAGTGGGACACCACTGAGAACTCAGAGAGAGAGAGTGGACAAGAAAGAGACACAGCAACTGCTTCAAAGATCTAACCATACCTTCATCCTACTGGTCAGAATACAATAACCAAAAAAACACTAAAGGATCTGTATGTTTAGGGGAAAAAGGAATCTTAATAAAAGACCACTAAATAATATAAGGGCCAGAACATTTCCCATCTTATTTGATGACTATATAATGACTTTTTTGTGTGGAATTCTTTTTATATGTGTGGTAGTGCTGGATAGTGTATACGTGAATTATGGTGTCATCTGCAGGAATAAGAGATGCAGAGGACTGAAGACAGACACCCTCACCGGTCCTTCTGTACCTGCATCGTAAGCATATATTGCACTGTGGCAGTATAACCCTGACATCCTGATTCTAACATCCTTTGTCATCAATAGTAGATAATTGTTTTTTTACACATTGCATATTATATTTGTTTTAAGAATGTTCCACAAACCTAAAGTAATAGGAAAATGTGGCTGGATATTATATGTAATGGGTTTAATTGAGATGATTATTTTTAAGGCTAAAATGTCATCACATAGATAATTGCCCTACCGAATTTATGTTTGCTATAAATATGCAATCAATCTGATAACTATGCTTTGTTCTCGTTATTATAAATTAGAATGGGAATATTATCAATGCCATCTGTGCTCTCACTGTGTCTCTCTCTGGATTAAGTTTGACATGTGCAAGCATCCGTGCAGATTGCAGAAGGACTGGCAAAGCCTCTTGCATTCCCTTACTCCTGAGGTATGACAGGAAGAAATAAAAGGAAGAGGACTGACTACAACTCCACTATCACTTCACTTCACTGCACAACAAAAGCCCATCCCTCCATCCCTGCGGTCGGAGAAAGAAGAGAGGACAGCGCTCACCATCACCACAACCACCACTAACAGACAATGAGGAGAACACCGCTGGGAGGAGGGAGAGAGGGAGGTGGAGGAAAGGGAGTGAGGAGGAGGAGGAGAAGAAGAACTGGGAAAGGACAAGGAGGGTTTTAGAAGATGAGAGAGGATATTTCCTCCCCAGCGATGGGGAGGTTAAAGGAGTGAGACATGGGGTTGGAGAAAAAGTGGGAAGAGAGGGATAATGGGACATTTTAGGGAGAGATGGAGGTGAGGTAGTGGTTGTGGGGGTGGAGGGGTAAGGTGGGGGGCGAGTCTACCTTATAGGCGACCCGGGCGGGACACCTCTTCCCGAGGCCTAGCGGCGGACACATGTGTCTTAGCATCTGATACATGTCTGTGTAACTGATCCGGCCGCTGGGGTGGCCACAAAAACACACACACACGCACACGAACACACGTCACGAATACACATGCATTCAACACCCACACACCAACACACAACAGACAAAACAGAGACGGACGACGTGAAAACGAAAGAAAAAAAACAATGGGGGGGGGGGATGAGGGAGCATCACAGGGGAAGGACAGAGACGCACAGAGGTGTGTTTTGGTGGGTGGTGGGGGGGGGACATGGGGAGAAATCAAAAATAAAACGACAAAGGAAAGGAAGAGGAGGGGAAACAAATACACAGTGGTTATTGTTCTGATCGCTGTGGATATGTGGTTGCTGTGGTGAGAGAAAAAGAGAAAGAAGGAGGAAGATAGAAGACGAGGGGTTGTGTTATGTGCCCTCTTGTTTTACATATCATAAAATAAGGGAGAGGACAGAAAAAGAAGGGGATAAGGAAGCGTAGGGAGGGAAGGGAGGTTTGGAAGAGGAGGTGTTATTTAGGTTAAGTTAGTTGTTGTTAAAAATATCGTTCTATGCGAGGTGAAAAGGGGATTCGATTTTTTTTTTCTTTTTTTGCTCTTTGCCCTCTTTCGCCACTCGGATAGAACTGGCAGCGGGGCCTCCAGCAGGCAAAGAAGCACCACTGCAGAGATCGGAGTGAGTCACAGTGACAAGTCAATGCAGTCAGTTACTGGGGCTGCGCGTCCACCAGGAGCCTCCGCTCACAGCTGTGTTTCCGGATGCTCCTGAGAGCCCTCTCTGATATTGTGAAGGGCAGCAATACCCTGGCTACGATGTGCTGTCACCCAACTGTAAATATCTGTGGGTTCACAGTTTTTCAGATGGGCGATTTTTCTTGTAAGCTTAATCACAAAGACCGAATAGATATTATCATAGCTGTAGGCTGTTTGTGTTGTTACCAGCCATATAAACTGTATAACTTGCCTGTGCCCATTTAAGTGAAGCATGACAAGAGCAGAAAAGAGGCCTCTTTTAATGTAATTTTGGGCAGACCAGCACAAAAAACAAAACAACCCCCCCCCCAGCCCCAAATCCTTTAGCCATGACAAGAAAAAAACAATTCTGATTTAAAAGGTTGTGGGCCTCTGTATATCTTTCAAAACAAATAAGTTAAAATGTTTCATCACAAGCTGAAACATGTTTAGAAATAACATCATTTTTCCAAGAACACCGGTAACACAAATTATGTAGAGGTAACTGGTGGACACTAGACCTCCAGAGTCTTAACCCTAAACCACACACATACACACACATATCCTGCCCCTTTTGATTTGTCCTTATACATCAGAGACACAAACAGATGAGATTTGGCCATATCACTCTATTGAACTATGCTCAACCTACTAAACCTAACTGCGCATATAATCAGAATGCAAAGGAATACCTATTTCAAATATCACTAAAATAATAGTTATATTTAATAATTATTGACTAGATTATTAATATGTCGAACAGAGGGGCAAAGCACAGCTTTCTTTAACCAGTAAAAGTATCTAAAAAACAAGATGTAAAATGGCTTGATGACTATTTTTATATTTGTTTTGTTTTTTGGCTTTTTTCAGAAAATCATGATCGTTTATGTTTGTTTAAATAATGTTGTATAGTACTTTTTTTGTTCTTGAATGGGGATATTCAAGTGTTTTAACACACTATCATTTGATATATTAAAAACAAACACAAAAACAAACACAAAAACAACTACACACAACGCTGGCATTTTGCTTGGAACCTCCAAGGAAAATTTAAAAATATTTAATTGGGTGGGAACTTAAGATTTTCTGTGGATTTCTATCTCACAATCTGTGCCCACATATACAGCCCCTTCATCTTTATCTGATTTATTTTGCTTTTAACAACATTAAAAAAATTCAAAAAGGGAATTTGCTGAGTTTGGTGCAACAATAAGTATAAATTCAATGTTTCATATCCCAGCATAGACAACTATTTATTTATTTACTTCTTTTTATCATTTGGCTGTGAAATATATTATCAGGACCAGTTTTGGCGGGGTTGTACCCGGACAAATTTCCTGGACATAAATCAAATAGTCTCTGCTTTACACGAACTATGAGAGTAGCTGATATAAGACAATTAAACTGTTTGATTGACTGATAAAAGTCAGCCAATGTTTAGGTTCAGGGACAAAAATCTGTGAAACATCAGCTAGGCTAAAATTGATGAAGGAAAGCAGTGACAGAACTGAGACCAAACCTTCTCTGCTTATGACTTTGAATTAAGATAACCCCGTCCACCCCCCCACTTCCGAACCCTAACTTAAACAAGAACAATGCACATTGTCCAAACATTTTCTGCCCAGGCAAAATTAGACAGCAAGCAGAACTAAAAAAAAAAACAATGGTTGACTGGAGCCTAGAAAGTAGTTAATATATTACTCAACCAAAAGTAAAGACATCAGTGTAACTTTTCCAGCGTTCAGTCAGAAGGCAATTGCAAGTGCAGTGCACAACTTCATGCTTCACACACCGGTAACAGTGTGCGTGTGTGTGTTGGTGTGTGCAAGACTGTCTGTGTTTCTGCATTGTCCCAAACATTCTCATTTTCAGGTCAGAATGCATAAACAATTACCCCCCAAAATAAAAAAAGAACGATGACTCGATGGTGAAATGAGCTTAAACAACTGAAAAATGCAAATCTAAACAGAGAAATTAAACCGATGGAAATAAAATGTTAATGTTGAAAGTTGGTCTTAAAAGTGATAAAGAGCAACATTCATTCCAGTCTCTTAAAGGCGAGCAGGTTGCGTTTAATTTGTGCTTTAGGGGTTTGGTCCAAACCTTGCAGGCCACCCTATGTGGGCATTTCTTGCCAAGACCCAGAGGAGGGGAGATAACTCGCAATAAACTGTACATATCCTTATAATGTATGCGCCCGCTGCAAGAAAAATACAAGGAGGGGAGTTAGGTGGGGGAAAAAAGAGAATACATATAGTAAGAAATAAAGAGAGCAGAGGAGAAGAAGGAAGAAGAAAAAGGTCTAGAGGAAGAAAGCATTTATTCACTGAGAATTTTTTTTTCCTCATGCACAAACGTAACAGAGGGGAAAAGAGGGACAGGGAAGGCCTATATTGATCTTAGCTGTGCACAAATTGTGCAATGTGTGAAAAAAAATGCTTAGAGAGAAGAAAACAGAAAGACATTGAGAAGGCTAAAACACTTTCAGCTCGAACAAGCATTTTTTTTTTTATGTTCAGCTTTGACTCTTATTTTTACAAAGAGGAACCTGTTTCCTCCTCACATGTCCTGGAGGAGGGCTTTGACCCATTGTGGGATAGGAGAAAAAGTCAGTGGTTAGGAGTCAGGTCACGTTCAGCACACAAATGTAGACATTGTCTGCCTTTTTTTTAAATTACACACAGGTAACACATGTTTGTATCTTTATATTATCCATGTGTACTGCATTTGAAGATGTGAGTGTGCCACTTACCACGCAGCTGGGTCGTATTCAGCCCATATCCTTACATACTCGTCCAAATGATGAGGCCCCAGGATGGATGAGTCTCGGGTTAAGTACTCAAAATTATCCATGATGACAGCCACAAAGAGATTCAGCATCTTGAAACAAGCAAACAAACGACTTGGAAAGAATTCCGTGGTTGGATCTGATAACCCTGTTCCACTGGCCTGCCCTTAAGGCACGGTATGTGCACCGTACCAATGAAGGAAGTGAGCATTTGCTCACTGAAAACATTAAATGTGAATTTTAGCTGCTTAAAAGAAGATAGGATTATTTCTCACCAGAAAAGAGCATAGGAAGATGAAAGAGACAAAGTAGGTGTAGGCGAAGGTGCTGCCACACTCCTTTCCTGACGTCCCTGAGTCCTCGTCGCATTGCTTTTCTCCCAGGCAAGACAACATGATCTCTTGCCACGCCTCACCTGTCGCGCTCCTGCAGGAGGGAACACACAGAGCAAGATGAAAAAGTGAGCCGCCAATGATGAATATCCACGAAGGGCGACACCCTTTGCCTGTCTCACAAATACTGTTGCCATCAAATTCAAGATGAAGAAAACAGCAAGAGGAAAACAGTAATATATCTCAACATCTGACATGTTTTCTTTGCTAAAATCTATAACTTTTTTTGTATAGATTTGTATACCCTATATTTTATATAGAGTCCCAATTATTTATGGAATAAGTAAGGAAAACCTGAGCTGAATGATGGAGTTTGCATTGTGCAAAATACTTAATACAAAAATGGTGGTGGTGAATACAAAAAGAGGAGACAAATTGAGACGGTGTGAGCTTACCTGAACAGCAGCATTAGAGCCATATGGAAGGATCTGAAGTTATTGTGCTCATTGATAGCACTTCCTTCCTCTTCATCAAGGGCTATGTTCCCAAACAACTAGACACACACACAGGCAATGGGAACAGATGGTATATAAAGAAGAGTTCATTTGTAAGTGAAACCTGGAGCTGTCAATCAGAATATTTACACATTTCCATTATCTTTGTACAACCCCAAACATGCTGACTTAAGCTGCTGTTATGCAAACTAAACCAGTCATTGTTCAAGTGGACTGTTATGTCAAATATTACCAGCACTATTTAAATGAATAAATCACTAGTTTTCCTGATAAAGAAACAACATGGGAAAAACCCAGAAGAAGTTGTACATGGGTTGTACCGGAAGAAATCTATTTCTTTTGTAGCAATAAATACAACAATTATATCCTCTTGGTTTTTATATGGGACATGCAGATTCCTACAGAGTTTGTATTAAAATATGTGCATTTTAAGTCAGAAATAAACCTCAGAAGAATGTAGTTGCCAACCCCTGAAATCAGTGTTTCTACCTCAGAAGTTATGATTAGACAACCCTCAGATGTCAAGTTTGACTTTTTTCTATTTCAAACTTATCCAGTTATTGCAAATACAAAATAAAACCATTTTTTACACAAACTGTAGAGTAAAGCTGTAATAGGTAAACAAAGACAAATAAAAAATATTTTAGCCCAACTTACCTGCATGCCAATGATGGCATAGATAAAGAAGAGCATGGCAATGAGCAGACAGACGTATGGCAGCGCCTACCGGAGCAGAAACAGGACATCTCTGTCAGTGTCGTTCAGTGTTTTCGCATGCTTTAGTCTTTCAATGCCTATAACAATACCTTAAAAGACTGGACGAACGTCCACAGTAGGATGCGGATGGTCTCTCCCTGTCTCAAAAGCTTTATGAGGCGTGCAGCTCGGAACAGCCTCAGGAAGCTCAAGTTGATGATATTATCCTATGGGGCGAATGGAAAATGTAATCAGATTTCTAAACACAGAATTTGTCCCCAGCCTTCTTTTATAGTACTGAAAAAAACAAACAAAAATAAAACAAAAAAAACTAAACAAGAAAAAGAATCAATCAAAGGTGAAAGAGAGAAATTTCAACACAAATAAACTGATCGCAAACATAAACACGCATTGTATTTATAATCACAAATGAGAGAAAGATTGAGGAAAATTTAAATGACTTAAGCAACCAAGAAAATAAAGAAGATAGACGCACAAACAGAAAATCATAATAAAAATTTTTAAAGGTCATCATCCAATCTGGTACATTAAAATGTTTTTTTTTTAAGATAACCAAATGCACTGATTGCTAGGGGGGGGTCAAGCAGGCCACACACAAGATGGAACACAAGAGACTTTGCCTATCAACCACACGTACACACAGTTAGAAATCACACACACGCATACACACTCTCTCACAGCATGAAGAGTATGGCTTGAGCTTGCCAGTGACACTGAATATGGCACTCTCAATTTTTCTATATTAATCACTTTGAGGGCTGTACTCCCAGTTATTAGCCTTGTCAGTTCCAAATTTAGCTTCTGCAGTGTCACGCAGTGAATAATATAGAGCAGCCAAACTCCCTGGTCAGGCCCTGACATTTTGTGGTTGACAGACAAGGCCGTAAGAATAGCATGAGAGAAGAGGACACGGAGACGAACGGGGGGGGGGGGGGGGACTGGCATTCAGCTTCTGTGCAGGTATGGCATGGCAGTATACTGGCCCACATGCAGACCAGTGGGGGAAAGGGTGAGCTGAGCATTGTAGAAATGGAAGCATTCACTATTTAATTGCACTAAAAGAGTAGATTTTTTTTAAATTCCTTAAGGAAAATAAATATGAACTTGGTAAATGGTTTAGGGTCATTTCAACACTTAAAGTTTCCATGACGCAAATATTTCTACATGAATAATATTGTTAAGCGAATGACTCTCAGACAACTATTTAAGTGGCAAGAATGCATTTGCCTCAATGTCGAGGCACAAGGAGGCCCAAAGTTAAACGAGACATTTCCCATCAATGTCGATCTTTCACTATTGTCAAACAAATCCTGGCCTAAAGCATTAACAGGAATAATGGCATGGTTAGCCTTTATAGTCAGTATTGTCATTATAATACAAACTATAGCAATTCATGAATTCTGTCATGAAGCAAGAAAACTGTCATCATAATAAGTTTACATTCTTGAATCAAGTTTTTCTGTAACAATGCTGTCCTTTTCTTGCACTGTGACTGCATTAATCCAAATATGATAAACTCCCCTGAGAGATGAAGACGCACATAAATAAATAAACCAATTTAACTACTGACCGGACTATCAGTAAAACTACCATTATATCGCCACTCGAGACATTAGAAATGAACCTGTCCTTGTTGTAAAAGAGAAGATCATCATCCAAAAAGCACATGCATTGGGAAAAGGGATTCAGACTGGACACGAGGGAGTAGTGACCAGGGGGTTAAGGAATGAATCAGGGGATCACATGGCCAATGAGGTTGCAGCAGGAAGCTTTGAGAAATAAATTACAAACCAACCAGATTCTACATGTGCGTAGATGTAGAAAGATGAATGGGGAGGAGGTTTTATTGTTTTTTCATTTTGGTTAAGCATATAGTGAATGGGTTAAAGATATTTGGGGAGGAGGAGGTGGTGGTTGGTTGTGTGTTTTATCGGGCAGGGGCATGGGGCGAAACACACACCATCACCATCATTTTCATCATCATCACAGCACCACCACCACATGTCATGGCGCAGCACAGATGGAAAACACGATGAAGGATTTCATAGTGCATTTTGATTGGATGGATTTTTTTTTTTTTTATCAGAGGAGGGAGTAGGAGGGCGAAGGGCGCCAACAAAGTAGTGAGGTTTAAAGAAAGCATGTAAAGAGATAGAACAGGAAGACGGAATCATTATCAGTGTTAATAGAAAGGCAGTGAAAAACAACAACAGACACAACAGTTTCCCTAAAATGATATGTGCTCAGCCTCCCTTTGATGCCAATTCCATTCCAAAACCACAAGCTACTTAATCATCTACTCAAGGGTTAAAGTGACATCTGAAAAAATAGGAAATAAAAACCTCAATGATTTTACATGTCGTTTGTAATAAAATGCTAAATTAATTGAGCCTGTGTTATCTTACTGTGTTGCTTTTATGTCACCTACAAACTGAAAAATCTGACTTTGTTAATTTCTTATTGGAGTTTCTTATCAGTTTTACTTGACTTTGAATATGATTTAGCAATAATCAAAAGAAACTGTAAAGATTCTAAGATAATAACTAAACCAACAAACCTGATAAATGAAGAATAGGCCAATAATATAAGAATGAAGCCAAGAAGGTAACAGTAACAAGCAACAAACTACCTAAACTGGCAGTAGACCAGAATCCACTGTGTACTGTTGGACAAACTACGTCTGTGAAATACATCTGGTGAGAGAACATGGAGGTATGTAGTGGTTTACATTCCTTATCAGAAATGTAAGTTCAAATGTGATGGAAACACCTAAAATGCTATAAAAAGGGGTTTTGTAATGGAATTAGAAATCCATAATGTTGTTTGGTTTCCAGTAAAAATGTGTAAGAAGGGGGCAGCAGAGAAAGGCTGATTATGTAACTGAGTTCCACAAATATGCAGGCTCATAACTTCAATTACATAAACACAGTATAATACAGACATACAAACAACACATTTGCTGTTTAAAGTGCGGTAAACATGAGTTTGTTGATACTCTACAGTAATATAAAGGCAAAACATGTCAGTCTTTCAAATGAATTCAGCAAGTTCCATTGATCAGAAAAAACCTCTATAGCTCACTAAAACCAAATTACCCATAATATGTTTAATGTGGAACGTGTCAGAAATACAAATTACCGTAGGTAAATATTTTTTGTCCAGAACTGACACTGAAAACAATTCTACGATGCCATTACTACCACCAACAGAAAGCCAAGAGTTCTCTATAAAAATAACTGTAATACATCAGTGCAGTGTGGGTTTTTTTAAGTTACAACATGTATTTCTATTGGTAACATAATTTCTTTGAATTTGCATAACAACTAATACAGGCGCCATATACCTATTGTTTATGTAAGTATCCTACATTTGGTACCTTACTAATGAAGACAGTAGAGATGGCAATTTCCGTCAGCTGGTGACATATCTTAACCACTTTAACATTCCATTTGAAGACGTTACGCATAACTTTTATTACATTAATAAAATATATCTATTATTAAACAAAATAGTTCAATAAAAATGTTCTCAGACGCACACACGGAATCTTTCAAACTTCTGTGTGAAAACACATTAAACCTACCATCTGGAAAATAACGTATGTTTCTGCAAAGATAGCTCTGGTTGTGTCACAAATGAACAAATTGGCTACTACAGCAATAAACACTGGAAAAACTGCACCACAAAAGAACAGTTGGCGGAAGCCAGGCTGTCATGGATACACTGCATTTAAAGAATGTGTTTTTGCATGAGTGAGAATGAGAGGTGAGGCAGGGTGGAGATTCATTGACTGCTTTCACATGGTTAGCTGCCCTCAGTGTTGGTGAATTGTAAATGTACTGTGTGTGTAAGATCCACCTAGTCAGCACACACCCCTCATGACGTGGCCTACCATTTTTCCTTAGCAATTGATTTCTTTCATCCTCCTTGCAAGTGGATGTAAATAAAGCGACTTTGTATGTGTCAGCTAACTAGTTGAAACTAAAAATGAGTCCAAACTGCCTTAACTTTGATTCCTTGCCTCCTATGGCAGTAGGATGTTGAACAATTTCTATATTGTATCACATTCTATATAAAATTAATAAAGAAATTGTTAAAGGAGGGGTGTCAATGGGCCCAAATAAACTGTGGCACTTACCCAGATTTCTGTCACTAGTATGTCAGTAATGCTTCCAATGACAGAGACAAAATCAAAAACGTTCCAGGCATCTCTGAAATAATTCTGGAAGAGACACGAAAGAAGGAAGAGAACAGAGGTTAGGCAGTCCTATCCTTCCAGAGATGGAGCCAGGGTGCAGTGAGAGAAACAGATCTACCAGTATCGCTCTTTTAATCAGGGTGAGTGTAAAAGGAGGCTTACAGTGCAACTGCTGTGCGAAAGGGTATGCTCAAGTTTTCTCAGGGGCAAGAAGAACATGCTCCAGATCTGTCTACTAAAATAACCTGCTTTATAAATGAAAAATACCATGATACTCTAAAAGATTGGGTCAGCCTAGATAAGGCAAAGATTTGTGTGTGTGTGTTGTGCTTGCTGTGTTTACTTTTTTTCCCCCTAAAATCTTACCAGAGGGCCAAAAGCAATGACCTTGAGGACTGATTCCATGAAGAAGAAGGTGGTAAACACGATATTAAGGTATTTGAGGACATTATCGTATGATTCGGATGCACCATGAAACTGCAATTGAACAAAACAAAGATTAAAAAAAGGAGTGAGAACAGGTGTTTAGGACATTGCAGCAGTACAGCTGAATCAATTTGAGGTTCTCATTGGATTAAATTGTAAAATGTAAAAGAAATTCACACAAATACCTTTCTCTAGTCATATATATAGTCCCCATCAAAAACTAAAGATATTTCTCGTTTTCTTTGTGAAAGGATTTGGTATTACATTCTTTACAACCATATATTATGTTGTGTTTCAAAACCCACTTAATTATTGTCTGGTATTGCCGTATTAAATAGATTGATTCATACCTTCATCATGAGGACAATAGTGTTGAGCGCGATCAGAGCCATGATGCTGTACTCGAAGGGCGGTGACACCACAAAATGCCACATGCGATACTGGAAGCTCAGTTTGTTCTTCGGCATGTGGCGGGTTAGAGGCCTTGCATTTATGGCAAAATCTATACAAGCTCTCTGAAGTAAGCCGGAAAAAGAGGAGAGACATAATACAACCAAACAAGCACTATTTGTTTAAAAGTATTCAAAAGCATAGGCAAAAAGAAGGGGAAAATAAATGTCTCCTCACTTCATTTTTTTCTAAGCTATAGTCTTCCATCATCTTATCCCCCTGTTCCTGGAAGGTGATGATGATGAGAGCCACAAAGATGTTTACAAAGAAGAAAGGGAAGACAATGAAGTAAACCACATAAAAGATGGACATTTCCATCCTGTAACCTGGGCTCGGGCCCTGATTCTCATATGTCGAGTCCACTGAGTGCTTTAACACCCTGCGGGACAAAACAAAAAGGAGACAAAAAACACTTAAATGATATCAAAATAAACTTTAACAAGCTTTACTTGTATCACTATTGCATTATGCATTCTATGACATCTTCCGTTGGGTTGAAAGTATATAATAGAAAAGAAACTCCATTTCTTCAGCAAGATCGATTAAATATATATATATATGTACAGAACAAATTCAACAAATAAATTCAATACATTCTGAGTCTGTGTGCATGAAAAATCCACTCACTGCGGCCACCCTTCTCCAGTCGAGACAGTGAAAAGGGTGAGCAAGGCCCAAGCCACGTTGTCATAGTGAAACTCGTACTTCTTCCATTCCCTCTTCTCAGCTTTAACCTCATCTCTATCATAAACTAAGTACTCGCCTCTGTGCAAGGAAACAAAAACATGCATAGACTGTAAGTGTACAGAAATATTCAAACTATTAAAGCACAAGATAAATATTAGTATCAAACATCTAAAAATGAGCTTGCAATAGAAGTCCCTAACACACTAAAATCTATTTCTGTTAGTTTATATTTGAATTAAGAAGGATTAGGTCTGCTGTTTCTTCATAATTAACTTCTCACTGTAAATTCTTTCTAGTGAAGTGGCCTATTGTGTCCTCAAGGTGTCAGCACCTGCATATCTAAAATTCAGTTGATCCAGTGAAAGTGAAGTGGATCCACTGCTAGTGACAGTCGAGCTTATTTACAGTATTAGAATACAGTTTCTTTTTTTTATTGTAAAAACGAGCCCTGTGTGTGCCGAAATGCAAAGACTGTGAACAGAATTTTTTAACCAACCTGCAGTCACGCGCAAACTCTTTGGATTCGTCTGTACAGTAGAAAAATCGGCCTTTGAAGAGCTGCACGGCCACCACAGCAAAGATGAACATGAAGAGCATGTAGACGATCAAGATATTTAACACATTCTTCAGTGAGTTGACCACACAGTCAAAAACGGCCTGAAGGGGAAAAAAAACTTATGAGTACACTTTATCTGCAAGGTTGATAAGCAATTGTACTGCAAGCTAACACTTTCATACATTGTTAAACACTCAACACAAATCTTAAAGGAGCTCGGGGCTGTATCAATTATAACACATTGGAAAAGATGTACAAAAACTTATCCAGAGGAGATTGTGATTAATTATAAAGCTTCATGGCTACACTCAGAAATGAATATAAAAAAAATATTTTGGACGTTAAGTGACTTGAAAGAATCGTAATCTGATACTTGATTAAGATGCAACATCTTCTGGGGGATCAAATACATGATGAAATCCCAAGACTTGCTTGACCCAATCAAGGTTTTCACCAGATACTTTTCCAACAAAGTGTAATTCCGTTTCCGCTTTTAAAAGAGTAAAAGGGATAATTTGGGGGCATTGATGAACCCACATCACAGCTGAGCTATTACCTTTAACTTGGGCAGACGTTTAATGGTCTTGAGTGGACGCAACACCCTCAGCACGCGGAGGGATTTGATTGTACTGATGTCTTTGCTCTTGCTGTTCCCCCTGGAGTCAAAAAAGTTGGACAGACAGCGTCACAGAATAATCACAGGAAGCTGAATAAGGAAAGTAAGATACTGAGCAACTGCAAGGGGATCTTATTCATTATTAAGTTCTCTTAAAAAACATGACATGATGCTTCTAATTTTCATTAAAAAAACATATACAAACAAGGCAATTACAGTCCGTTGAAAACAGTCAAACATGAAACCAGTGGTGGGTGAAAACATGAGCTGTTATCTAATCATTTGGTTTCATGGACATCAGCATCATCATCTTTTATCATGATCTTAAATGTCATACAGCACACATTCCATCGCCGCATAACCACAGGCATCTCCCGGCAGAGTGCCCAGCCAAACCTCTTTCTTTCTTTTTCAGTGACATGTTGTTCAGTTTTTTGGGAAAAATTGAACTTTTAGAAGTGAAAACATGAAGCTTGAGCTTCAAGTACATGGCTTGAATTATTTTGGTACAATCTTAAATATATCATCAGTGGATGGACTGTTCTGTATAGGTTTCACATAGCTTCCTGTCATAAAAATTCAGATTTCAGTCATCGCATTTTTGATGGGTCTTTATTAAGGATTGCCAGGTGAATCTAAAGGTACAAGGCCAGGGAACGGAAGGTATGAGAGACTTTTTGGAGCTTTGTTCACGGAACATAACATCACATGTTCTTACACGATCAAACTACGATAGTTTTGCATGAGCCATGACACCGTTGGAGCAAATCACTTGAGAATAAAAACAAAACCTTTCTAAAATAAATATCCGTTTCTTCCCCTCAGAATTCTGCTACCCACGTCAGTTAGAAAAATTCTGTGGTGTCAACACAATAAATAGCTTACTTGATCTTTACGTAAGTGGATGGACCATTTTGAAGCAAAAATAAATAAATAAAAGGCAGGAGGCATCTGGAAGCCTGCCAAGCCTGAGCAGAGGAAAGGTCATCCATCAAGACTCGCTCTTAAACTATGAACTCAGTTCCTGTGACAGAAAACGTACGACAATTCAATTTACTGTTGACTGATTGAGTTGTAGCCTTGGCAGTTCTACGTGTCTGAATGTTGGAGGGGTGGGGGTGGGGGGTGGGGTTTCATGTGGACGCAGGAGAGAAACTCAATCGATAATCAATAGGCATTCCTTGTTTGAAGTTAAGTAGGACTGAGGTCTCTCTATTAGCGCAGCTTTAGAGTATTAGAGTAAAGCCTAGCAAGGCCATAGGTGTTAAAAGGGTGGCAGCATCCCTCCACATACACACACACAATGTTTCACATGCACACACACTAGCATATTAAAGATTACTAGTTGTGAAAGTTGTTCTAAACTAGTAGCAAGTGTATATTTACAAATGCCATCTTCAGTTCAAACTGAACAGGAAATGCCAGGCACATAGAGGACGAGGCTCAATGAACATCATTAGCCTGTAGTGCCATAACTTCCCATTGTAGTAGTAGTAGTTTTTGCTGCCATCAAAGGTTTAAAACAAAGTACAGGGGAGAAGGTCGTGGACTTTTGTATCAAAAAGCTGTTTGTCTATCGTGATAGCAGAGTGTGCAAATATCCAGAAAAAACATTGCACAAAAATTAATAATTTCAAAATGGATGGATTTCTATCGCATTTAAACTTCTAATCAAGATAATTGATAAGAACATAAAGCTCCAAGGAGGACAAAAGTTTGGTTATAGGAGTGTTGATTATCTAAAGACAGGCAATGGATGGGATACCACTTACATGCTGAGCGAGGAAAAAAAATATATGTGTCAATTAAATTTGAACTGGAAATTAGTTAGAATGATATATTGCATCTAAAAAACTGAACTGCTGAAGGTTTTTTATTAAGTTTCATGTGTGTAGCCTCACAGAAGTATACAAGTGGTAAGGATATGGCAGGGGTGCATATGAACGACTAGATTAACAAAGAAAGAAAGAGAGAGAAGCCAACTTGATCCGGAAACGGAGAGCAGGGAACAGAGTGACAGAGGAGAAACTTTACCGGGTGCTGCTCCTGTCGAGTTTCACCGAAGATGGAGACAGCGAAAGTCAGTGACAGCAACAGAAAAAAAAAGACAGAGGATGGGGAGGAAAGGGAAGGGGGTGAGGTGGGAGGGGACACACGGAAAGAAACACAGACACAGAGACTCACACAGATAGAGACGGACAAAGACAGACACAAGACAAGAGAGAGGGGGGTTTGGTAGAAACAGGAAAAAATACATCGACATGAGAGACAGACAAAGAAGGAAGGACAGCTGGACGGGCATACCTGATTAAAAATACACCCTGCCCACTCGGTAATACATACACCCTTTCTGCCCACTCAAACACATGCATGCATACGTCACTTCATACATTGGCATACCAGTTAGATTTGTACTTTTTATGGTAGATCTCACATTTTTTTCTTGGTAGCATCATAAGACTTAACATAATCTAACATTATAACACTTAATATTAGTAATTAAGATGCTTTTGTTTCTATTGACTTAGGTTATTTTAGCTGCATACAGATACATAGCACTCTCTATCATGATTTAACTGAACAAAGGCAGAAATAAGTACACCTATTGGCCAGATTTATAAACCTCTCCTTATCCTCATCTCAAACCAAGTCCCCACAAAACTCTACTCTATGCTATGTGCATAAACCTCAAGACTTTAATTAAACAGAAACTAAACTGGAGCCATGGTTAGTGGCCACTGCCTAAAAATGTCCTTTTTTACCTGGCCTGTAGACATGTGTTTTTACTATATTCAAAAATAGGCATTTAATAACCATTTTATCTGGGATTGTTACTGCACAAAATGTCAGAAGAAAAGGTCACAATGCTGAAGGCTCCATTGTTACATTGGCATGGGTTATACCTACACTACACTACAATTGTCCTCATTCTGCCGAAACAAATTCGAGCATTTAAATATGTACTTCTTTTTTATCCAAAACACTTTAGTCTCAGTTTGTCAACTGAGATCAATCACAACAATGATTTTATTGTAGCCCATACTAAGATGCTAAATTCTGACTGACTCTATTCTGGCTCCATCTGGCCAACTCCATGAAGAACAACCTTGGCAGTTGGAAGAAGAAACTATAGCTGCAAGTGTTTACACTGATTCTTATCCTTTTCTTATCTCTATGAGTGTGGTCTATTAACGCTCAATTAAACCAAGCTTACAGCACACATTTTTCTCATTAGACCTGCAATTTTTTGGTGTGATTTTATAATATCTTGGAAGCACATCTCTGCATAAGGGGGGAAAAAAGCATCATATCATTGCAAGTGGCCGGTTCCAGGTTTTCTTGAAATATTGCGAGCGCACAGGCATACACTCTGGACAGCCATCATGAATGGACTCTCAAGAAACCGGAATTTGTGTGTATTTACTTATACACACACCCTCAGCAGAAGGAAAATGCATTCTCACAGAGTACTGTCACTGCATGCAGTTTTAAGTCACAACACTTTAACACGGAGCTTTTGTTTGGATAATGAAGAGTGCCAGAAGCTTATTTGTTGTGTTTATAACCCACACAAATATGAAGCTATTGTACTGTTACCATGCCAAAAATCCTCCGTACAATGCTTCTGTGATGTATCTAGTTTTAAATAATGTCATGCGTCAAAGTGAAATTTCACAAGTGTGTGAAGCATTGGTCCCTCTAAGCAAAACTGTACGGTAGCCCAGCCCTACGGCAAATGATGGGAGCAGAGAGGCAAAGGAAGAAAACTGTGGGGAGGGAGAAAAGCTGGGAAGAAGAGGCAGAGAATAGGGGACAGGGAGTAGCAATGGTATCATTTCAAAAGGGACGGCAAGGGTGACAAAAGAAGTGAAAGGACAAGAGATGAAGGGAGCGAGCTATTAAGAATTTGAGAGTGGAACGGAAAAGGGCCAGTGAAGGAGGGGAGGAGGAATTACCTTTTCAGCAGCAAGCCATACTGAGGAGGGTGCTGGAGTGGAGTGATATTCCAGCTGCTGTAACAAATCTATCAGCCAGATGGCTTTGGGGATGGATAGAAGTTCCATCACGCTACTTCTAATAACTATTAAACTTTCACCTCAACTGAATATTCACCTTGTATAGTTATGTGTTCAAGATCGTTACCTGGTCAAAGTCATCATTTTATTTTTACAGAAACTGGTTACGGGTGCTGCTTTCATACATTTGATTTAAAAATCAAGAAATTCTGTGTTTATTAATGTACTTGTATGTGTAGGCGTGCAAAAAACAAAAAAAAAATCTTTATATATGTTCAACACTTGAATGTGCACCCTCCACACAGCACCATCATTTTTTGGTTTACTTGACCTGATTCTTTATTGAGTATGTTAAAAACCTTACAACTGTCTAGTTGTAAGACAATCTTTGATGGATTCGGGAACTGTATCTTACAAGACAAGTTCTACTGCAGAATAAGCTTTTGACAGAACATTAAATCCTTCTGTTTCTCCATGACACATAATGTTGTAGTTGAACTGTAAAGGCTATCAAATCATGGGTGAATCATGTGTGGTCTGCTCACTGCACTTTTCCACCTCACTGTTTTTATTAAAAAATGTTTTCTGAAATGTTTTCATATAAAAAAACAACAGTTTGATGATATTGCAAATAATTTAAATGTCCGTCTCATATGAGAAGAGCCACAAAACCACTGTCGAAATTACACCTGAGGTCATACCACCTCAACAGATCTGCATCCCTTTAAATCACTCATATATTGTCATAAAGTTTTCATGCAGATTCCCTTTAGTGTTTTCTTAGTCATCACATTCAACTTGTGCTTGTGCGATAAACTGGAGACTGTGTTAACATCATTAACATAAATATGACCGCTTTTATCTGATGCATTGTAGGTTCGCTCAAGATCATGCAGCCATCAAGTGAAAAATTCACTGGACATGCTAAGTGCTGAGGAGGATGCACATACAAGCTACACTTTCTCCCTTTTAACGCAGCTAGTTCCTGTCAAATGCACCGATCGTAGATAATAGCAGATCAACCCACACACCACACTCTGCCCCAGTATGTCTGCCTCTTTCCCTCCTGTGTACTTTTCCAGGTCGTGCAAAGGAAAGAGAGTTAAATACCTGTGTTTCCAGGTTCGTTTACATGGTCAGAACAGCTGATGAGCGTGTGTGTGTGTGTCTTTGAGTGTGTGCAGGGAAAGGGGCGGGTGGGGTGGGGTGGGGAAGTCCTTTTGGTTTTCCTCCCTTTTGACGTATGGGAAGCCTGGGCACTTAAAGGGTTAAAGGTGTCTGGGGCGCCCTCACCCACACGAACTGTTCGACTGGAAACCTCCAGCAAGGAGGGTGGGACAGAATGAGGAGGTGGAGGTGTGGATGGGTAGAAGGCAGGATGTTGGATTTAATGGCTCTTTGTGAGGTTGAAAGGTGTGTTTGATGGAACTTTGAACCAGAACAAGTCATTTAAAAACCGTGGGGATTATACTGAAAAATGATAACGATTTTGGACGGTGAGAATAATGGCAAAGGAGCACATAGAACCTGTTCCTAACATACAGCACGTATTAAAAGCAACAACGCAGAATGATCTCTCCTAAAACAGGAAGATCACCTCTGTACAATTTTGAATAGAAAAGCTCCATCTAACCTATTAATGTACCTATTGATGTTACCTACTAGGAAAGAAGCTTCATAGTTACATATTCTACCACGATGAACACCAGATTCTAAATACTATGGGTACCTATGCGTATCTGTTTTTTTAATGTCCTGCTTTTAAATTGTGTCAACTATTAAATGAAATGTTCTACAGTTTTTAACATGCATAAATTATATTGCCAAATGGACACCTTAATACATTCAAAGCATGAAATGACAACAAGATATCAGCAGTTCTACAATTGTACGTTTTTAGTACTTCTTTGAGCCGGAACTATGTTACTGAGAGGGCTTTTTATTTTTGTATGAAGAACTATACATTTGTACTGCCATAAATCTGCAGCAATTTTCCATCAGTTCTTGAAGTTCTTCCCCTTGACAAAACCCTCATCCAGATTAAAATAATCTAAAGACTTTCATTTATTTTATAATTCAATTTTGGTCTTATCACAACTGCATGAATCTATGTATCATGTGGTGTCTCTCTTGCTTCTGGTTGCGTACTGTTCAACATCCACTTAATGGGACAAAGGAGTGGGATGTGCAGTGCTTCACTGAACACAAATTTTTTCATACTGTTCTATCTGTTTTTTGTTTTTGCTGTATGTCAGGAATAAGAAGGGTGTGCAACTGGGAAAACAGGGGCACAGAGAAGGAGGGGTTCATATGAGAGGTGGGAGTAAGGAGTCTAATGAGAGAAGAAGGCATAAGTAAGACTAAAACTGTACAGGATCGGGGAAGTGTGTTGGTAAGCAAGGATTTGAACGATCTAAGTCATGGGTTTAGATGCAAGAAAACAGGAAGGGATGACTCACGGCCTGGTTGGTGGAAATATCAGGGACGCACGATTGGGAAAATAAGTGGATAAAAGGAAACAGAAGCAAGGGAAATCGGAAGGGAAAAATGTTGGTAAGGAGCAGGTGGTTTAGTTGATTAGTTTATCAGACAGTTGAAGGGGAATTATGGTGCGCATAAATGTTTCCATGAATATTTCAGTTTTTTTTACACTCTAAAATCTGTTGACTTTAGGGTTCCTCACAAGAGAATATATATTCAATAGAGTAAACCATTGTTGAAATAATTACTTTGATCGAGAACCCCAGGATGACCTCAGTGTCCTCAAAGCATAATTAAGAAAAAGCCAATAGCATGAGGCCCCTTTTTTGTTTTAGAGTGTAAGAAAGACATGGGGAGATTCAGAGGAGGAATATCAGGGATGCATTTAAGGATTGGCGGTGATGAAGATGGCAATGAATTGTAAAGAAAGAAGAAAGACCTGCTGATATGATTTGAATGCGATGGTGACTAATGAGGAACAGGGATTTACATGAAGAGATTACATATTACAGACCGATCAATAGAAAATAGATAATGATCACATCAAGGAAAAAAGGGTTTAAAAACAACAGTTACGAACAAAACAGAAATAAATGAGAAAAGGTGATAGTGTAAGGACAGAAAGAGATAAACAAATGAGAAGATAGGAAAAATGTATAGATATAGAGGAGGTAAAAAGTGAAAATTGTGAGTAAGAAAAAAGTATATGAAGGAAAAGGAGTTGATCATTTCGGAGAGGAGGCTGAGACAAGAGGAAAAGGGTCAGCTTTGCTGAGCATATTGCATACAAGGCTGAGCATTGAAGGTCTTTCTGTGGATGGTGAAATATCTGTATGTGGGTGGTGAAGGTGATGAAGAGGAGGGTAGGGGGGACTTACGTGAAGGCGAAGGCCACCAGAGCACCACTAACCACTATAAAGTCCAGAATGTTCCACAAATCGCGGAAATAGGATCCCTCGTGTAGAATCAAGCCGAGCACCACCATCTGCAAAATATGGAGCGTGTCAGTACAGATCACACAAGCTGCCGATGCATAAGTACGCAACTGATCAGCCATAACATTAGAACCACTGACAGGTTACACTGAGTAATGGTCAATGTTTAGCCGTGAAAACCTGCATCCGGGCATTCATGTGAATAATACTTCGATGCTCGCTGAGAATTTACACATTTTTGCAGAGTCAGTCATTCATGTAATCAAACAGACATGGGGTCTTAAAGTTGTGGCTGACCAGTGTTGCTCAGGTATACACTGAAATAGAAGATCTAGACACACAGAAGTTAAGTAGAAGCAGACGTAAGCTTTCCACCCTGCGATTACAGGCACAAAACAGACACAGACACAATTTTCAGCAAAACTGAGTAAAAACAAAGACAACGAAATGTAGTAACTACAAACATTCACGTACACACTTGCACAGCGATACTTTGTTACCTTGATCAACATTTCAAATGTGAAGACGCCTGTGAAAACGTAGTCAAAGTAACGCAGCACCTGGAGAGCAACACAACACCATGAGGTAAAATGATCCTACTATAAACACTGAGGGATAGAAGCAGAGAGATTAATCTGATAGAAAAAGACAAGAAAAATCAGAAACAGAAAGGGAAAAAGAACCATCAGAGCCTGATCCTACTTCTAAATCTCAATCTGGTTTTAAGATTCTCTTTTCATGATGTGTTGTTAACATTAACTTCAGGAAGATTCACCAGTTTTCCTTTAAATGTATTGCTACCCATTCTGCTCATCATCTGTTTTGTGCATGGTTGTTGTTATTTTGGCATAACTGACAAAACTTCTAATCAGTCCGTATGATCTGTGGACGGATGTGTTGAGTCATGTGTTGTGCTGCCTGATTGTATTTAAATTTAGTTTAAAACAGTAGGTAAATTGACTGACTTACGTGATAAGATCACATCAAATGCAAAAACCTCAGTTTTTGCAAAGTTTTAGAGCAGGAATTAAACATGTGCATTTCTAAATCATCCAGCAAGTGACAAGAATACTGAAAAATGCTGCCTTTTTGGTGCCAAGTAAAGAAAAATAACACTAAATAAAAGTATTTTCCACACACATAAAAGTTGTTTGTGAGAGTAAATGCACACTTTGATATATAACAATAAATAAAACAGGTTCTTACTAATATTTACTGCACGGATGATAGATGGAGCATTTTCAGTGTTGATGATATGACATAAAAAATAAATTGTCATTATTATCACTACTACCATTATTAGGGGGGACATTTTAACACCTTCAGTTCTCAACAACCATGACACTCTCATATCTGTATCAAAACTAAAGCTTAATTTTGAGTCTGTGTCTGGCCCTGGTAAAATTTAGTGACTGTGGGAGATCTTGCTCATCTTTATATTCTCAAAAAAACACTTCAGCAACAAAGTGATGCAGGTGCACACACACATAGGTGTTAAGAAAAAGGCCCACACGAAAACACTGTTATGTCTCACATTGTTTTGTGGTGAGTCAGGCTTGACAGGATCCTCTGCAGCGAGGGCGATGCTGCTCATAGCGATGACAGACAGGATGGTGAACTCAAAATACTTCAGCGTCAGGATGTAGTGACAGCACCTCCGAAACCTGCAGGGAACGCACAGACACATTTGCATGTTGACGTAAAAAAAAAAAAGCACACAAAACCATTTATTTACATTTTTCTTTGTCTTGGCAGAAAAATATACATAATCAGGAACATTTCTATTTGAGCAAGATTTTGCACACACGGCTCATGTACTTACGGGTTGGTGGTAGATAATATGAAGCAGGAGCTGAAAGGAGGCATGGGTTTGGGGCCATCCTCATCCCCGCCCTCATCCTCCTCTTCTTTTTTCTCCTCACTCTTCTTCTGGTCGGTGTTTGCATTCTTGTTGACTGAGCGAAACAAAGAAGAAAGTAACAGAGAGACAGAAAGAGGTCAGCCCCACCACAGAAAACACATGTCATGTCTACTAACATTGCTTCTAACAAAAGAAATGAATACATCTGTAAAATACTAGCGCACAATAGCACTCAGGATTACTTCATTTTTATATACTGTACATTTAAATGAGACACTATAAAATGAGAAGTAACATACCCCTTCTAACCAAATCTATACATAGCCAAGGCACTTTTCACACAGCTACACCCCTTATGCTTACCTTGCAAAATTGCATTGGTCGAGGGGTATGGGTAGACAGGCGGCATATCTATGGTTGTGTAGTCAGGTTTAGCCATGCTAGTCAGGATTAGGCTGTCCATACTATGAAGCAGGGTATGGGTGTCAGCATCATGACAATTCAGTAGGTTATTGACATGGTCGGGATGGTCAGGAGGGAGGTCATAAGGGTGCTCGTGGGCATTGGCCAGCTTGCTGTTGTTGCGGAAGTTGTCCAGATCCTCATTATACTGCTGTATAGGTCGTGTGGTGGAGAGGCTAGGGCCCATACTGTGGTGCTCCCTGAGGGAACAAAAAATAGAATAAAGATATGGTGAATAAATAAATAAATTAATGAATTAACAAATAAATACAGATTAGGTGACGAGAGAAAGAAAGAATACAGGACAGAGGAGAATACTAATACAGGGTATAATCTGAGAGTTATCCATGTAAAAAGTAGACCCATTCATCGCTTACCTTCTGCTACGATGGCCCCTGCTCCTTTCTTGGTTGCTGTGGCAATGCCGTCTTGCCTTCCTCCCCTCATCTTCCTCGCCTTTCTCGCCCTCTCCCTCTGTCCTCCTAGATCGATGCTTTCTGCCCTCTTCCCCTTCCCTGGCTGCCCTGCGGTGCTGCCTGGAGCTCCTGTGCTCGTTGTTCCCCTCTCCAGCCTCACTATGGTGGGGGGATATACTGTGAGTCTCTCTCCCTTCTCTGTTTCTGTGCCGATGGCCCCGATGGTTCCGATGGCTCCGATGGCTGTGCCTCTCCTCACCCTGCTGGCCCTCCACACTTGCCTCTACATTGCCCAGAGACGTACAGCTGAGGCTGTGCTCCATGAAGGTTTTTGTTTGCTTGCATGTTTCTCCACTTTCTGGCCCAGTGACTTTTTGGTGATGGTGGTGGTGGAGGTGATAGTAGTGCACAGCACGTCGGCAGTGGTCAATGTCTTGCTGTCGATAGTGCTGGTCAAGAGGCATCTCACCAGGTTGGGTCTTGTTGGTATTGTTGTTGCGATTGTCCTGTGGGTTCACAACCAATGGCCTGTCCAAGTGGGTTTTCATGTCAGTTCGTCCTTTCCGAGGGTAGGACACCTAAATGAAGGTAAGAAGATAGCAGTTATGATATATAGGTTGTCAGATACATTTTAAAAGGTTTTTTATTAATGCGTGCAGTGTTTTGGAAAAAAAGTATAAAAGAACAGATCCTTATCTACAGGTATTAACCTTGCTTGGGATATGCAATACATTAATCTCCAGGTCTGATCATAACTGCATTTATTTGTTGTATCATATTTGCTTATCTTCAGAGATCCACACTGAACATATACAAGAAGAAGTATGGATTTGACTTATTGAGGTCTACATGTGATATCTCACGCTATCATAACTTAAGGGCATCAGAATGCATCATCTATACCACAGCAATGGTGTTAGATGCCATAATCTTGACATCAGTCAAATACAGCTATTCTTTATTTTTTTGTCTGCATTGGATCTGAAAGTTCTGTCAAGTCTCAGATCACTGTGAAGAGCACAACATCATAAAAAAATATGAACAGCCAACAAAAGAGTTGGTTGCCTTTGTGAATGCAGCAAAAGCAAAAACACTTCTAGTCTTGGAATTGTTTTTGGTACTTCTGGAAGATAATTTGTGGAAACAAATAAAAATCACAAAAAGGAACTTCTTTTCTGAGACAAAAATGCAGCAATGATGAAAGTGTCCTCATTAACATTCATGCTTGTGTTGTGTCTAGTTGATTATTCCAATTCAGGGTAGCAGGGGGAATCCTGCTTATCTCAGCCGACATTGAGACAGAACATTAACAATGACGCATCTTTGAATTTTTTTTATGTTTTGGTTTTTCAGGAGTCAATAATAATTCATGTGAAATGAAATTACGCTATCTGTTCAAATCAAAGTAACCCAAATCAGTTTTAGTCTTGATTCAATTAAATTAATCCTCAAAATTCCAGTGACTTCTATCCTATAATACTATATAACACTGCATTTGCTCAAGCTCCCAGCCAGTTCCCCTCCCCAAGCCACAGTTCGGCAAACAGTCCACCATTTATGGCTCCACATTAACAGTTTGAAATGTTAGCTGTTAGTTTTTTCCAGAGCCATAAAATCCTACGTCAGCTGCAGCAGCGAACATGCTGAACTATATCCAGTCAACTCCTGATCATCTTTTACAAGATTTTATTTTTCCTGCTCTAGTTTTGAGTCGGCTGCCTTCTGTAAAAACAGCTCTGGATTTCTCAGCATACTCCACTTTAATAATGCATTGCTCCTATGCACACAGTGTAAAGCAGTGCAATGGTAATTCTGTTTCAAGGCTTAAAGGGATATCACACCCTGGAATTAAAATATCTGTGGAGTACAGCATGACCCAGAATTTGAAAGTGTTTGAAAAGCAGGTTAGGCCCTTGTGTTTTCTCTGCATGTCACATACTGCATAAACACGGCAGATTTAGCGTCTAAATCTGTTTCATCACTGTTTCATCTGGAATTCTTCATCAATGTGGATTTGTTCAGGAGTTTCCTCACCTCCTCGCCCTCCCCTCCCACCTTCCAGTCATCCTGTTCCAGCTCATTGTAGAGTGCTTCTCGGCTAGTCATGAGGTTTTGGCGGCGGATCTCACTCGTTCTCTGCTCCCACACAGACTTATTGCCCTTCGTGTGGTTCTTCTGCTGCTCCTTACTGTTAACAGAGGTGTTGATAGAAAGGTTGTGAGGGGAATTAGAAGGTGAGAAGGGTTGAGGAAATAATTACATAAGGAATTGTAAAACTGCAGAATCGGATAAATGTAAATATGAGCAGGCGAGAAAGTAGACATTAAGGGAACATATTCATTAAGGAAAAGAGGGATATTATGATCAATAAGGGATATAAAAGGAACTAGAAGTGGAGATAGTAAGAAGTAAGAATTTGAGATAGTATAACAAAAGTAGGAACAGTGTAAGTATGAAAGTTAAGCAAATGTTATGCTAAAAAAATGAAATGGCATAAATGTGAATAAAGGCCTTAAAAATGAAAAAAATGAAAATTCTTCAATCTATATGAGCAATTTAGTAACAAATTCCTAAAGTCATTTGACAAGCCATTGGGAAAACACTGATTTTTCAAAACGTGATAACATATTGCCACTGAGGAAACTACATCAGAAGGTAGTTTCATTGAATCTCATTTCAACATATGGCAACAAGTAAAGTCATTGTGTTAAATCTCAGTTCATCAAATCAATTGTCCACCAAAAGTTTGTTACCCAAAGTTTCAAAATGTCTTGTATTTCCATTACAAGACATTATTCACACCCGTTACTCAAAATGATTGTAAATGGCTTATAAATTAGTGTGTCACTGTAGCAACAATCCACCCACATCTAATCTCCCGATCCTGCGGCCAAAATACTCCACTATTCACAGAGACTGAACAATTTTGTGACTTCTAAAGAGTGCGGGTTTCTTTGAGCTCCCTTTTGATGTGTCGTATTGTCAGTATTTCTGCTGCCAAGAGCAGATTTTAAAGACTGTCCGCCTCTTGCTCTTCTTCACTTCAGAAAGCCTTGAATCTGTTATTTTCTCTGTGCCAACAATTGTCTAATCATGTTTTAGAGAATGAGAATAGGGAGAAGGTAGCGGTGTGTCACTGTGTGTATGTGAATGCCTGCCAATCACAAATGTTGGGAAAGACAGCTTTGAGTAAAAAACAATGTACATAGAAGGCTTTTTTGTGCATGTTTATGGAGTTTTGTCAAAAGGACTAGTATAATTGACTTTTTCCCCGCAATTTTATGTACATCTATGTTTGTCAAGACATGACATTGAAGGGGTGTTTACAAATGTGTGGAGTGAGTTTAAATCAATGCAAGTTTTTGTGTGAGCTACTGGTCTCACTACACGAGCGTACTCACGCTGCAATAGACAGGTTGGCAGCAGAGAGCGGGCTGACCTCTGCCACCTCTTTAGCCTTTTGTAGAGCTGTTTTCTGATTGGCTGCCTCCTCCTGCTCTTCTTCATCCTATAGGACAAAGAGTCATTTTCTCTTTGTTAAAATGTTAATGCTCAGATTCATACAGCATATACATATACATACATGAAAAAACACAGAGTTTAAATGCACTAATATAAAAATGAAGAGGATGTTTGTCACTAAAAAGGGGAAATCTTTCTTCTCTTGTGATCCCATACCTTGGTAAGCTCCTGAGCGTTGGCCAGATTGTCAACAGCAATGGCCAAGAAGACATTCAGCAAAGTGTCTGGGTTGGCAGAGGTTAAGGAAAGCACTGATGCAAAGAGAGGTAGGCAATGACACTTCATAGACAGAGAAGTGTAGTGGAAAAGAAAGATGAAGCAGGGTCAACCAAAGGAGACCATATTCACATCACAACATATTGTGCATGTGTGTGTATATGCATGTAAGAGTGAAGGCAGGATACAGTTGCCAAATAGTGTAAGGACGATGAAGAAGATGGAGAAGATCATCCCTTTGTCATTCACACCTCCCTGGGACTCAATACCATCATACATCACCATGTTCCAGTCCTCTCCTGTCAGGATCTACAATGAAAGAGATGAAAAAATAGGAGAATAATTTATTTTAGCTACTTTAATGCAGGTGTAATGCAGGAGAACATGCATAATAATATGATAAATATCTACAAAAACAATACATGTGTCTTTGTAAGACAGTGCCATGGTGGTATCAGAAATACTTACCTCTTTAACTTCCTATTCTTCGATTTAGTAGAGCACATTTTTCATTGCATGAGTCTAATCATACCTATGTCTTTACATGTAAACATATACAATTCTTACCTGAAACACTGTCATGATTGCTGCTGCAAATGTATCAAAATTTGTGGGTGGAGTTCCACCTTCAAAGTTGAATCTGAGATACAGAAAACACAGTATCACATCAGTATGTGAATAGAACAACATAAATGTACTATATTAACCATGCAAATTCAGCTTGTTTTTTAGTTAGTGCTGATACTGACTGTCCTCCAAACAGTTGCATCCCCAACAAGGCAAAGACTACTATGAAGAGAAAGAGGAGGAACAGCAAACTGACGATGGACTTCATGGAGTTAAGTAGAGAAACCACCAGGTTTCGAAGAGGAGCCCAATACCTGAGGACAGAAAGGATTTGAACAAGAGGAAGACATAGAATTGTGGAGGAAAAGAAGTTTGTAAACAGTAATTAAGGTATATTTGGAAAATATGACAAAGGCAGAGAAGTGAATGAGTACAGCACAGGTTTTGAAAAGAGAAAGAAGAAATGGAAACAGGAGAGTAACAAAGGCAAACTGAAGTTCAAACACAGCTTTTCTTTGTAAATTCTCAAGATATTTTATTTTTACTGTGTGAACCCACTTAAGTAGGAAAAAAATTGTCGACAGGATATCTTTTTGAAGCAATACTGATTTTCTGAATTTGTGGTTTGGGAACTAATCCACATATTCTCAACAGATACTTTACCCTGGCCAAAACATAACTCTGTACCACTCAGTGGGAATACCCTTGTGGTTCATCAAAAAATAATAAGATAACCAAATAACCAAATAATGAGATAACCAAACTATCTTATTATCAGCCCAAAAATCCAGAGAGATGATTTCCTTTTTGATGCTGTCATACCTACAGGCTCCTTTGTCCCTGGCAGGTATTGGTAGCTACTGTGGGCTACCACCATTAGCCCTCAGACAACTGAGAGCAAAAAATTATCAATTCAATTTTGAAGGTATACATATAATACATATAATGTTCCTTGTATTTCGTATCCACTGATTTGTTCCTTCGTCTGTCACTTGTTTGTGAGTGCTTCATGTTGTTTGACCTTTGTAAGAAATCATGCAGCATTTGGGACTTAGGGTAATATATCTTAGTGTCCTGCATCTGAGCTCTCCCTTGAGTACATAAACTTCACAGTTTCTGGGGCAGTAAACTTGAGACTAGACCTTCCTTTAACCTACATAGATTTAACATTGTTCCAAGTTTGGTCATTTCTGTTCAAGCTTCCAAGGTTCCTGAATTAGACAGACCAGGTATTCAATTTAAAGATGGGAACAATGAAACAAACTGATTAACACCAATATTCTGAAGGAAATTGACACCTGAAGTCCAATCATCACACATTTGCAGGAATAAGCCAGTGGCAGTGCAAAGAAAGAAGGAAAGAAAGAAAGAAAGAAAGAAAGAAAGAAAGAAAGAAAGAAAGAGACCTACTTTGTCACTTTGAAGATGCGAAGCAATCTTAGAGCTCGTAATACACTAATGCCGAAAGACGTGCCAGGTTTTATGGTTGCCCAAACAACTTCGAAGATACTGCCGACAATTACCTGCAAACAAACACACTCATGCAGTCAATACACTGTCTCTGTGTGTCATGTCTAATACTCTAAGCAGCGATTGATTTTAGGAGCTTTAGTCTCAACTGGTATTTCTGTCAAAGGTATTGACAAATGAAGTTAAAAAAGTTTATTTTCACGCTTATAATTAATTCATTCACCAGATCATAAATAACTAAATGCTTAGCTGAATTAGCAGGTTTAAGAAAAATGAAATAGGTCTAATTTTGCTTCTTTGGACAAATGTTCCATTGTTTTATATTTCACCATAAAGATTTAATATAAACGTACAATTATGTTGTGAATGTTATTCTTTACTCTCTTCCAAAATCATTCATGGGTTTAATACAGGATTATTGGAATTATTTAGATTAAATCTGTCTGAGTGAATCAAATCTATAAACTTTATTCAGTAAAAAAAATTAAATCATTAACCTGGATGATGAGATTTGATGTATAATAAATATATCAATTGATTTCACAACTGTCTTACTGTTTCCATGCATTACTCTTTAGTGTCCCTAATCATACACAGCATGTGTGACAGTTCAGTGTAAAATGCTGCTGGAAAACATGAGAAAAAATATTACAGAAATTTGTTGAATAGTTTTAGAGATGAATGTTTAATTCCTAGTTGTCATCAATCTAAACTTACTTAAATAACAGTTGTGTGCGTGTGTGTGTGTGTGTCTGTGTGTGAGTGCACTCACCACGCAGTCGAAGCAATTGAATGAGGAGTGGAAGTAGGGCTGAGTGCCCAGACCATACATCTTGATCAGCATCTCGGACATGAACAAACCGAGGAAGATAAACTCTGCATAGACTGCAGGAGTGAGAAAGGAGAAACAGAGTAGTAAGAGAAGGAGGGAGGACTAAAAAATTAGTATTGGTGCTATGAAAACAATAATAAAGAAAAAAGAAAGATGTTTAAGTGAGAAAGAGAAAGCAGTGGTGAAGAATTAGAAGCAGACATACACATTGGTGTATCAATGTGTATTTGTGTAAGTTTAGGCATATATGTAGGAGCTGATGGGTGGGTGGTAGTCATCAACAGAGGACAGTGTTTGAGAGCGATGAAGATAAAGATGAATGACAGTCAATGGTGGTGTGAGCCCAGGAGAGTATGACAGTCTGCTGATGAATAGACTCTATAAAGACTACAGCTTCATATGCAAACGACACTGGACACTGGCCCGGAAATAACGAATGGTTCTACTGTGGGTTGTGTTATTGAGTGCGTGTCTGATGTTTGAGTCTGTTCATGTTCCTAACAAGTGTGCATATACAAATTAACTAAAGAGTAAATCATCTGAGTAGACTTGAATCTAGCTCATGCAATGTAGTGTCATTAACGCTAAGATGTATAGATTATTGCAAAGGCTTTTCGAACAAACTTGAGATTCTGAATTTTAAAAAATTGGATGTGCTAATAGAATATAACAGCAAATACTGGGGAAATGCTTTTTTCGTCGGCTAAAAACTCCCAAAATAAAACAAATTTAACTTTTAATTTAAAGGTACTGAAGGTTTTTCTGATCTCATAAATATGTATTTCATTAAGAGCAGAACATAAAATATATAAACGGCTGAAAGCGAGGAATGGTGTTTTTTCATGCAAAATAATAGATTTACTTGAATTTGGTGGCAGCTTCAAGAGTGAGAAAAGTTGTGATCAGGGTGATAAAAAGCTGAAAAATGATTTGATTAAAAAAACAACAATAAAAAACAGTTGAGGAGACATGAACCAACTATTGAAATAGTTGTAAAAAGTAAAACAGTAAAATGATAGGGCATAAAAAGAGCAACTCAGAAAGGCAGTCCCTATAATAACATTATATATACATATATATAAAAAAATATAAATATATCTATACATCTCTGTGTGTGTATATGTGTGTGTTCTCACAGAGAAAGTCAGAGAGCAGCTCAGGCTGGTCGTAATGCACTGCAGCCACACAAATGGTGTTAAGGCCCACCAGGCAGAGCACCGTCCAATAGAAGGCCTGCGTCTTCACAATCTTCCGTATGAAGAATCGTAGTCGTCGTTCGTTCTTACTGTAATTGGTGCCGTCCTTACCACTCTTAATACTGGAGCGTGCAAAACCTAACCAGATGATGGGAGATACAACATGCACTATGTGTTAGTATGGCAGATCCCAAACTTCACACGGAGAGGTCCCAACTGAGATCAGAGCCACGTGACAGTCTACAATTCAGCATCCATCTTCTGACAATTATGAGGAACTGGACTGCAGGGTTCACAGTCTGGCCCTTCACATTTCCTCAAGGCTTCTTTTCAGCTGGGAATTTCCACAACATCTGCCATGGGAAATGTCCAAAAAGTATCACATGATGGAAGCAGTTCACAAGGCCCTTTTTTGAGTTGCTGAGGACCAATACCTCCTTAACTTGCAAAACATCATGGAACTCATGGAACAGTTGTTAATTTCTGAATTCTGGCTTGGGGTGCTCATTACTTATTAAAAAAAGCCATTGCATTTTTATCCCCAGGTATAAATCATCTTTCTTACCCACTGCATCTCCCATGTTGTCTTCTCCTTCTTCCTGGTTCAGCAGCTCTGTCTTATTATTTCTGGTTTTAATGGTCGGCCTTCGCCTTGACCCTTGTAAGAGAGAGAAAAAGTAAGAATTACAACTTTCTCTGCAAGTCTTAAACTCCTCCCAGTCTTGCAAGTCTTCCTAAAGATAATGCGGCATTTAAATAACCAGATACAAAACATGCACTCTCTTCCCATAATAAGGGAAGATGTTGACATACCATCAAAGTTCCCAGTACCATCTTCCTCAGCCAGAATAACTTCCTCTGTATGAACGAATAAGTGAAAATGTTAGAGGCCTGTGTACATGAAGCAACCTGAGCAGAGAGTCTGTCACGCTGAATATGTGCACTGACCGGCTTTGCAGATCCACTCCAGGTATCCATTGAGCTCTCTCTCAATCTGCTGCTGTCGCCTCAGCTTTAGGAACTCGCTCCTGTTTTCTACTCGCTCTCTCTCTTTGGCAAATTCACTGTGGGAATATTTGTTATAAGTTGTCTTTTGTACCACTTTATATATATATATATACACATACATATATAAATATATATATATATAAATCATTTTTGCAGATAGAATGAGTACAGTACCCTGAGAGTACACCCAACACCAGGTTGAGCATGAAGAAGGAGCCAATGATGATGAGGGGAATGTAGTACATCCAGTTCCAGGCGCTGCCCTCCACATCATTACTCTGCAAAGACCAAAGGTTTTATTACTGATCATGTCATCTATACTTTCATTTAATGTTTTTTGCGCTACTTTTTTGTTTTACTTTGTTACACTGAAGAATTTATGACTACATACAATAAATAAAAATGAATTCTAATGTTTGCTAGAGATTTTTTCTCCACTATAGACTGACTCTTTTCTTTTTCTTTCAATGTTAGCTCCAAGAACACTCCATTATGTGGTGCTTGTATGAATGTTCAGTTTGACTTCATGCACATTCATCTAATCGTAAGGGACTGACGTAATTTCCACAACAGATTCTATGTCACAGTCTGTCCTAAATAGTGATTCTTTGCAAAGCGGGAACATGATAATGACTGTTGGAATATTTTCCAAATGACGTTAAAGTCACAAAAGTGCTGAAAGTCACTCTGCTGAATATCAGCAGAAGCTATTTTCAAGATGATTCACATCATACAAAATTGTAATGCTTTATTCACACACAATTGATATATTTGTAGGTGTATCCTATTTAATGGAAAAGGAGAATGAACCCATCCAAATGGAAGCAGCAGCAGTCGTGAGCATGAACAGCACAACTGTTACATGTTGCACACTGCTCCACATTAAAGAAAAAAGGAAAAAAACTCTTGACAATATCAGAAGAGATCTCTTTAAAAGTAAAAAAGTCATGTCTCATCAATGAAAGGCTGATGTGGGACTCGACTCTAGTGTAAAAAATTATTTTATGAAGGCACACTCTTTTTGCAGAGATACATTGGAGCCTGTGTTCCTTTTGCAGATATGTTTTACAAATGGTGTCTGGTGGGCATCTCAAACAGCAACAAAACACTTTGACACCATGTCCCTCCAAAAAACCCAAACTGACAATCTGGTTACTGAGATCAAGTTTGATGGATCTATCAGCTGATCACTTGCCTTAGCTGGAGTTTTATGTGCATGGGTTTATTCTTGCATGGTACAATGAAAAGTAGCCAATTCTCTATTAAACTTTCATTGGTTTCCTCCTGACCGCTTGTGTGAGTGCGGAAGTCAGCCTTCATCCATCAGAAAAGATGTTAAATATAGCGCAAAACAGACCGGAATAGAGAATGGATGTGAGGGGGGAGATGGAGAAAGAGAGCAACTCCGAAGGCAAAAGAAGAACAGATGAGAAGAACAGATACGGTATACCAGATGACAGAGAGAAAGAGAGATACTTTTTGGGAAAATAATATGAATGTGATTTTGATAAAATCTAAATCTATTAAATCCTGAATATAGTGAAAAAGACAAGAAAAACTCTATGTGTTAAATACAACATGTGCAAAAACATAATATAACACTGAATTTCAGCAGAATGTAATCTAATTGGGGAATATATTTAGCTTTTATCTTTAGAGAAAAAAAGTCGATGTTGGTGTGAATTTGTAAATATAGCAATGATGAGTGATCATTTTAAAAAAGAAAAACTTGGAGATCATTTTATCACTTTTCAGGCCATGCTTAGTTTTCCTTCTTCTGAACTTGTAGAGCTAAGATTTTTTTTTTTTGGGCATACAAAATAGCACAGCCTGTAGATGTGGAGATTTCTCAGTCTCAGATGTACGACTAAGCAGAAATGGATGACTCTGCATTTGAGCCAGTGACAGGTCATTATCAAAATTTGCAGCCTACACAACGTTATAGTGTGTGATTATTAATTGTTATCTTACAGCCTCTGCAGAATAATTAAGTTCGGCAGTTACATCTTATTATGTTACGATGTGTGAAAAGTCCAACCAAACAATCAGAGGAACTGAAAAAACATATGACACTAAAAACTAATTATCTGGGAGCAGTTCAGATTTGATAAAGTTAATGAAGAGCCTGAGCTGAGTAAAACAAATAATATCTACAAATTACGCTTGAAAAAGTAGTAGTACTTTGGTAATATAAATGTTATGAGGAACCTTGCTGAACTGATTGTAACTGAATGTACTATCAAAGAATGCAGCCAGCCTGAATAAACCAGGCAATAAGTGACAGAGGTCCAGCACTCCAACTCTGATAAAGACAAGAGAATAAACACATTTGTAGAAGAAATTGATGCTAAGGCTCTATACCGCGTCTTTATTCTTCATACAAACCAGGTTTCACCAGCTGTTGCAGAACACAAAGATTCTCACCATGGTCAGGGTCACAGTTCAGGATAGATCAAAATCCGAAGATTTGAGAAATACGTATTCTTTAAAGTGAATCTTTAACCATACAATCACTATATTAACAGTCTTACAGGCCACTATACTTCCTGTCATATGTCACATGCTGAATGCATATGTCACATGTTGTGTAAAAGAAATGAAACCTGATACAGATGTACATAATGGGCCAGTCAGGCTAGCCTGATCCACTCAGTATATTCTGAAGAAGCTCTCAGTAGCCCCAAAGGCCATCGATCAGTGGAAGGGGTCAACTGGTGGAGCCGACACAACACACTGACTAACATTTGCACTGACTGTGCATGGTCATGCAAAAATATCTGCATTATTTGATTGGTGTGGGAGAATCTGAAAATAAAAGCTGATGTAAAAAAGAGGAAATAGCTTTCCTGTCTTTTATTTGTTTTAAAGATACTTTGCAGCAATGCTGTAGGGGTGAATGTGGTAACAACTGAGCACTGCCAAAATTGTGTCTCTGATCATGCAACTGAGAGAAAACATAAACTTTGCTTCCCAAATAACTGAAAAGCTTTTAACTATGCTGTTGGGAGATACGTACAAAGTAAAGCATGTCTGTCCATCCTTCCATGGTGATGCACTGGAAGACCGTGAGCACAGCAAACAGGATATTGTCAAACTGGGTGATCCCATAGTTTGGTCCAAGCCAGCCGTCTCTACATGTTGTGCCGTTCGGACACAGACGTGATGGCTCACGGTCACCACATGGCGTTTCATCAACAAGTTCCCCTGATCAGAGAAAGAAAGAGGCAGAAAGAGAAGAAAATCTTTAAGATGTCATGTATGTTTTGATCACAAAGAAAAAGCTTAGTAGTTAGCAGTGCTGTATCCGTGTTATCTCTTTGAGAGGCTTGAGACATTAACAAAGCAGCAGGCTCTCTACATAGAGGACATATTGACTTGGTATATTGCATTCGACTTGCCCCTTTGTTCCTTGGTCTTGCTATATAAAGCAGCTTGTGATCCTTTAGATTAAATTAGCTCTCTTGTAGTCAAGTGTCCTGGGAACTCGTGATCATGTGACAGTGTAACAGCGTGAGCGAAAAAGCACCACAAAACAGTGGGGCCCTATGACAATCTGTCAGCAGTTTTTTTTTTTTTTTCAAATGTGACACAATGTGCTGATTAAAAAGTCCTCATCCCATTTTAGCACATCAAATAGGGATAGGGACACCATTAATCAAATCCACACCAGCACCATCCATCTATAGTTAAAGATCTTACCTTTTTTATTCTGTCTTACAGTGTATAATTTAAACAATGTTTGCATTTATCATAGTAAGGTACATCTTGATAACCAACATGTACCTTACTATGATAAACAAACAACCGTGCATTAGTTTATTTTTCTCTTACTTGTAATGTCATCATAACAGGTCCTGTGGAATTTTCCCATGTAGAACTCCAGGCCGATGATGGCGAACATGAGGATAGCTACAAAAAGCAGCAAGCCAATCTGCAGTAGGGGGATCATTGCCTTCATAATAGACTTGAGTACGACCTGCAGACCTGGATGACAGTGCAAAACATTTACAGAAGAACAGTGGAACATACAGAGAGTTTATGTAAAGAATAAAATGTTTATGTTTTAAGTAATAGCAGCAAAGACTGAAAATGTCTGTGCATACTAGATTCTAAGTCACTCTGAAACCTTCAATATGAAGCAGGATTATTGTCTTATGTGGTAACTTCAGGTGAAATGATTAATTAACAGCTGGTAAACGTCTCACTGGGATGTATCAGTTCGTTGGATCATGATCAACAAAAACAGTACCTGCTTCGAAACAAGGTAGATTTTCAAAATCGAAGATAGCATATGTAACTGCCAATTCTACTCGTTTTACATTTCTGCAGATGTAAATGATTGGAAAACTCACCAAGGTAATAACTGACATTGCTAGGATAATTAGCCTGTTTAACAGAGTTGTGTGTTAGTCCCACTGATTTCTTAATCTACTTTAACGACTTGAATAGCTTTATCTTACAAATGTTATCAACTTTATTGCTCTTAGATATACTTTCCTTTAGTTTAGCTGCGTTTTATACCACACATAGTGTAATCATACAGTGACAATTATCTAGTCAAATTACTTATCAAAACAACACTTACTAGGAATACCAGACACCAATTTTAGTGGTCGCAGCACCCTCACGGCTCGAAGTGTCCTCAGATCAAGCTGAGAGCCCACAGATGACAAAATACTGCAAAGAAATATAAAAACAAGGGCCATGTATTACTTGCCAGTTTACAAGTTAATCAATTACCATTTTACTCACTATAAAATTAATACACATACATGTTTTTTTTTTCTGAACTTTTGTCCGAAGCTTCATAACAATCTTTACATTTGTTTCCAGAACAAAGGAAGTAGTTAAAATTGACAGTCACATAAATAAAATCATAATCTCCTTCCATCTATTGCACTTTTTGTTCCAGCCTTCTCAAGCAAATGGCTGCAGCATGTCTCATCAGGTTGGTTGCTAATTCCGATAAGAGGTCATTTATTAAGAGACACAGAACTGGCAGCCAAGCCACTCATTCCCTCAATGGCTTTTTAACTGCCAAAGCTAAAGGCCACGGTGCACATCTAAAAAGACTGGGCCTCAGCAGAATAAGCAAACTGCCTGAGTCTGACAAGTTTTCTGTGTGAATGACATCAAATAATTAAACCACTGCTGACATGTTTTCTTACATAACTATGAATTTTTAAATTTATTTTTAACACTTCATTACTGTTTTTCATGTTTTGCTTCAGTTCTATACTTCTCCACAACAGAGCTCCAATGTAAACAGTGTATGTTGTCATGTAATGCTCTGCTGTCATTATTTGTCTTTTTCATTCAGTATCCTGCACAACAAATTAACTGTCAGCATTTTAGCAACAATGCATGAGACACTCAGATATGGTCCTGTTAGAATTAGTAAACTAATTAAATAAATGAGCAATAATTATCTTTTGACATTGGGAGTCGAGAATCCAAAGTGTCCCTCTCCTGCATAGCCCACTGCGATTCACTTGTTCGGCTCTGGTGTTGGGCCTTTTTTTTGGTTTATCTTAATGCACATGTTTTCTCCTGTACCTCTCAGTTTAGAGAGAAAGCAGAGTGTCTATGTTCCGCTGAGCAAGAGAGCGAAGCTCCACTTTGCAGTCACCCCTGGCAACAGCTGAACCCGCTCATAGTGTATAACTGTGGCCAGTAGATGGAGCAGTGAGTATGCTGCCATTTGTGCGGAATAATTGGGGTAAAAAGGAGGCGCACAGAGAACTGGTTGATGAGAAAAGAGAAAAATGAACGGGATAAAAAAAGGAATGTGAGAGAGTTAAAAGGAATGACTAGAGAAGAACAACCAAATATATGAAGAAAAAAAAAGGAAAATAAATGAGGCAAAGGACAAATATCATAAGAAATTAAGTCTGATTAATGTGGCCTTGGTTATGTATGGTATTTTTTGTTCTGATGCTATTTGTTTGAATTTTTTCCACTCTGTTGAAGTACCATGACTGAAGAGATAGTGTTGACCAAATGTATGAAAAAGGATTGTAAAAATGCGAGCGAATCATGACTAACCAACTATATAAATGAGAACAATGGTGTGACTCATTCCAATTCCGATGAATAAATATTAAAATGTTCCATAACCATTTTGATTGTTTGTAGCTGTCAACCATGTGTTTTATTACTTATAGACCTAACCAAGAACTACAATATAATTCCTTATCCATACCTTACTTTTAATGCTCAGCCTCCGTCCAATGCAGATGATTGAACAGTGAAATGGGGACTTGTAATATGGAAGGAAATTGAAAATATATAACGATGTTGAATTTATTGTTTAAGTCCTAAATCAGCTTGTAGGAAAGTGTTTAGTGTGACAAAAGTTTGTTGATAAAACACCATTTTTAGAGTCCTTTCTTTCTTGTCACTAGTGGAGTGGGGAAAATGGACGCAATCACAGTTGACCATGAATACAAAACAAATAGGATGCCGACATTTTGAGGAAAAGTGTTGATGTTTCGACTAATGAAAAGTTGAACCACTTTAACACCAATAGGAGATTTTTTTAATTTTAATAGCAAATTCAAATCCCCCGTCATATCTGTTCAAGCTCTGCTTCAAAATACAGTAGACGCCAAGCATACTTCTGATACGTATTCTTTCTAATGACACAGATCATACAAAAACAAGCTGTCATTGGGAGGTGGGTCTTATTTAGACCCCACTGGGAAGTTCCATATGAAATACAGACTGGGAGGAAGGAGACGCAACATCTCTTAAGAGACACAAAGTGTGAGAAAGAGAGAACAGATTGAAAAGAGTGATGGTCCAGTGTGTCACAAGTGTGAGATCCAGCTGTTAAGGCAGATACACTTGTGAAACTCTTGAGAGAGACAGAAGCAGGAAAGGACACCCTAGAGAGAATATAAGGGAGAGCTTTGTCTGCAATGGGAGACAGTGTTTAGACGATGATGACAGAGGCCCTCTCTGTTGGGAAACACCCTACAATCAACCTGGAAAGCACCACAAACACAATTGAAACTGTGATGTGTTGTGTTTACAGTGTGTAAACCTGTCTTAGTTATGCCTGAATTCTTTTCTTTGATATATTACAAAGCGGTTACGTTGAGATGAACCATTAGGTTCAGGATACTTTCAAAATAGCAGAAACGGTGGCTTTGATGTGCTAGATTGGATGATTTCTTGATCAGACCACAGAAAAGTTTTTAAAAACTATTCTCTTCCTCTGCCTCTTTAGTTATCAGGTGGCCATGTAGGCATTGTTATGTCAATTGAATTGTAGTCAAGGGTATTTTAGGTCAAGTGTAATATCTATCCACTATTGGTGTTTATTTACTCCCAAAATATGATACTTTGTTGCGGATACACTGATTAATTTTTTTCTTCTTTCCACTAGCTCCAGCATATTTGGGAATTTGGGACAGCTAGTGTCCAGAATTAGTTTTCCACAATGTTGAATAAAAACAATCTGAGACATGTAACTTTCTGCTTGTGATGAAGTGCATCAAACTGATGATGACGACTGAGGGCCTTGATGAAGATCTCAGAGGTCACCAGCTATCTTCACTTTGCTTTCTCTCTCCTTGTTCATGGCATTGTCATGGCAACCGGCAATTCCTCTATTCGCCGAGTCTCCACGGTTACCGACCTGCTCTCATTCATAAGCGTTGTCAGGGAAACGCAGCTCTTGCTCATTGATGGAATCTCGGCATTGCCGCAGCAACGGGGACGAAAAGTGGGTCTCCTAGCGATTGATTTTCAACCCTTCCAAAACCTTTGCATCTCCCGCCCACACAAACACATCTGCACACAGTATCCTTACCTAGCCCCATTACACCTTGTTTTAACAGCAACTCTCCTTTACTTTGTCTGCATACTGACCAAACTATTTTGTATCCAAAGAAGTGGCTCTACCTGGATGTAAAGACGAAGACAGAAGCAGGCTAATTCTACAAAGCACACACATCAGGCACCTGCGTGCTATATCAGATGACTTTAACAGATGCAGTAAAGCTCAGGTCATATAGATGACCCACTTTCAATGCTGCAGGTGAAGTCTGAAATGTTTGTGTTTTGCTAAATCTACATCTCACACATATACAGGAACACCTTACTTATGTGACCGACTTTATATGGACAATATAATCCAGGTCCAAGGGTCATTTGATAAACAATTTTTCACTGATGATTCATTTTGTTTTTCCGTTATTTTCAGCTTTTTATTGCAAGCTGTCTAATCTGATAATTTGCTAAACCTTTTAAGAGTGGAAATAACTGGAAAAAAAGGTCTTGAAATTACTACAAATACAGTTCAGGTAATGTTTATATGCCTGTCTTCGAAAGTCACTAAAAATTTAAGTTTAAAATAAAAGCCAGAGTCAAAGGAACGTGTGATAATAGACTTTCTCTAACCACAAAACTGTAAAGCTCTGTTCGTGCCAATAAGAAAGCCCGAGGTCATCAGATTCATGGCTTCTGTGATCCTATACGACACCAAACAAATCTTCCATGTATTTAAGCAGGGGAGGTGTTGCTACCTCTACCTGCACTGGTTCTCAGTAGCTCACATGGCACATTAGCCTTAAAGCATTTTAAATAAGTAATCCTAGTGTGGGATTTGTCTAATTACAATTATACTATACTCAATCTTGACCCATGACTTTATTTCTAATGGTCAAAAGACTAAACTGCAGTCTTAAAAAGTCATTTTTGAGCTCTTTTGGGAGAGTGGGTGTTCAGTGGCATGGAAACATCATTCACATTTTAAATATATTACTATCTTATACAAACATCCCTTATCTGTACCCACCCTTATGTGCAGAGGCCATGTGATTTTTAACAGCTGTGGGTAATGCATGTTGTCAGTGCGAGAGTAATTGGCAAAAATAGTACAAACACATACCTACGACATGTAAGAGACTGGGATAAGTTCCAGCCAGTGACAAGTGCATGAGCTGTGCATGCTCTGCTTGTGTGTGCCAACAGAAATGCACGTGCACGTGGTTTGTGTGTGTATTGTGTGGAAATAGTGTGGGAGGGCCATGTGTCATCTCAGTGTGAGCTTCTGTCCCATCAGTGTCTCCCACTGAGGCCTCAACCCTCATATCCCCCACCTTACACACTCATACACACATATAAAAGGCGAGTAATACTTGGACATAATGCACAAACGGTTAAGGAATCTGAACAGTATGTCTGAGCAATGCTTGAGACATAAACAAATTGCATCAAGCATGAGAAACACTTGTGTCACCACCAACATGGTGTTCTCGTTACACTACTGTTTAAGATTTCACCTACAAAAAGAAGTTCTAGGTGGAGTGAGCTCCCACTTAAGTTCATAGAAATGCCAACATTTGAACAATGAACTACAACAAATCAATAGTTAGTTGATCCTTTGACAGAGCTCACAATCCCCTTTTTCCCACTTGTTCATTGACGATAGACTGTTTCATTAATCTGCTTCTTTGGGGGGTTTTTTACAGTCAAAATGTCCCCTGTGTGTCATGTTATCCCGGAATAACTATGATGTTGGGATTAGGGCTCTATGGGGGGGGGGTGAAACCATCTGTTGCAGGACTCCTTTGTTGTTGTTACGGTACGCTGTCACTGCAAATCACATAAACCTTTTTGTAAGTGATATGAGTGGATTTTTCCACTGAATACTTCTTATTAATGAACATTTGTCCTTTATTTGTAAACTTGTTTATATATCAATTTGTTTTACTTAGAAACCAGAAAACATGGCAACAAATAGTATCCCCCCTTAACCCAAAGTTAGATCATAATTATTTTTATTTTCTTCTTTTGGTCAAACAGTTACACAGAATTTGGAATTTGGAATGTCCAATCAACATAACACGCAGGTTTTTGGACAGTAGGAAGAAGCCACATTACACAAAGAGAACCCTCGCGGACACTAGGAAAACATGCAAACTCCACACAGAAAGGTCCTGGTTCCCCCCGGGGAACCCAGAGCCCTCTTGCTGTGAAGCGATGGCACCACACCACCATGCCGCCCGCCCCCATTTTTAATAATGTCAATCACAGAAAGAAAAAAAACAAAAAAGAAAAACATTTGGAAGATGTAATTTCAGTAAAAATTGTTGTACGAATGATGAAACGATTTATTCCTTGTCACATGCTAGATGCCAACTGAATCTGTGCATTGGGAATGTACCAAACCATTGTTATGAGTAACATTACTCAGCTGAGCTGAGCTACAGTATACATGTTTGTATGACATATATAAATGGAAAAGTGCTTCTTATGGAGGACTTAACATCAATGCAAGTATTACCAGTTAAACCAAATCTATGTTTGTTTATTCTATTTGTATATTTATCGTCAATTAGCTATCAAACATACATTTTGAATGCACATGACATTAAAGTTTAGGTGAGAAATTATACAACTTCTTTATTTAGTGGTGAAAATGAGAATGTACAGGACCTCCAACAGTGACTTTAATTTTACCTTTTGGAACAAACAGCAAAATACAATGAGTAAACCTTTCTATTGATCAATTTAGGAGAAGAAAATAATTCTATTCCCTAAAGATGACACTGACCCATCTCTGTCCAATAGATAGGGGACATTAAGCCACATTCGACTGCTATGTCAGAGCTCTCTCAGGGTTAGGTTCAAACCACTTTCCCATGGGAGAGTCCATTTGATGGGGTGCAAAAGGGTGGTCGAATTCAGGAGAGCCATAATGGCCCCATCACCCTGAGTCTTCTCCACTTTATGTCATAAAGCCCCTCCCTCACAAAAACGTGTTTCTTTTTCCTTCCTACCTATCATTTAATTCCACTCCCTTTTCTTTCAGTCTGTTCCATTTCCATCTCTTGTTGAAGCTTTCACTGGCAGAATTAAGACAGAAGCACTCTCAGTCTAACCACATTCTCCATCCTCATCTCCCTTCCTCTTCTCTTCCCTCTGTTCATTTTCTCGCCCTTGTGTTATTGCTGATCTAAGCAGAGAGCGAACACTCAGCTGATGGACTCTCCACCCCCACCAAACACACAGCAAGACCATCTTCTCCCCATTCCCCTCCTTTCTTGTTTTCTCTTTCTTCATTCTTTTTCTACTTTGCCTTTATGTTTGGACATGTAGGGGATGGGCGGAGTAAAGAGTGGCCTGTCATTTTTTCCTACCATTCATGTATCTGTTTAATACCCTTTAGTCAAATAGATGTTTTACTTACATCTATTTATCTGGGGCTTGCTGAAGGTGAGTCGAGCAATGCAGGATTTTGGAGCTTCGTTTTTTTCATAGGAGCACTTTAATGGTTCCTTTAGAGATATTGTCATTTTGGGGGAATCAGTAAGGCAGTTTTTCAAACAAATATAAAAATTTAAATTGAAAATGGTTTCCCTAAACTTTGTGCTTCAAAATAAGACCTGTATTATATTATATACACCATAACACCAATCTGTCTATTTACTGTGGAAATTCAGACCACCATTTTCTAAACTTGAATAATTCCTGTGTCCTTTCATTCTAGTGACACATGTCTGTTTCCTCTCTCCAGCTCATCAGCGTCACTCTTTCCTATCTCTAATCTTTCTTAGGTTTTCCATTCACCTCTCTCCCTAATTTTGTTTCTCAGCCGGACCAGCTGATTGGTCCGCCTGTCATTCTGTCTCTTGCCAGCGTGGCTCCAGGACTTTGTAAGGTACACAGCGTCTGGAGTTCTCTGTCCATACTTTCACAAACCCCTCACAGTGTTTCGAAAGGTGTGCATAAAATTCCATTTAGGTGAATTTCTATACATTCAGTCTTAACAGTTGTTTCAAGCTGCAAAGGCACTCAAATAGTCATAAACTGGGAGAGAAAGTGGAGCATCTGTGTTACCAATATATTTTAGTTTATTGTAATAATGTTGATATATCATGGAAGATTTTTGGTATGTCATGAAGAGTTTAAGATGTCTCTTTCAAAAGACAGTTATTAATATTTATGGTGTAATAAAAGTAAATTCCTTTGTCACCTTTACTATCCTGATTCCTTCACAGTATTTGTCTGTAGGTGTGTTTCTGCCTGTCTATATTTCTGTTTACAAGTATATGTGGGGGAGCAAAAAGCACCACACAGTGAAGCAGTTACTTTAACAAAAAATGGTTTGGTCAGCTACATCCTTTTGCTATTGTTTGGAAATGTCTGTCACAGCATTATATTTTTGTTTATTTCCTTAAAATCCATGATGTAAGCTGGATATTACACTTTAGATATACTGATAAGAAAATTAATGCACAGAAGAAAAACAACACTCCTCTTCACATTCTGCCCATCTTCTCCATATTGTCTATCACTTTCATAAATCAGAACAGCTTCTTGAATGCTATCAAACTTCTGGCCATCATAGTGCTTGCACAGCCGAATACAATGACAGAGTGTGTGCTTAAACGTAGCAGATAACCTGCAGGGCACTGAGTTGGAGGGTATAGGAGAACATATAGGAGAGTCACGAGTCTGTAAATGACTGCAGAGCAATAATGATAATGGAAGTGATGGCAAAAGGACAACTTTCAACCAAGTACTCTTCCTCTTGGACTCGATGTGGCCTCATTCTTCTCTCCCTTCAGGAACTCATTTCCTTTCTTGGTGTTTTTAAAGTATTCAATTAAAAATTCCTCTCAAAATGCACTGGTTTCTCCATGATGCTGAATGTACGGTTGCTTATCATTTGATTGTTGTTATTTTTGTATTGGTAGCGCTAGGGCGTGAATTGATTCACATCAAGCTAATAACTGATGTTTTATTCACAGTCAGAAGCATTCTAACCTTAATGTGTTTTGTCTTAAGCTGTCTATTAACCCTGATGGCATTAGTCAATACAGCTGAAAAATGTCTCTAAGAAGACCAGTTTAATCAAATGTGTTCTCTTGCTGACGCAAAAACAAGGGTGATTTGTCCCTGAAGTGAGTCAGAGGTTCCTGTTTGCCCCTGTCTTACATTGAAATGGCATTTGGCTTCTCTCCCAAATGCACCGCTGACTCAGTAAGCCACCGTTTTACCCAAATCCTTTCATCAATGTTTCTCTGAAACTCTTTTATTTCTCTGAAAGTTGTTTTCTCTGTTTTAGGTGTTGCATGTGTTCATAAACCCCATGTAGTTTTGACTAGTGAAGACCGCAGTTACACCAGAAATACTTGTCAATTTAAGAAATAATAGTTAGTTTACCTGATTTTTATAGGAAAATTATACATCCTTAAACTGAATAGTGAACACTATGGGGCCCCTTAAGTTTAGTCTATTTTAAACTCTTTTTTTGTGAAGAACGATGACAGTCTAACAGACATCTTGGAAGTCCTCTCACTGACTGGCCCAGACTCTACTGTAAATGATTAGATTACTTAGTGATGTCACAGCGTGGCACTGAAAATCCATGCACTAACATCCCTGAATATTAAATACACTGGTCTGCCTGTGTGGATGTGTCTCTGTGTGTGTCTCCTCTCTTCTCCTTCCTTCTCTCATTAATTCTTGTTCCTATCAAGTACCTCTCTCTCTCCAGTGTGTTTGCCAAGAATGAAGTCAGCACATGTGCATACATACACTAAAATGCACACACTTAACAACTCTGTGTCAGAAGTCTCCTCAGTCACGACTAATGCGGCACAAGCACACGCTCTCCAGAAACCAATACAGAAGATAAAAAGTGAAAGAGAGACAGACTGACACTATTAACACTAAAGATCGAAACTGAATTAAAAGTCTGAAACCTTGGCAGTGTCTCTGAAAATCTACAATGTTTGCTGCATAATACATGGTGAAAGTGGTAATCTGGAACAATGGTGACTTAGCCGTTTTTAGCCTTACCAGTGAGGATACGTGAGATGTATGTAAAATGGACAGGGTTCATCCTTTGTAAGAAAAAAAATAAAAAACACTTTAAGAAATGCTCACGAGCAAATGAAATGGTGACTTGTGAGGCTGATGTCGTGCTGCACAGAGCTAATCTGTGTGTTAAGTGTTTTAAAAGAGCAAGTCACTATTTACCATATTACTCCAAAAGGTACAAAAGACTGTGTACATTTTTGGTTTGTAATACAATAACCTATAACAACATAAAACACAGAAGAACAAGCAAGGCCAGGGTTTACTAGGCCACATGCAACACTACAATTATATCTCTGAACAACCGCTTTTTTTTACAGCATGTCAGCATTCATATTTCATAGCTTGCTGTCAGCCATCGGATCATGTCACAAAAAATTCACAATTCCTTAAATGTCCCTAAATAATGCTTGTAACCCCACACAGACAGAGTGACCTAAAAGGCATTACATGTAGGACTGCATGTTTGTCTATAGAATTAAATCAGTATGTACACATTTATGCAGAAAGCTTGAATCCCCTTTCAAAGAACACCTCAATCCCCATTACCCTTAGAGAGCCCTACTGTTTAGTTTGAATCCGGCTATAAATAGGATTACAAGAACGCAAGCTCACACTTCCAGCAGTAATAACATGGTAAGCATATACTGTATTCAGTCCTTTTAATTTAAAATGTTCTACGTGAACATTTGTGATAGTTGCATCATGAATATAATTAGCAATTTGTGCATTGCTCAGTAATTATGCATATGCACTTAGAGCATCTGCATAGAGAAACACTATATGTTTGAATTTGTGTCTACATATTCACCATAAGGAACATGTAGTGTGTGTTTTATTGACTGTGCTGAGTGATTGATCATAGGGAGATGGGAAAAGCAGGTTACTGCAGCGCTTACACACACACATTCATTCCCTCTCTGCATTTCTCATTTCCCCCTCTCCCCTCCTTCTTTGTTCCATCTCCATCTTTGCCTTCCCTCCTCCTCCCATCCCTCTTCCAAACCTCCCTCTACTCATCCATACATCACGCTCACTAGCCCTGTCCCTCCAGCCATCACTCTCCTCTCCCTCATGTGGTCCCTCTCTTTTCCAGCTTTATACCCCTCTCTGGTCCCTCTCACTCTGCCTTTAAAAGACAAACCCAGCTTATGTTTCCCCCTTTTCTTTCTGTCCTGTTAACCAGAGCTCAAGGGAATAAGGAGACGTTGTCACGTATCTACTTCTTCCACCTCCTGTTTTTTTGTCCCTCTGTTATCTAGTTGCAGTAGTACTCTACTGTTACGCTGGCAAGTGGCTTCATCAGTCTCAGCGGGCTTGCTTTCTCTGCCTCTCTCTCTCTATATCATCTCCACATCTACTGTTTCCATCAATCTATCAATCCATCCATCCACAGCGCAGGAAATGCAGTTTAAACCTGTTATTATAGTTATGCATTAGAGGCCTTAAGTATATAGTTTGTAGATGGCTAATTGTGAAGAAAAATCTTCAGGAATTCCAACAAACATTCTGCAGACTTCCTTCTTTTCAGTTGAGCCCTTTTAAGAAATGGAGTGCCAAACACTGGTGGCTTTTTCTGGCACAAGCATTTTATAAATTCTTATGTTAATACTCTTCAGAGCTATTTTGGGAACACAAAAAGTCCATATATAATTACAATTTTTAACATGTGAACAAGACTTTAGATATAATAAAATGTGAAATGACTTCACTGTTCATTCAAACGTCTTGTTTCTTTGCTTGATTTTTCTTTCATTCTGTAAGAAGCTGTACTTTTTAACACAATTTTCTTTTGTTAAACGATGTATTTCATTCAAAACATTATAAAGAAGACTCTGTTGCATTCACTTAAGTTCTTGCAAATCTTAGATCACCAAAAGGGGACTCTCCAGAAAGAGTGTTAAATTATAGGTAACCTACAGGTAATTTAGGCGATAAAAAGGCGACAGAAGAGATTTAAGAAATCACCAAATGCTAACACTCTTTTGCCAATGCTGTCTTAAGTTTTGGCTTTCCTTCATTTTATCTAAGGAAGTTGTTAACATCTTGTAAAGATAAATGAGTACAAGGGACCACAAGGGTATCCAAGATAATGCGCTTGTTATAATCATCTGTATAAAATCTTAAATACTGCTGTATGATGTAATAGGAGGGGAATGGAGGAAACTATGCAACCCCTCTGTCAGCCATTGCCATAACAACAAACCTGCTCCCCCATCTCTTGGAGAAGTGACATTTCACTTTGCCCTGGTTGCCGCTCCCTGCAGGGACACTCTGATCCAGCTTGTGTTAGTGTGTGTGTGTGTTCATGTCCTCATTAAAGAAGGATAGCGACTGAGGGGGAGTGGCCCTGATCAAACATGCACACCTTGTCAGACCAGACCTCTGCTGTGTCTCCATGAGGGTGTTTGAGATCAGAAAAGAGAGAGAGTCATGCAAGTAAAGGCGCATACACATATACACATGGAGAGGGATTAAAAGGCAAAAAAGGGGCAGTGGGATTATTTCATTATAATCTTTGGGAATACTTTCTGGATTGGTTTTAGGGAACTGCATTTAATTGATTACTTCAAATGACTGAGCATTTTAATCTTTAGTCTTCTTTTTTGTATCTTTGACAAATTTATATATGATACACTTTCATTTTTACCAAACCATAAATTGATATGTAAGGTTTTTTTCAACAGTTTTGTATGTATACTTTAGCAACATTTAGTGTACAAGATGCAGAATGCCACTAAGTGAACATGCTCCCATTCCACTCTTTCCTTGGAGAGTTTGAATCAACCAAAGGATGCTTGTAAATGTTAAACACTAGAATACCAGCCAAGGTTAAAATGAAAATATTTAGAATTTGGTTGCATTTCTCAATGTTGAGATTAGATTTTTTAAATCAATTTTGAATGGGGATTTTTATAGTGTGTATTACAAATTGTTAATCCCATCTGAAGCAGTATGACATATATTGAATAAATGCCACAACAAATGGCAGTCCTTTTGGTATGTCAGCTAATTTTCTAAATCAAATGGTTTATACTAGAAGCATGCCAAGATTTAAGAAGGGTTTTATGTTATGGAAAGAAAATGCAAAGCTGCCATAGAAATTGTTCCAGCAAAGGAAAAGCAATATTGTAAAAAAAACAACAACACAAGAATAAATTGTCAAACATTATACAATTTTCTTAACATTTAAAAAAGAAGGCATAGTTTCACAGTTAAAAGAAATAATAATTTTGACTTACCCAGTGAGCACGACCACGAAGTCCATGACATTCCAGCCATTCCTCAGATAAGAACCTTTATGCAACGCGAAACCCAGAGCAAGTATCTTTATCCCAGATTCAAAACAGAAGATGGCAATGAAGTAGGGCTCTGTCTCTTCCTATATGGGAGAAGGGCAAGGTAGGGAGTGGAAGAGGTAGTGAAAGAAGTAAAGAAAGAATATAGGACAACAAAAATAAAAATAAGTTGAGGAAGGTAAGGTGAAGAGAGAAAAAGAAAGTTGAAATGAGAGCAGTAAGAGGTGGGATGTCGAGGAGAAGTGAGAGCAGAGAAGATTCGGGTTAGTGGTGAGCAGACCATGGGCCTTCTTCTTCTGCTAATCTGGAGCACTATTCCTACAGAACATTTACTGCTTGTATGAACACCAACTATCTTTCAGCTCAGAAATCAAATTATTCTCATAAAGGTATCAATATAATGACATTCAATATCTATAAACGTTTGGGCTAATATTTGTAGTCCTAACTGCAGTGTATGTATTGTCATTTCTCTGACTGATTGTTCTCTTCTTGGCTTATTTCTGCATGTGTGTGCTCTGATGTATCATTAGCAATCGTTTTGTTTACTTACTCACCATCACCTGCTTGCAAGCCTTTGTGTATATTTAGAAACCTACACACAATAGTTATGCCATGGTTTGCATGTGCTGTGCATATTGTAGGTATGTATGTGTATAGGGTGTGTTACCAGTCTTTCGGACAGAGGCGTCTTGTCACCATCAGGAAGGTGCTGTTCCAGAGCCAGGACTATGCAGTTTGCTATAATAGTGGTGAGGATCATCCATTCAAATGGAGTAAAACTTCAGTTAAGGGCAGTATCAAAGAGTGGCAGTGTACATACAAACACAAACCTCATACACATGTAGAGAGCATTATTTTCCCTGAAAGGTCATTCATCCATCACTGCTAAACACATTGCACAAATTTGGTATATAAAATTAAAGTGATACTGTTTCTTCATCTACAGGTTCTGGAACTTTAAAAATGTCCCATTGGTAATCCAAATTTGACACGTTTAGAATATCAGATTATCAAATCATTAAAAGTTTGACAACGTTGCCGCTTTATATAGTGTCTGAGCTGAATTTGCTCCTTCACAAAATGTTTCTGGTCAAACATTTTTAACGTTTTTAAGTATTTTGATCCACTCAATATGATGAATTATGTTTGTTTAAATTATCTGTCACTTTGCAGAGTGCCAATTGATATTCATGTCATTTTAAACAATTTACAGACCTTTGTTGTACTTTTATGTATGATGCTTTATACACTCATCCAGCATATTAAATCCATAATATGGCGTTGCCCTACTTTGTACCTAAGAAAATATTGTGTCTCGGGTATTACAGTGAGCTTATATAAAGCCCTTTTGACACAGTGTGTTTAAGGCAGGGCTGATGTCGCTTAATTGTGTATCGGTGTTGTGCTTGTAAGGTAGTAGGTGAATAGGGGGATTGAGTTTGATGTGCCTCTGAGCCAGCAATTTAGATATCCATTAAGCTAAAGGTGAGGTGTCTTTGTGTGTATAAGGATCAGCCAACACAGCGGGGCACACAACTTTATCCAACAAGACAGCTGTATATTTAAATGATTTTTTAAAACCATTTGGAACCACACAGTTATACACTGACATGGATTCACATTGGCTGTTTGATTTTCAGACTGAAAGTCAAAGGAGAAACGAAAGGCTATAGTATGGGTGCCTTTCCCTCTTGTTCCTTTTTTCTTTTGCTCTGATAGTGAGATTGTTGTGTGCTCATGTTATTTACAGCAGTTCAGCTGTAGACAGATTTACTGTAGTGATTGATTGATGTACATCTCCCTTTGAATTGATTTCTTCCACACTATAAAAAGGGGAAAAACACCTTTGTCATCAAATAGGAAAAAAAACACAGTTACAGACCAGTGAGGCAGCTAAATTAGCAACATAATGAAACTTAAATTGAAAATTGCCAGTTTTCACAGCAGTATGAGGACACCATCTCTGCTCACACACACGCAAGCTGACTCACAGAGGTCGCCTGGTGGGGCAGCCAGTTTTTCACAGTGCTCCATGCAGTCAAGTCTGTTTCAAACTGTTGTGGTGTGTGTGTGTGTGTGTGTGTGTGTATGCATGTTATGTGTGTGTCCATGCTTGAGTAATGCCCGCTGGAGGGCCTAAGATGACTGGATACATCCAGACAGATCAAGCCTGTGCCTAATTGGCCAGTCATTATCCTGTTAGCCTGTATCTGTGGGTCTGTCTCGTTGTATGTGTGTCTGCGTAAACGTGCTGGGAGTTTGTGTCTATTGTCGTGTTTACCAGATGCAACACTGACATTGACACTATGGCCAGAGGATGGCCTCTGTGAGTGTGTAGGATAAGAAGCTGCTGGTTGATGTGAGAGGATCAGACAGGTCGGTCTGGAGTGCACACTAACAAGAAAAAGCTGAACTAGGCGACACATGCTGGCTGACAGCCGACGCATATACTTATACTCATGGAAAACACTGCAGCTGACACTAAAATGTTCCCAAATGAAACAAAATACTGAGACTGGGCATTTCTGGGTTTAATCAAATTGAACTGAATTTAGAAACTTACAAAGTCCAAGCCTTAGATATCCATGCATTGCTTTCATATGAATTTTACAGTTTTCTGCTGAACAGTCCTCAAAAGAGTGTTAATATATATGTGAACAGATTTTTTTTGGTGGCAAGTTCAAGTGAACTACATTGTCTGATCACCAGACAAGGCTCAAATTCATATATCACGTCTATTTTTAAAACTGTAATTAAATTACAAGATTACAATGGACACTATGTAAACTGCCTCAGTCAAATGCTACTTGCAGCAGTCTAAACATTGAGTCAGTTGACTTAGGAATATTTGAATTTGAGGATTTTAATATCTACTTGATATTGAGATCCTAAATAATTCCCATGGAGTTTCAAAACAACAGCATCCATCAAACCAGTTTAACCAAATATGCAGAGATTCCAAACTAGCCAAAAAAAAAGACAGACACCAAGAAACCTGCAGGAAAAATCTTCTGCTGTTAGATGGATGTAATCATTGAGCAAAGGACTGTTACTGCCATGCCTTAATGAAGTACACTTCATGCATGACAAACCAGGACAGAAGTAGACTGAAACAATAGTAATGAAGGGAAACATTTGGAATTGAACATGACTTGCATACTCGTCCTCCCTACCAATTTCCTTATTTAACCCTTATTACATGTTGATAAGCCGGCATGGTAGAATACTGGGACAGTTGGCAACTGGTGCACCATCTGCTGCAGCTAAAAGAGTTCCTACACACTGTGTAATAGCAATGAGACCATTTTGCTCCAACAGAAAGTTCAGAATATGCTCATATGTAAACATGCATCTATTCCAGCGTCCTGGAATACATGTCGTCTTAAACTTAAGTCAGACAGTTCCTGTTCAAACATGCAATTCTGTCAGGTTGTCAAATCAAACCATATCATGAAATGAAATAAAATAAAAGATTACTGTAGGTGGTTTATGGACAGAAATTGGGGATGACAGTAAGTGAAATAAACCACTGTTTGTATTTAGCGGCATTGATTCAGTCGCTCTAAATGTAGACTTTTTTCCAGTCAGTGCAGAGCTAGTACAACATTTAAACTGCAGATACACAGTGTGCTTGTGTCAGTGTTTCATGCACTGCATGTTACTTTTTGTCCATTGTCAACATATCTTTGTCATTGCAACACTGCATAAAGCAAAATAGGTTTTGACTTAAATCTGATTTCAATCATCTGTCCATTGCATAGGTTCGTACAGCCCACAGATGATGTGTGCCTCAGAGTGTGTATGAGTGCAGACATGCCTGCCACACCATCTATTATTCAGTAGACACACTCTGCTAGCCTAACAACCAGCTGAAAGCAGAAAGTAGCACTCCTATATGCGTGTGTGCATCTTTAATTTCTCCCCATTTCATCCCATTCCTTCAGTCTATTTCTTGTATTTTAAGATTCGTATGTCTTCCAAACAATTCCAATCTCAGATGTGTTCCTGTTATCTTTTTCTGCAATTTGCCTCTTTTTGCGTTTACATTTTCATTTTCTCACTATCCAATCTCTCCTTCTTGACTCATCCATTTTATTGGAAGTAAATGCGTTTTTCTTCCTATACCCTAGTTTACCTCCTCTCCTTCTCTCCAGTTTGCTCAAAATCTTATCATTCTTTGTTTCATTCTCACTTAACCTCTTTCATCTGCCACATAACATAACTTATTTTTGGAGAGAGAGGGAAAAAACAGACTGGGTGAATCTGATGCAATTACAGGGCAGACATTTTTGGCAACAGTATTATTGGTGAGCACTGCAGAAATTCGAGTTCCTCTCTTGTTAATTGAAATGCCTCTCTGATGGCCACACAAAAGTCCTACCCTGCCAAATACACTGGGTTAACACACACAAACACCCACATGCAGCATTTCTAATTTTGGGGGGATTTACCATTAACTCAATGCATTTATGAAGATCTTTAACTTAACCATTAACTAGCTGAATGAGGATCCCTAACTGTAACCTAATCATTACCTAGTTCTTACCCTTTTTTACTAATGTTTACTATTAAAGTCTCCAAACCCTAGTTTGGACAAGGAACATGGATCCTTATACATGTGTGCAGTTGAGCCCCGTGTTAGTTTTAGCCCATTTGCAAGTTTTAAAAGAACACTTCTTGCAAAAGTGACCCAGTAGCTCTGCTTAAAATAAACCTGGTACAACAACATTCAAGGTGACGCTCAGTCACTGTACCCTCCTAAACATGAATATAATCATTTGATACTGCAGTTGGTATTTACTTCATTAAGCTACTACTAAACAAAAGAATACAATAAAGAACACAATATATAATGCAATGGATTGATGCAGTACAGGCCTGGCAGAGCATTCCAAATAAGGAAACCCAACATCTGGTGATGTTCATGAGTTCAAGACTTCAAGCTGTCATTGCCAGTAAATGTGTTTCAGCCAGGAGGTATAAATGAACATTCTATTACCAGTTATTTAATTTATCCAATTACTTTTTTATACAATGATAGAAAGAAAAAAAAACGGGCGTTTTTTCACATATGTTCCAACTTCTCACAAGCTCTTAGCTCTGGGGTCATCTAGTACCTGTGAATATATCTTCCTATTAGACTTCGAAACCATTCTCACCTCGTATGTTCCAGTGAATTATAACAGCCACATGGTTTTGGCATCCTAGCTCAGATGCCTTTCACATTGCTTAAAACATTTTTAAACGGAATCCTGTCAGATTTGAAAGATACTGGCCTGAGATGCATTTGCTTTCAGGACCGTTTCATGTGTTGCCATGATTGGTGCCTCGATGCTGCCTTTTAGGTGTCCTTGATTTTCGCCGCTTGTCAGCGGTCTATGTTATGCAGGAACTAATCCTTTGCTGCTTCATCCAGTGACTCTGGCACTATGAAGCCCCTGGCCCCGCTTCTCCATTAGTGTGCCGTCTCCGGGTGCTGGACTTGAGCTGAAGCTTTCCATGCACTTTAAGGAGCTCTCTTGTCCCAGTGTTGGTGGCTTCCATTTCCATTCTTGACCAGGTTATTTTACTAGGTGAGAATCTTACGACTAGCAGGATGTACTGGTCTGTGACATAGTTCTCCCAGTTCAGCTGGCTTTTGAAATCTGCTCTGTTCTTTTTACATGGTTGTAGTAGTTGACATTCTCTTTGTTTCTTTATGCTTCTTTATGCTTGGCATAATAAAAATTTCTCCATGTCTTTACAAACTACCCTAACCATGTCAGTGTTGCATTGATGTATCCACTAAATGTCATAAAGATAATAAACTACCTAAATTCCTACACTGTCCAGACACGTAACAATACTCAACCTACACAAAACCTCTGGATACCAATTTAAATCACTCTGCCTCAGTTCTTCTCTGAAGAATGTCCCTGTGCATCAGTTTGTTTGTGTATATGCAAGCTCTGTGTGTGTTCACTCAAGTGTGTTTGTGTGAGTGTTTTCAGCTGATGAGGCATTTTGGTATGGCGCTGAGGCTGTGCTTTAGGGGGAGCCGGGCCTGATGAAGGGGAGATTTTAAATCACACCAAATGAAGCTTTATCAAATAAATGAAACTGTAGCACTCGACTCAGCAAGAGTCAGTTCATTTATGGGAGTGACGCAAGCACTATGTTCTCTCTCTTTCTATGTCCTTTGCCACAAACATGGACTGAGAGGTAGCTGGAAACAGATTTGAACAAAGTCAAATGAAAATTTCCGGTCCTTCTGATACTTACATTTATAAATCTACAGCCTACATTATCTTTATGTTTAGATCAGCATTTGACTTTTTTTTTTCTGTGTTCCCTTGTTTGTAGTTCAAACTCAGACTACAGGTAGACCAGATATCAATTCATATTTGCCTCCGATTGCAATTTTATCTGGTCTCAGTTTAGCTTTGATATATTGAACCAGAGAAAAAATCAAGTGTTGTGGGCTGTGTGCTATGGGCTTCAGGTGCTTGTGCTGCTGGGCCGGTCTGTGCTGTGTTGCCTTTGTCCAAATCCAGCGGACACCCTGCGCAGTTGGGCCTTCATGATTCTGGCTGAACCCATATTCACCAAGGCTTTGTCTTCACTATTGACAGCAGCACCGATGGGTCTCTGAAGCCTTACAAGTTCTCATCACCTTTGGTTGATTTGAACCTTCTGCCTTATTCTAAATTTAAGGGGGACTACTAATGCACCAGAAGCTATGTATATAATAATAATAATAAAAAACCAAGAACTATGTCATCATATTCTTGGTACATCTTTTTGAAATTTCAAAACTAAGTCTAAATATTGGATGATGGGGTATGCAATAAAAATGGCACACACACACAAACACACACACACGCACATACATTATTCTGCTGAAGATGCAAATCCCTCCTTGATAAATAGACTGTTCAAAGGACATAAATCATAGTTAAATCAGGCTCTTGATTTAGCTGTGGCAGCAGACACAATCTGAAAGGTAAAATTTATTGGTGCGAAATCATCATTATATTGCCCATGCTTAAATGTGATTGGAAACTGCCTACCACATTGGCTTTTACACTTAGGACTTCAGTGGTCCTCTTAACCTGATGTCACTTTTGACCCATTTTGTTTTCCTTCAGATGTATCTTAAAATGGCATGTTCTCAAAATTTGACAGTAAAAAATCAGTCTGTCTTTTTTTTCTGTAGACGTTTAAGCAGATTAATCAACCTTAATGTTTCTCTTTTAGTTCTTTTTAATGACTAAGAATCACTCCAGATCTTTTCATCTGCTTTGTTCCACATCAGCCATGTTGCCCTCTCTCCATTCTTCCACTTCTCTCTTCCTTTTCCTCATCTTCCCTACCCGCATCCTGCTTTACTCTTCTCCACAAACTGCTATATTTAGACTTGTGGGAGATAAAAGAGTGCATCTCTCTGCCTCTATTTCCCCTGACCTCAGCTCTTTTTGATTTTTGGAAGATGCATTTAAAAAAAAATTTTTTATGGAATATCTGCTCTTCATTTGGCAGGGTGGTAATGAGATATGTATAACTTCTTAGTCTCTGGAGGCTTACCCACACACATACACACACAGTGAGCTATGTGGTCTTAGCCAAGTTATTGAACTCATAATTTCCAAACTCAGTCGAAAATGTTAACACAGATAAATGTGCCATGCAAACGCAGTTGCATGCATAAGTACACATCAACATTATTCACACAGACCACAAACACATACATAGCAACACTTGCTGCATCTCTCATGATGCAACTCAGGGCAAGAGTCTCATCTGTAAGGACTGACAGCTGTGTATGCACCAACATACACACTTTACATGTTGTAACTACTGGACAATCTCATAATTTTGGAGGAGGTTCGATCTAAAAACACTAATGGAAAACACTTTGAAAAAATAAACACCAAAAGAAAAACAATTTTACAGAAAATTTCACTGAAATTATACCACTGTTTACAAAAAAAAACGAACAAAATAGAAGTCAGCAATAAAAATAAAGTAATTCCACTCATTTTTGCACGGCTTTTCCTGTGCATTTATCAGGTTCACAGACACTCGTCCAGAACTTTTATCATATATACACACACTACTTACATGATGTAGAGGATGTCCATATTGGAGCAATGTGTGATTTAGTGTCTTCCCCCAAAAAAACTCAATTCTTCTGATCAAACCACCAACAAAACTAACTGAAAGTCTGTTGGTTTACACTAGCTTAGCCCCACCACCTCAAATAAGTAACAGAATGGATGAAAAAAGAAAAGGGTGGATGAAGATAAGGGGCTGAAGGTAGAACAAACAGTAAAATGAAAAAAGTGGAATAGGTTAAATAGATAGCAGTATAGGGTAAATGAAAAATAATTTAGGAAATGTAAGTAGAGGTAAGAAGAAGAGGGAAATTAGAGACGGTTGGGAGTGGTTAAGAAAGAGGTAACAGGGGATTCATATTGAGAAGGTAAATGTAAAGATAAGAAGGATGAAAACATCAGGATAAAATTAGAAGTTGGAGAGGTAGGGAGGTGGGGGAGGGTATGTAAGATAGGAATAAAGATGGACTGAGAGGAGAAGAAGAAGAGAAAAATGCAGTATTTTTATCATTCTGAGCGAGTGGGCTCCATAAAAGTAGGTTACTGTCAGTAGACAGGCAGAGACTCACACACACACAGCTACATGTACCATCTCCATTTTAGCTCTGATGAAGCAGCCGCAGTATGTGTGGCGGTGTGTGTGTTTGTGTGAGGGAGAGAGAGAGAGAGAGAGAGAGAGAGAACTTTGAGCATGTTCACTCAACCACCAGCTAAACTGCTGGTTCCAGCATGAAAATATCAAGTGAATTGTTTAAATGGCAGCTGTGAATATTTCAGCGCGAGAAAAAAGAAGTGTAATGGGAGGAATACGTGTGCCCTACAGGCCCTCTAAGGATGATGCACCACTCAGAAAAAAATCAACCAATCTGCCGTTAGCCTCCTGTTTTCACACAGGGTTGGATGTCTTCATATTTGACCATAAGATTGAATGTTGTTTTCACATAATTACTGATTATTTGAAGAAAAAAAAGCATAATTTTACATTTGTCTTAACCATGATGCACATCATTATTGGAGTACAGCATAAAATAGACCAGGAAAAAAAATCTATATTCTAAACCTCCAAAGACATCTGAGATACACACAAGAAGAGAGTGTAAATATCGTTGTCTGTATTCAAACTTATAATGTTTTTCATTCATGTTTCATTTTTGCTTCTGGTACTATTTTCAGTAAACTTTGATCTTTTTTGGTCTGTATGATGCATCTAGATCCAACGTCTGTTTCAATACAGTGGGTAAAAAATTTATTTAACACATTTGCTCAAAATCAAGAGACAAAATAGACAAAATGAACAACAGAAAATATAGATAAAAAGCATTTAAAAGAAAACGGGAACAGGCCACGAAAAAATGCTAGCAGACATTTGGCTATTAGATAGATTAGCCCTGCTTTCAGTGCTGCATAGGCCCTGATTGGATATGGCCTGCTGAATGGAATTGATTTCCTGAGGAATTGTTGCTGCTGAGCACAGTGTCACTACAGGAGGAACTACAGAGGTATAAAAAGTGGAATGAGACTGCATGCTGAAAAAGTGTATGAGTGGTAATTTATGCCTTTTGGCTGGAATGCATTTTGCCTTTATTATCCTTTACTGAAGGAATATCCTACTTATGGTCTCCTTGAAATACTTACTTCTGTGACTACTATGCCCTAAGTAGAATCACCACCGTGTCAACTTGACATCCAATCTGTATCAAGATCCATCCTCATGCTTTTAGCTGCCATTCACATCTGGGACATCTTCAAACACCACGATGATGCAAAGTAAGCAGGGACATGTTTAGTTCTGTGATGTCAGTGGAGATTAAATGACCCACACACCAAATCTTGATATGTACAGAGGTGGGCTAACAAACATCCCAGAGCATCCTGCTAGCTCAGCAGCAGTAAAACTGTCAGAACAGTCGATGGCCAACTACTCTCTCTCCACTTTCTCTCTTTCACACACACACACATGATCACCTTAGCCATAAATTTTTCAGAAGCTGCACCTCCACTGTCACTTGCTCAACACCCTTCCACATTCGTTTCAACATAAATACACACTCACACTTTCATGTACGCACTCAGGTTGAACACACATATTGCTGAGTGCAGATGGCTCTTTGTGCATGGTATGTTAGTTAATATTCACATTTGCACATGAGAGAACCCAAAGGTAAAAGGTTGAAACAAGCATGGAAATGGTATCACTTCTGAGATGCATTATCTATGGTTTGTATAATTTCACATTTTACAGGACAATTAAAGAACTTTGGGAGAATATCAGGTTAAAATAAAATGGTTACACATTGTATTTGCTCAATTGTGAGGAATTTTTCTCAAACAAGATCTAGATGAAGAAATATTTTTTTTCCACGTGTCCATAAAACATGACGATTCAGCCAAACCATTGCAAATGGCTGACAATTGGTGGCACTTCAGGCATTTCCCTTTTACACTGAAGTAAATTTTTTATCATATCTTGGCCACTAACTTTTCTTTACACTGAAAGCTATCATTCCTTAAACAGGTTTCAGTGTTTAAATGGTATGCATTACTAAATATGGTGTAGATTCCATATACAAATGAGGTAAACGTATTCAGAGGGGTTGGAAGTCGAATCCAACCTCAATATGTAGCTCAGTAATTCATGAGCGTTAGAAGCCAGCAGGCTAATATGATTCCCAACACAAATAACAGCTTAAATGGCTATCTGTCATTTGTGCCTTTATGTAGCCATTTTTGTCAGTTTAGGTGTCTAAGAATGGCAACATCCTCTGTTATCCCGCCTCTTGCCCATTGTCAGCTGGCATAAGCTCCTGAATGTACAGGGGGAGTTCAGAGAGGCACACGTGACACCGGCTGCTATTACATTTATCACCATATCGCTTCTGCAGTAGATGCAATAGAGCACTGTATCTGTATACAGGACATTCACAACCATGGCTACAACTGAAGGTGAGCATTAAATTGTTCACAAACAAACAATAACAAGATAAAACATTATGTTGAATTACAGTTATAGATAGCACAAGGAAACCAGTAAAACTGGGGTCTATAGTGTGTGAGTGTATTTGTGCATGCGTGTTGAGTCGGGTCAGTGGGGGCTGGACTGGAAGACAAGGGTGGTTGTGCCCATGCTGCTGCGGTGACTCATCACATCAACCTACCGGATAACTCAGAGATTTGATTTAGAGTGGCTCCACCTGACTGCAACCACTGATAAATAGGACACACTGTACCAGACACATGCTGAACCTAATGAACTTGAACCTATTGGATTTTAATTGTATTCAAATTAAATGGATCCTCACTGGTGCCTAAAGAAGACACTTGGTGCTAAAAGCAATACAATTCTCTAAAAATATATACATATATATCTACACAAATCCCCACCCTCATTTCCAAATACCAATTGACAGCCATTACATTGTTCACTTCAGGTAGAGAATAAAACTATATGTTGGACGACTCCTTGTTTTGAGCTTGCTTCCTTTTCTTTTGCCTTTCTTGATGAAATCAGTTGAAGTACATAGATGCATATAAAACATTCGGAAGATATTAAAACAGGAAAACAATTGCGCCTACACAAAAAAGTTGAGGAGCTTTAAAACCTTTAATTGGGATAAAAAAGTAGGTTATTGTGACTCCTTGTCCTCCTTTAACACTAAATCCGTATCATGCTGCAGCAGAAAAGAGGCCTAACTTCAGCTTGCTCGCTGTCCCTAATGATTTAGACATCGGCTTTAAGTATCCTCAGACCACCCTGATCTTCATGCAAAACCTCTCAGTTGACAGGTGAGTTCAAAGTATTGAACACCTGAGTCTCACCCTGGAAGTATTCAGAAGAGGAGACAAGTGCTGGGATGTGTGGTTCAAATAATTAGCCTAATACCACTCCCCTGCCACAAAATAGTTAATTAAAAGTTTGCTCACCGTGGGTATATGAGTGAGTCCAGAGGATTAAAGGCTGTAATTATAATTATGTCCTCTGCTTTTCTCTCATTATTTCTGTCTTCTCTTAACATATTCTCTTCAGGTATTTCTCCAATTAAAAGATGATTGACGCTGGCAGAATTAACCTGTAAATTTGGGCTTCATCACCTAATATCCTCAGACTAACAGACGATAGCCAGTGTTTCCGCTGTTCTAGTTCAACCAACTAGTTTGTTGTCTTTTTCTCTCAATATTGTCTTTACCCGAATGCTCACTTTGTTTAAATGCGTTTGATCAAAATGACTTAGACTACAAATGGATTGCAGACCACCAATAATCCTGAACATTGCCCACAGATGCAAATTTTCCAAATACAGATGTTTGTTGATGGAGCTTATTTCTGGTAGGAATGTAATAATATTACCATGGTAACATTTAGCTTTTAACCCAGTTTTTGTCCCTGATAATTTTCTGCGGAATGTCTTTTATTTGTTGTTTATGTTTCAGGACAGAAAATTATTATTTATCCATCACTTAAATTCTGCAAGTACATATAAGAGAAAGAAAATCTAACTTTGTTTTCAGCAGCTTGGTTTCAAAACGTGGAGGGTGATTCCTTAGAGCACGTGCCAAGTTCTCGATGGGTAAGACACTGAATCTCATATTGCTGAACAAAGCATCCATCAGCATGTGCAATATACAGTAGAAGAAAAGTGTCAGGCTAAAGAACTATCTATCTGACACTGATGTCCTCCTAAAATAAAGCTTATTAAATTAAAGGAAAATAACACTATAGACCAGACACAGGATCTGAGAGATTAATCTGGACCTTCAGTTGATGCCTCCTCTGATCTTACTGGTCAGAGGGTTCATCAGAAATCATTGCATTGAAAGGGTGACTTTCAAGGAGCCTTTTTTAATTAAAATAAATAGGTAGAAGAAGGCTGGGGTATTCTAAATGTCATAAAACTACACTGAAAATCAGTGGCAACAGGTTTTACGTGATAATTAATCCTTCCCAGAGCCCAAACTTCAACATTATTGAAGCAATGTGGGATCATCCTGAAAGGAAATGGAATAAAAGGCGGTCAGCACCAGAAGAACAGCATTTCCAATGTCCTTCAATAGAGCCATTTCTTTACTGAAAAGGCTAATTAAAGAAATCACGAAAAAATGTGTCTGAAAGACTTCAGGTTGTGTTGAAGAATAAAAGAGTTTGTTACTAATATTGACTTTTTAAGATATGTAAAACAGTGAAACTTTGGCTTTTGATTTATATCTAATATTTTCATAAAAATGTACAGATGATTCATTACGGTACTGCTGGTATTGTGATGCTTTTTACAACAAAGCAAATTATACTTTGCTAAACTTGTTGGTAATGGCTGTCCTCTCTGCTGTAGCTGTGTCTACTACAGCCCTGAGTGGCTCAGTAACTGTTCCAGAGATTTAGGAGATTAATTACCGCACATCAATGTGTTATCCCCTCTGACTCAAATAGATTACCTCTGACCCCGAGATCTCAGTCTGGTATTGACATTTTGACCCTTAAAGAGACTCAGAGGACAATATATTTTTTCTTTACATAGAGCATTGAGATACAACGTTAGAGGTGAAAACTGTTTTTCTGAGCCGTATCATTTACAGTGTTTACCCATTATTAATAAGCGAATATGTTTACAACAGTTCTAACCTGCTAGTTGAAGCCTCAGAAAGCAAAACAGGGAACATTTTTCTACACCCTCCTTCACTTCCTTGAAGACCTCAAATGTTTTAAGTCAGTTCCAAGTCACTGACAACTACTAATGTTTATCTCACCTCTGCTCTTGCATGCTAATTTTTCATTAGCAAAAGGAATTTGTTCAAATATCACAAAGCTCTGAAAAACAAATGTTTGCCTTATATGCAATTAATTATTATTCTCATTACTTATTGTAATTTACAGTTACATAAAGTTGTAGAAGGAAATGATTTAATGACGGTTAAAATCACACCACTGAAACAACATGATCGTGACTACATGAGACCTGACTAGTATAATCAGGACCTCCAGGGTGCTGACTACACATTACCTATATTAGGTGTCACATCCCTTATCCATCTAATGCCCTCCTCACTTTGTCAGAGCACAGCTCTCCTTCTCTCTGTTATCCACTCATCCTCCTTAGCATCTTTGCCTCAGGGTTCACTGATTGACAGCCATGTTGACTCCAGGCCCCCCCTTCTCAAAGTGACAACACCAATCTCCTGGCTTGGCCGAGTGACACACTAAAGTGGCAGACTTGTTGTCAGGCTGCTGATGTTGGAGTCTCCCAGTCAACTCCACTGGACTCTTGTCTGGCACTCGTTTGGGAGATGATATCTCGTGGATAAAAACAAAATTCTGAAGGGCTTTAATTTTTTCGGTAGGTCTGCTATGTTTTAGCATTGTTTGGAAATCTAAAGTGGATGACTATAAAGCACAACAAAACCTTTTAAATTAGACTTTGATTTACAACTGCTCACTAAGCTCCCGCACATAAACTGGAACACATGCATTACACTTACAGAAACACATACACACACCAAAGCCAAAAACCCACGAATGCAGTAATCACACCTACACACACTTGCCCACACTAGCAGTATAGACTGACACACACATACAGATGCCTTTACTTGGCCTTGTTTCTGAGGAGAGAAGCCCTGGGCTGCAAAGGAAAGGATACAAACTCAGATCAAACACACAGAGCCTGTCACCATTCCTTCTTCTTCCTCCTCAGTGCCCTTTTACTGCATATTCCACACTTTCTTTCTGCTTGCCTCTCTTCTTTCCTCTCTCCCTCTGCCTCATATCTACTCTCCCCACTGCAGTCGACAGCAGCAAGAGAGTAAAATGGAGGAGGGGGGAAGCAGGGGAGGTGGGAAGTGAGCTGAGCAAAACAGAGGAGAGCTGGGAGGGGTGTGAGAAGAGAAAGAGGGAGGATGGCTCAGTCAGGAAGGGCTGGAGAGGAGATGAAGAAAAGATTAACCAAGAAGAAGAGATGCTGTTGAGAGCACCAACAGTCCTTTTCTTTGCAATATTCTCACTCTACTTATGTGCTGTCCCCACCAAGCGTAATTCATCCCACACATTGCAAAAGTAGACCACTCCTCCCATTATCTATCTGAAACCTCAAATAATGTTCTATTCCAGCTCAATTACCATAATTACAATCATTAAGGTGATCATTTCCCAAAACAGCTGTTCATTACTTTGGCAAAATAACTATTAGTATCAGACTGATGGGGACGGAGGGGAAAATGGTCTGCATTTTATTCTCTGAACCAGAAAATCATCTTGCACCCCAATTGGTCATTGTAGCCCATTGGCATTGCAACTGTAGGTCTTGCATGCAAGCCTTAATGTATTTGTTTTGATATGAAAAGCTATAAATTCATTGGTTTTAATGAAAAAAGTCTGACAAATCGCTCATAGTGTTTCAGATGGTGGCAACTCAAAACGAAGGACTGCAGGCCTAATAACTAATCATCAATCAGTCATAATCTCCATAGAATTTTAATTAGAAAAAACAAAGTTTGACCAACAGTGTAACACCAATGCAACTTCAGGTAATCAATTGCATTATACGTCACCACATTTAGTTAGAAATTTGCCAATCCAAATTAGAGCAGCCTAGAAAATTCTATTACAAAAAAACCAAGCAGAGAAAATGAATAACTTGCATTCAACTCACACTTCTGTTCCACTCAGTCCCCCAGAAGCATGCATGAGGTGATGGTGGAAATGATTAATTAATTTTCCAAAGATGACTAAGACACTGTTTGGACACCTGAGATGCAGTCTACAAAGAACACGACACAGTCAAAGCCACCCACAGTGAAACAGTGCCGACTAAAATCTATTTTTCCCCATAATTTCTTCCTTTTCTGTTTGATGTAAAAGTGCAAACACTGTGCAGGTGCTACGAAGAATTGCTGATTCTTAAAATTCAGCAAATGCAAAACAAAAAATGCAAATAGAGGTCTTTTTTGTTAATGGGCATGTCTGGACTCTGGAGAAAGCTGGCTTATGTGGAGCAAGAACAAACACTGTAAAATGTAAGCAGGTTGGTTTAGACGTTCATCTATCAACTGTCTGTTCCAGCTCCTCTCCTCACATTTAGATGCTGGCGGGTTGGTTTCTTCCAAGTGTCTCTTTTTGTCTGTGTGCAGGTACATGACTGCAGAGAATGAATTTGTTTGTTTACTAAATGAATTAAACATATGCTTTTTTTGCAGACTCCTGTAAACCAGCTTACATATGCATATGTGCTTGAATGACTGTGTATGGGTAAAACATCTGTATGTATGTGTGCATCAGGCTGTCCCATTCTCTCTGTGCTACCTGTCTATCCCTTGTTTCCAATACAATAATATAGAAAAAAGGCACCATGGTGCATTTCAAAACATCATATTAGTACCAACAAGCATGCAGAAAGATTTGCTAAAGGGCAATCAATAACCTACATCACAGACACAACAGTTAACCTTAATAGTCTAATTATTTCTGTATCAATAATTTCCCAACTGCGCCCTACATTTGGCAGAAGATAACAAACATAACACAAAACAGAAAAAAATGAATACATAAAATTAACTGTAACCAGTGAGCTTAAAAGCTGTTAATAGTGATGTCGTTTTTGGAGCTTTATCCTATCAAAAAGTATTTATCGTGCTCATCTTCGCAAGGGCACATCTCCAAACTCGATAAACTGAACTCCAAAGCTGCCAAATAATCCTCTGTGGATGTTACATAGCTCAGTGTCAATGTGAAGTGACAACCACTGCTAATCTTTCTTGCTAACTACAGCAGACATTTTTTTCTCTTTTTTCTCCACATTCTTTATTGTGTTTTTTTGCGTTTATCTTAAGCATCGGTGCACTTTCCATTTATTTCGTTTGTACGATTTTCCTGTACTTCACCTTTTGAAAGACCCGGTTACCCATTCATATGCAACAGATATCATCAAGACAGCAGCCGACACTCAGAGTTGAGGAGAGGACAGCAGAGGCATCATATTTCATCATTGTGGGATCCAGACAGACACACATCCACTCATACACTGAGGGAATTGACTGCAAGGATCACATATCTGGAGCAGAGTTTTGTCAAAACAAATATTATTGTGGTGCTTTTCTGTCTGTCAGGATGTTATAACCAGTAAATACCAAACCAGAACCCACAAAGACAGGGCTATTTATGAAGTTTCTTTCACAGAAAATGCAGCTCCTTATATTGTTTATGAGCATTCACATTGAACATTGATTTGACTTTTCTTTGCTAGTTGGATTTACCTCATGGTGTATTCATGGTTTGTAATACGAAATCCTGCAGACTTGTAATACAAATGAGATAATTAACATCTCTTTTAAGATACAATAACAGTTTCAGATAATGTGTGTGTGTGTTTGCTTTATATGCACGTACATTATATGTGCATATAATGTAAAAAGTTGTTTGACTTTTATTCATGAGGCTGTTTTGTTTGCTGGTGTATGTTTAAAATTCAACAATATTGTAAAATGCTATATGAATCATGATGCAGTTTATTCATTGTATTGCAATCACATATAGTAATACCCTGCAATATCACAATATGACTTCAAATTCCCCAAATTGTGGAGCCCTTACCCCGAGGCCATAGAATGACCTGTGTTTTAGAGCTCTGCTCAGTCTGAAAGTGCTTCTTTACTTTAGATGTAAACTGCTTTTTTGCCCAGGCACTGTATGCATATCAGTTCTCCTCACTCATTTTGTTTTTTGTAAACTGTCTTTTTTGCTGTTAAAATGCCTTTTCACTGTGCTTTCCTTTAGTTTTTTCTCTGGGTGTCAGCATAATAAGAAGTGCCAGAATGCTACATGTAATGTGAAAAATGACAGAGAGAAAGGCAGAGACAGAGAGATTGCACATTGGAGCGTGAACATCCCAAATGGTGCTCTTTTCTGCCAACCACTGGGTTGCACTGACTATGCAAGTGTCTGCAAATGTGTGATCATGTGTGTGTGTGTGTGTGCATGTGCTACAGAGCCCCCTGAGGTAAGTGATCCTGGTGAACAGGTGCTACAGTATCACCGGCCCCCACCCTGGCCCAAATACACACATCCTCTCAATAGCGCATGTACTCACACCTACACGTATACACACATGCAGAAAGACACAGCTTCAGCCATCAGTCTCTGTCAGCCGTGACTTATCTGAACAGATCTGCTTGCTCCAAGCCAGAGGGATGGTACCAAGCCACCAGCTGATTCATCAGCATGTGTGTGCGTGTTGGATGTCCATGCATCATCATGTGTGAGTTTATTTAAACATAAATCAATGTCAAATTAAAACAGGATTAAATTATCAAAATAGCTTTACATACGATGGATGTGTGTGTCTTACTTTAAGGAGAATATTTTGATACATATAAGGTCTGAAATGATTAAGAGATTTCATTTCTTTTTTTTTTGTCTGCAGTCTGATTAGGTTCTTAACAATTCTTTAACAAAATGATTTTCCATTTTAAATGAAAATAAATAAGTTGCAAGAAGTAATCAAAGAGATTACAAACAATCATAGAGAATGACCATGGGTTTATGGAGATAGCCTGGCTGAAGCAAAATAAATGAAGTACTTGACCAGTGAGAAATGTTTAGTTCTTCAATCTCCATCCCTATTATTGCCCTCAAGGATGGGTTTTTGTAAAAAAACACTTCCTCAGAGACACTGAAGTTTTCTGTGCCTCAGAGAAACCTCCTGTGCCGGGAACATGGTCAACGCAAACTTTTCTGTGTGCATGTGTGTGTCTGAAAGGGTACTTATGTCTCCTTCCAATCCTTCCTCTAATTAAATGGAAGTCATATTCATCATTCTTCTCTGGTAATGAAGCAGAACGATTACACAAATTCTCCTCCATTTCAACAGTTAAGACGTGATCAGAATGTTACTAGTACTCATAACCTGCCACATTTTATCTTCTTCTGACACGGAGAAGCTTTTTGTGTTAATTTAACATTACTAGCTAGTAGTTTGAAATAGCTGGAGCTATACCATCAACACTGGTAATGTCCATTAAGAAGAACACAATATCGAATCAAATTTAAAAGTGATTGAGTTGGACAGAGAATAATAATTTTGTAAAACAGTTTTAAAAAACTACATAGTTGATTAACTAGTTTGCCGTCTTTGGGCTCATGGGACTATTTGCGGCATAATTTATTTTCATTCATCATTTCATTTGAAATAGTGTGAACGGAAAACAGAGAATAGGATGGCACCATGGTGGTGTCTTAGATCAGCTCGCAGTGTTTCTCTTTTGATTCTTACAGTTTTTGTCTTTTAAAGGTGTTCCATATATCCCTTGTGTTCCTCCTGAATGACCATTGTTTTAGTCCGCCATGGATGTCTTTAGCTTTTTGTTTGATCATGGCTTTCTTTATTCTTTATTTATATTAAGATGATCATGTTTCAGGGGGTGGGGCTTTGTCTTTTATCTATTTTCATATCTCTTTATCCCTCACACAATAACAGGTTGTGCAGCCAGAACCCAGCTGGGCCAGTGTGAAACTCACACAGACAATGACCGCTTTGGACAGATGGTCAGAAAGAAAGACTAAAAAGGAGAGAGAATAAGGCCTCATATACATACCTGTTTACTGATGGTGTCAACTAATTCTTTAGTAGGAGATTTTATCCGGCAATGCACAGATGTGTCTTATCTTAGCAAAGCAGCGTAAATTTAAAAATAACTTAAATAAAGTAAGCAATTTTCCTGAACATAAATGACCATAAAGGTCCCTCAAGCCTGCTGTGACTTGTGAGCTGAAGCAAATGTTTTAAGAAAACATTTAATTTTTAATGATGCCATGAGGTTGATGAGGTGGGGGAGAGGAAAATTCACACAACTTAGAATAAATATACCAGCCATTGTCAGTACGTACGCCATAAAAACTATTAGGATACAGAGAACAAGAATATATCAGAAAGTATGAGGCATATTTCCATGTGGTTTTGTGCAAAATGTGCAGAGATATGAGCATGTATATTTGTACATTAAAAAACAGAATTGATATATACAAACTAAGCTGACTTCCTTTTAATGAGTAAACAAGTTGTTTGCCTTACTAATACTGCCAGACATCCCTCTGGGAAGGCTGGGCCAAGTTTGAGTTTGAATGAACAATTGCTATCATGAAGTTTAAATTCAAGCACTTAGTATTTTTTTCATTGGAAAAGTCCATCCATTCGCAGAACTCTGTTGTGCCGGTTGTGTTACAACCTAAGATTGCTTCCTGGTATATCTAAATCCATACCTGTCATGACTTGGTGTCATTTAAAGCTAAAATGTGAACATTTGATTTGTGTTTCTATGTACAATTTCTTTCTTTTTTTTAAATAGTGACGGAAAATCTTATTGACAAGCCCCTTGGGCTGAATAAAAAAAGATTGTGGCAGGTGAAAAGTTCATCTTTTTGTTAAGTTATAAAAAAAAAAACTTTGCTGCCTTGTAGAATCATCTTTATCTGGAAAAGGTCTGATAACACTGCACTAAAGAGACAAAAAAAATCCCCAAAATGAACTCACATCAAAACAAATGCACATAATTTAAAAAAAACACTTAAAAATTAAAGTTCGTCAAAAGACCAAATTGGAAAAGAATAGAGAAAATGGGGGTTAGATTATTTAAAATAGGATTGCAGAGTAGAGAAGGAGATGAAAGGAGTGTAGAGAAAGAGGGCAAGTAGGAGTGGGGAGGTACTGGTGAAGGGAAGAGAGAGTGGTATAATGAAGTCCTCTGGGTCTCTAGTGGAAGAAGCCACAGCATGCAGAGCCAACACAGACTGGCTCAGTACATATGGTGGTATTCCGAGATATGCCCAGTTCAATTTCAAATCAGGAAGTGGATATCCTACACATCTGAATTTATATAGAGAGAACAAAAGACAAGATTCCATTTTGTGTTTATATTTCTGAGGCAGTTTCCACATCAAGTTTATCAAAAAGTATTATTTCTACCCACTTTTCTTCAGAATTAGATTTCTAGGTGAAAGACTTGTATAGTGAGATCCATCTATACTGTATACCAAACAGCCACAAACACTCACTCCTACAGGCAATTTAGAGTCACCAATTTATCTATGAGGCATGTCATTGGACTGTGGGGGGAAGTCGGAGCATCTGGGAAGAATCCACACGGACACCGGAGGAACATGCCAACCACACACAGAAAGGCCGCCAGGTAATCCAATCGGGAACAAATTCACTGTGGGGCAATTATGTTTTAGGGTGGCATGGTGGTGTAAGTTTAATTGTCAATCAGTCCTGTGTCAAATGAGTGTAGATGTCACAGCTATTTACTGGCTGTAGCTCCACACAGCATTAGCATTTGGTATGGATAGAGAAGACAGCAAAAAAAACGCAAATTCACTCAGCAGGGAGGCTCTCAAACTGACAGCAGAAACATAGAGGCAAAAAGATGAGACCCTGATAGATTTTGCCTGACAAAAGGGCAACTCACAGCTTGGTCTTTTTTAGCTGTATGGGGGTGATGGTAACAGTGAAGTCTAAATTATAATCTAATCAGCTAAAGAAGATGTCCTCATCATGGTCCAACAAACTCCATTAGGTGCCATGTAACTAAATCATTCGTGTTGTCATTGATTTGTTCTTGTTTAGTAGGCCAGTTCAGAAAACACACAAAAAAATATATATATACCTTACGTGTTTGTATGTAACTGAACATATAAATGTGCAATTGATTTTTACTGGCAAAGTTCAAATGTATTTGAACTGCATGGTACAACTATTGTTTTTAAAGGTGTATTATCTCTATTATCCAATCTTTTCATCTGCTCCACCTAAAATAAATCTTCTCTATTTCACCTTAGAAACATATTCATCTTGCAACCAATGTGCAATATCAGAGCAAAAGTGGCATAGATATAGGCACACTCAGCTATTTGTGAAACATGAACATGGCTTTCCTAAAATCAATTTTACTTTTTCAGTAAAAAAGCCAAAATAATTTGGCAGAGAGTTGCACTTTCTTTTCGAAGGCATTCAGCCAAACCACATAAGCAAAAGCAGGAAGACTACCTCAAAAGATTCACAGGAGGACAGCTCCTTCTCTGTCAGTGAGCTACTTTCACTGAATGCTTCACTCTGTCCAGTGTTGTCATAAACTTTATCTAAAACCAGTAATATAAACTGCCACTGAAATAATCCATACAATATGATAAAGTGTTAGGCCTCTTATGAAAAATCCTTGTCTGGGTGAATACAATTGTCCATCTTTTTGATTAACAATTAGGTAGTTTCTTATGTCTTTTAGTGATCAGTTCTATAAAGATATGTATAATAATCATACTTAGCTTTTGGAAACCAGATTGACAGCGGGATAGAATATTTCAGAGACAGATTTTCAGGCAACAAAACATGCATTTATCTGTCTCTTATGACTAAACTTACAATGAATCCTCTGTTGAAATTCTATGATTTAAATAATTTCCCTCTGGGATTATTAAAGTATTTCTGATTCTGACTGATTTTGATTCTGATTTAACGTTTTAGACACTAAAGCACAAAGTAAATCGGAAATTCAAGGAATTAAGAAAGACGCTGCAATATCTTATAATCCTGAAGCTACATTATCAGTGGTGGATTTTAAGTCTTTATGAGAATGTGTTTTTTTATGCTTTTTCTTTCATTATAAATTCAGTGTGATTGAGCACGACATGTTCAAACGTCAAGCACTAAAAGCATTATGTGGAATAATTCCACATAATGAAAATCTTTTTGCCCCTTCCTGGTTAGGGTTGGAGTTAACAAAACTCTGCTAGGGTAAAAAAATAAAAATTATTTGTTTAGCAATAAAACAAGAAATAATTATTTTGTACCAAGCACCGCCAACAACTTTTGACATCTAACCGGATGCCATTTTGAAACTTTTCATTGCAGTTACTCTAATTTCCACTAGAGTTAGCATATACTTTCAAGATAATTAAAAGTATTTTTTTTGTGTGTACCAAACAATCCATCGGGTAATTTTCAGGGTAGCAATTTTGGAAATCCACATCCCTCATTCCCTGTAGTTTCATTTGAGAATAATTTTCTTTGAGCTAAGCTTTAGCCACCAACTAGATCTCTGTGCAGATGAAAGTGTGCACCTGCTGATGATAAGAGGCTTCCATCTGTGTACTCTGGCTCAATTACACACAAATGCTTACCAAGCACCACAGATATAGCTAATTAAACAACTATGCTGAAGGAAATGCTTTTAATGGTCACATCCCATCACGCAATCAGAAGCATGAGTTTGCTGTCATAAGCAGATGACCTTCCTGAATAATGACATAACTGTTCGGTAAATATGTCTAACCTCAGTTTCATATATGAAACTGCAAGCACATACTATCTGGATGACTTTGAGCATCAAAAGTCAAGTAGAATGCTGACATGCCATCTCTTCATTTCCAATCAACATGCTACAGTTCATAGGCAAAGAATCCCAAGAAGTAGGTCGACTAAAAATGTGGCCGAGGAGCAATGTAGTAAGACCTACACAGCATTTTTCAAGTCCAACTCAATCAACGCAAGAGTGTTCCAACACCAACAGCCCGACTTGTCCCCACAAAATTTTCCTGCAGCTTTTTCCACTACTGTTCTTTGGATGAGCCTTTGGCCACCGATATAAAGTCAGTGGTAATTACAGAGTGCGAGAGGAAGACAGTCATTTCCTCTCCCTTCTGGTTGCATGGTGCTTAAGCCTTTATAATGCTGACATCAGCACTCAGCTCTGACAACAACCAACTCACACACAGCCGCACGCGCGCATGCAGGTCACTAACAGGTTCTAGCCAAATGTTCTATTCAAGATGCAACTTATCAACAGCAGCATCAGTGTGATTGTTAGTGCTGGTGTCATGACAACTGCCATCACTGTCAACATAATATTTTATTCTGTGTTAACTCACTATGATAAGCCGGGGCATGGAAGGACTTCAGCACAGCGCAGAGATTGGCACGAGACAGTGTGTTGTTCTTATATATACAATATACAGAACATACAAAGTGACCCCTCGTTGTGTAGTAGAACAGAAATATCGTACTTTATATTTAAGACACAAATAACAGGCCACATTTTCACTGCAACCCACCACACCAGGCACAACTTTCACCCTCCAGGTATAAGCAAATTAATCATTAAGCCACTTCTCATAACACAAGGCCACACCTAGTCAACCACTCCAGCAAACACACAACACCACAACGACAGTACCTTTGGGGGGGGCTGCATGGCATTGCTTATGAAAGGATATGGCCATTCCGTGATCTTTTTGGCGTACTTCCTCACGAAGTTGTCTTCACTGAAGAGGAAGAGGGAGCGGTTGACCGTTAGGCAGCTCTGCCGGACGGGTATCGGGTTGTACAGGGCCATGGTCCGTGCTCTCTGGGCCATCGACTGCTTGTACATCCGCTGAGCTCCGGGGGGCCCACCTTGCCTGCTGCCGCCGCGACCGGGCCCCCCTTGTCCGCCGGCACCCCCGCCACCACCGCCACCACCACCTCCTCCTCCTCCTCCATACCTGTTGGGTAACTCGTCTCCAAAACGCGCCATTCTGCAGACACCAAACGCCAGAGGTTAGGAAGGAGCCTGGGGGGAACCTCAGAGTGACACCTCCACATGCCACCACCCCATCAGCCTCGGCTCCAAACACACATGCAGAATGTCAGGTTTGGCTCTTTCGCTGGATATCCTTCTTCCCCCTATCTATCTCCGTCTCTTGCCCAGATCTCCAGTGCTAAGAAGATACCCCCATTTGTAAGTGGAGAGGGAGGGAGGGCCGAAAGGAGGAGAGGAGAGGAGGGGAGGGATTGGAGATGAGAAGGAAAGCGCACGGTGTCTCTGATCGTGTGTTTGGAATATGAATTGAAGATACGGCGATCTATTTATATAATTTCTGTCAAATCAGTTCTCTGACAGAACAAAAAAAATCCATTTTAGTGTCAGGGCGTGTCTAATTGTGAATAAAAATGTTGTATCTCGTCAGATCATCAACGTTTTCTCTCCATCGAAGACGTCCTGCTTTATTTATTAATTTTTCGTTTTTGAAGGGGATAAACCTCTTTAGAAGTGAGTCAATTATCGCTCATAAAACAGAAAAAAAATGTATCACACTGAAAAATTGCACGAAAGATGCATAGCAGTGTGTTTGAATACATTTTGAAATCATCCCCACTTAGTAGGCTACCATAGCCCAAAACTGCGTCTTTTTCAGTCTCAACAGTCTATTGCATCTTGACAGGATCTGCAGTTGTCTCTTCTCCCTCCCCAGGTCCCCTTTTTTTTCAGCGAGATAAAAATAGGATTAGATAAGAGTGAAATCTTTAATAATTCATTTGTTCTTGTACCATATATCCGCAGTGTTTGATGTGGCTGTTTGCCACCTCTCACTGCCACCACACCGCTCCGGTTACACGCAAACGTCAAGTGAGGGGGACTTCCCCAAAATTCGAGCCCGGTGACATTTGTTGATATTTGGTAATGGACGGTGCGGCATCCCCCTTCCTCCTCCTCTTCCTCTCCAACCTCCTCACCGAAGCGTCGGTTGCTGATTTTGGGCGTGATTGCGCGCGCTTGAAGACGCAAATACAAAGGTCCTCAATCTACCAATTTATGACTTCCCCCGCCTTAGCGAGAAGCAAAACAAAAAAAAACGTTTTGGTGAAATTAAAAAAGAAAAACAGTGTCCACGGCAATCATCTATAATCCAGAGTTGGCTGAACAAAAATTCCGGACGGATAGAATCCGGAGACGCAGACCACTGGTGGAGGCAACATCATCACCATCATCAATTCTTGGTCGGAAAATACGACGATGGGGGTTCGGGTGTGTTTTAGCAGCAAGTCGCATCTTCTCCGCCACCAGGCTGAAACTGTGTATCATCCCCGCCCAGCAGCATCGCCCCCGAGGCTCCCCCACACTAGAGAGAAGCGGCCAGCCGCGAGGTGCTTAACGAGTCCAGCGTCTCCTCTCCCCTCTCTCCCTCCACCAATCTCCACCCTCCTTATGAATCGGTTCTGCGGTTTTCTTGCAATCCGTCAACCGTCAGGACTGAACCGTGCAATGGGCACCTGATCAGACTGACAGGAACCGAGCGCCCCGCACATATCCGTGGCCAAGACAAGCAGCGCACGACGCACGGCACCTCCCCGGAGCCTCCCCCACACCATCCCACTCCCCAAAGAGCACGATGGAGATATAGCTTCACATCATATGGGTATGTCAAGGTAAGGCAACTTGCATCGCCCTTTTTCCTGGATCTACTGGATTTGATAAACTCTTACATGGAAAGAAACCCCAAAAAGCCAGAACACATGCCATTTCTGCATCCATGTCTGAAAAAACAAAAGTACTGGTCACATTTTTGTTGAGGTAGCAAAAGGCGAACAGAGGCCCATGGTGTCTTCTCATATTGACAATTCTCTACAGCCACAATCAGCACCCTACAATTTGACTTGTTCACTATCTATTTAAATCTAACCGACTGAGAATAAGGCGCAGCCATGGCCTCAGTTGGTGTGAAGGGTGTAAGAGCCTACTGCAATCTCAGTGAAAAACCTGAAATCACAGAGTAGGATTTGGGGGCTTCTTAATATTTAAGATATTTCACAAGTTTGCCTGGTAAAGGATGCAGGTGAACTCATTTTGTAGCTGACAATTGCAGTGTAGCAATAGGTTTGGATCTTTCCTTTTAAACACCCTCCCCCACTGACAGGGGAGTTATTATGAGCCCCACTGTATGCACAACATTCCAATAATACACAAATGGGATCCATTAAAGCACAAGATGCATTTTTGGTTCGTAGTGTAATCATGATTTAGAGAAAATTATGTACATCTGAACAGTGGTTATGAGCCAATTCTTTTTCCAAAAATAAAATGTAAGAAACAAATTGGCAAATTGTGATAGGACCAACTTTCCATTACCACAAATACATCTTTTTGTAAGAGGACATACAGTTATTTTTTATTTAGGAAAAAATTAACTTTTCAAATCTTCTTTCAGTTCTGCCTTCCTCCAAACCGTCTGTCAGTCTGGCTCTGGCATCTGAGTCATCTTTGATATGGCTGGGCAAGCTGTTTGCCTGGGCTAAACCCATCACGCTATCCACTTTACACAACAGGGAAATGTAGATTGTTTGAAAAACAGGAAGGTTGTGTGGATGGATGTGGAGCTCATAGCTCATTACAGGATAGTGACAATAACAATAATGATAATAGTAATAATAATAATAATAATAATAATAATAATAATGCTACAGAGAATATATTTGGGGGATATTAGTTTTTGTTCTCATAAGGACAATAACAAATACAAATGTGAAATTAATAATTTAATGATGTCTTTGGTTGGGAAATGGCTATGTGAATACCTCGAAGGTCTTTTGGCACTTTCCAAAATGCAGAAACAAAATTATAAATAAATAAAAGTACAAAGCACCGCACACCACCTGCTTATCTTTGGACACAATTACCTACACTGTGCATCAAGGTGGCTTACTTACTTGTACCTCCCACCATCTGTTAATTTTGAAAAGTGAATGCAAGTTTTACTTGCTGTTTGTCTGCTCTGTTAACCATCCATCATGTGAAGGTTCTGTTCTAAAAACAGTCGGTTTAACACTCAAAGCAGGCCATATGGTGGATTTCTGGGATGCGTCTAGGGGCAAACTGTGCCAAACTATTTAGAAGCCAACAAAGTCTCGCTAAACTTAATTAAGGGAAAAACCTGTATAACCTCCTCTCTTATGGTCTCAGTTTCAACAAGCTATTGCTCATCCAACAGCATACTTGAGAAATTATTTAAAGCTGTATAGATGCAGGTTGTGTTGATTAGTGCATTGTTCCAGTAGTTTGAATTTGAAAGACAAAATAACATTTTGCTGATGAAGGCAAATAAGAAACATGTTGGAAAAAGCTTAAAACCCCTGTTAAGAAAGGGTAGGAGGGCATCGTGAGGTAGTAGTCAAACTGTCACATTGCTGTAACATTCCAACATGATGAGACAAAGACAAAAGAGTTTAGTTTTTCTTTAGTAATCTCTAATTATACATTAAAAACAAATAATTAGGTAAAAATTCATGTCAAAATAATACAATACAAGTCTCAATCAACCCTCTAAAATCCATTTCATGGACTGTTTCGACTGGTCTCACATGCAACTTGGTCCCCTTCCTGAAGATTTGAGTTTTTTTCTTGTAGTCACTAGCTCATAATAAGATTAGCTCTGCTCCAGGGTTACCCTGAGGTCAAAAGGCACGGCCCTGCTACCATAGTCTCTTTGCAGTACCAGATAAATGCTGGATTTTACAAGATGTCTTTTATGTAATAATGACTGCATCGCTGGATTAGGTTGGCATCTCATTCCGGCAGACTGGTGACTACCTAAAAGCCAGTATTTGCTGACCACATCGAAAAAGCAGGAAATAGAGTGTTGAAAAGCAGTGGGTGGTGTTGGAGAAATGCTGGGACCGAAATGATGCTGGTGGACAACCCTGTCTGCGACTTGAGGGATCACAGAAACGATGGTCAGATGACAAAGAACGAGCCGCAATTCTCACCAATGAGGACTGACAGATCGGAAGGTGACGAGTAGAAAGATTGAACCGTTTTTCTCTTTCCCCTCCTTTGCTGCTCTGCACTCTGACAAAGCTCTGTTATTGCTACTGGTGCAGCATGGCCATGCAGCTTTCCCAGGCTCTCTCTCTAGGAGTGTGTGTGGGTGGGTGTTCATGTGCTGCTGAGGGAGTCGTGCTGAGTTCCTGATGCAGAGCATTGTCATTCAGGGAGCGTTCACATAGGCAACCCCCGCAGGAAGCCCTGGCACCTCCCCCTTGAAATAACCCTCCTCTCGTCCTCTTCCCCCACCCCGCCCCATCCTGTTCTCTGATCTCACTCAGCTGGCCAAACCTACAGAGCTGTCTGTGAGGCTGAGAATGAGAGTGCATGAATAACGCAGAAGAGGTGCGGCCGGATCACAATCAATTAAAATGATTAAAATGGACATTATGATTCATTTAGGACTTGCCCCATCACAAAAAGTTTGATCTTGATATTAGATTAACTACCGCTCTAGGGGAGAAAAGAAATATCTTTTCCGAGTTATAAAAAGTTATAATAAACATGATTTTTTAGTTAATTGAATTCAAACAGATGATCGGGCAGTTTTCCCCGTTCCCCGGCTGATAGCGCTTAGGGCCCTGAAACCACTGCTGTCTTCATTTCCTGTCTTTTCATCTTTTTTCAGCCCTTAGTATTTTTTAAGCCGTCTATGCTCTTTTTTCTTGATGCTTTTGCACATTAGAATAGCTACATCTATCAGTGCCTTCTTTTTAGTTGTTCATCAACCAGCTCAACACCCGACTGGTTAGCCATCACAGTTTTACCAGTCTCAATCTGGAAGTCTCGGGATTATAATTTATTCTCCACCACCTTTGGGGGTATCTCCCACTTTGACGTTGGGACTCAAACTTGGTATAGATGTTCCTATGTACTATATTAGTATTTTAATCACAGTGTTACATCCCTCTACTCTGTACTGGACAGTCTCAGAGAACTCGCTGCAGAGCCTGCTGCAAGGTTCCCGTGTGGCCTGCAAGTATACACAAGTCAAACTCCACAAGTTTGACCATATGAACAAAAATAATGACAACCCAAATGAATGTTTTTGCACTGTGCTCAAAGAAGAAGCACGGGTAGTAAGAAAACACTTATTTTATCCTTTCACTTGCGTCACGTAATGTGGATTTAGGCTTAGAAACCTGTTAAACTTGGAGACTAAAAGTTGAATAACTAGAATAAGTAAGCGGTACTGAGTCTGACTGTGTTCCAAATCTTCCTTCTTGAAATGTTGTGGCTTTCTTCGATTTTTATTCTGCCAATCTCCATTTTTTTTCGTTCCCCACAGAGATCACACGATCTAAGGGATCATGTTGCTCTGCACCCCAGCAGTTATACTGTTGATTTGTCTCTCTACGCACAGGAGGAGACAACATCTTGGGCGTATCTGCAGTTCATAAGTCTGCTATTCAGCCCACTGATGGCTGCCCTGCTTCTGTGCTCGCAAACCCTAGCCTATTGACCCACTGGACAGCCCTCTGCAGCCCAGTATAACTCCAAAACTTGCAACTCGACATGTTCTTCTTTATTTCCAAATGGCCCCATCAAAGTGGTGTTGGGAATCACATCTCCTGAGAAGGTACTTCAAAGCTTTCCTTTCAAAAAGACAGTTTTTTTAAACTCATTTTCAGACCAGTCCCTTATCTGACCATTTTTAGAGGATTTTAGGTCATTTAACTCTGATTTAAGGCTCACTCCAGAGTAGAAAGTCCCCAATTTATAGAATAAACCAGTGTTGTGTCTTGGATGATGGGAGGAGGCCCGGGAACCCAGTGAGAACCTATGCATACCTGACCTGCAAGCTCCATAAAGAAAAGCTCCAGGTTGATTGGATTTACTGGTTTTTAGGGGAACACGGGATCATTTTATGCTTACCTTATCTCACACATACAACCTAACCAGATATGCAGCAATGACAGTGCCTCAGTGCACTTTTTTTTATTGTTTATTGTTTATTTGTTTTATTATTTATTTATTATTTTTATTAGAATGAGAACAGCTTCTAACGAGGTTAGTGTTTGCTGGAAAGAAATGAGAGAATACCCGCACATGAATAAATATTCGTTCTTCAGTGTGTGTTATCTTTCTGTGACGAGATTGTATCGAAGAGAATAAGGGCTGGTGGTGTGTGTGTGAGTGTGACGTGGGGGTTTTGCAGACAGGCAGAAAAAGATGCAGCAAGCTGATGTAGCGTCCAAGCTAATTACGGGATTGCTCTTTTTTTTTTTGGCTCGTTCTCACGCCGACACAACCTGTATTAATTGATTGGCTTGTAAATGGAAGTGGAGAGGGAGAACACAGTAGGATGAGAGAGAGGACAAGAAAGAGGAGTGTGCTGGTCTAAGCTAATGGGCCTGGATGTGATGTGTGGAGTAAGCATTCTAGTCAAAGAATCAGCACAATTAAACGAGAAATAAAGAAAATGCAGATGGGAGGAGATGAGATAAAAAAGCAGAGAGGCGAAGAGTGAGATTAGAGATGCCGGTTTTAGAATCCACTAAGCTGTTACACCAGGAGTGAATGTTGTCATTTTAGACCACAAGTATCTATGATATAACCACAAAGAGCTGGTTAAATATTAGAATAAGACAAGTATCTGTATTTTAACATTTTAAATTGGTAGCTTTGATATGATTAAAAATTCACGTAGCTACTTGTATGCATTACCTGTTATATATCCAAGGCGCAAAGTATATATGTTCTTTATGTATAAATGTTGAGGATGTCTTTTTGACCTTTTCACTTCATTAATGGAAAATTAGCCACTGTTTTCTCACGTCTATGATATTATATGTTGACAGTTTTCAACTCGTACCACTTTCCATGATATAATCACTTAGATAAAGTTTAAAAACCTTCACAGGCCAATCTAAGATCCTGAACCTGTTATGAGATAAAGCTAATTGCTGATGTCAGTTCAATATATGGAGATCTGCCAAAATCTGAGGAACGGCCATTGGAAACGCAAGTCAAGCACATGAGGACCAGATGTTTACGATGTTTAGTACTTATTAAAGGGCCTAATTAAATCCGATTGATTAATGCAATCAATTTTTTGGGTCAGTATGAATATAAATATTAAATATAGTTCTTATTTTCCTCGACGTGTATTGTAGCGATCATCCTAAAACTGACTTTTGAAATGGTTTGCTGAGAGACTGACTTCATAATGAACTGATGGCAAAAAGACACATGGACTGAGAATTTCTCAACAATTTTTTTTTACAAATTGATAAGATAAATTGATGAATATGCATGAGACAGCATGGGATTTCAAATGAACAAAAACTCCTTTTAACATGGACAAATCTCCAGAAGAACCAGCCCAGTCTGTGGAGACCACAGGGAATTCCAGCTCAAGTCCCTCAGAGCTGTTGTATTCATATGTAATTATTTACCTTTTTACCTTTTCTTAATTGGGGAACTAGGAGGAAGAAAAATTATGAAAGATGGCTGGTGTTTAGAGGACAAAGAAAGTGTTAAACATCTGGAATCTTTTATTCATAGCTGATTTTGCCACATGTATCAATATGGGTCAAGTACTGTGTTATATTAAAAAGGCCACTTTAGTCTACAAAAAAAGGGCCGGAATTGTTGAATCTAACATAAAAAAGCAGCTCTATTTGACTGTGGTATACCCTCTATCATATGTGCCTTTTAAGCAATTGCGGATATGTACAGCAGTTCTGCACAAAGACACGCTGTTGATGGGAGAAGTCAGATGGTTTGACTGGCTCAGAGTGATAGAAAGTAAGTCAAATAACCGCTAATATGACTGTGGTGAGCAAAAAGCTTCTCAGAGTGCACAGCCGTAAGGAAGATGGACTACATCAGGAGAAGACCACTTTTGGTCAAACTTCTGTCAGCCAAGAACAAAACCTCAAGGCTGCAGTGCACACAGGCTCACCAAAACTGCACTGTCAGCTCTTTGTTTACATAAATTGATCCAACCTAACTACAAAACTGGGCAGGAAAAAAAATGGAATACATATTGTTCAAAGTCTGAAACGATAAACAACAACATGTTTCAGAAACTCCACTGCCAAAAATCAAAGGTTAGAAAACCAAGTAATGATCATATGATCATTTACAATATTGTTTGTCATACATCAAGCCAAGCTGAAAAGAGCTACTTAAATCCTTCAGATCGGAAAGTATGATGTAATGTTCACTTCATCCCAGAACCAGCAAAGTTTTAAATCAGAAGTATAGTTTTTGCTTTTACTGATCATCAAAATAAGACGCTTAACACGGTTAAAAAAGGAACACAAAGAGAGTGAAAGCAACAGAGAGGAATTTAAAAAAGAAACTAGTGATAAGGAAAAAGAAGAGAGACGGACAAAAATGTCTGAAAGGGATGAAAGAGAGATAGTAAAATGATGAAAAGGATATGTGGAGAGGGGGCAGCAAGTAGTTTAATGTGTGATAAGGTGGTGGGAAAAGGTGAAATGGAGGAGAGCAGGGACAGAGAGGGAGATAGTGTAAGGGCGAGGAAGAGGAGAGCAGGTATGAAGATAAGCTGGATGGGCAGAGGAGCATTATGTTTTGTTTTATAGTTAGAAGCTCCACAGATTATCACTACATCAAAGTCACAATAAGGCCTCTTTAACAAAGGTTATGGAACTAAAACAGTGAAGCTGATGATGACATTCTGTTTATCACAGGCGTTTCAATAATAGTTACTTTTTTCATACCATTCATTACGACCCACAGGGACAATGAGCCAACAATGGGACACAATTTTGAAATAGATTAATCAACTGTGAAGTTGAAACAAAAACTACGTTGTTGGGGTTTTTAAAAAATTAGGCTTAATATAAAAAAAACAGTTTTGTCCACTCCAATGTCACGTTATTTTGAGACTCAGAAACACATTCTACAAACTAAACTTTAGGCCATGGCAGTTTAAACAATTAAAAGTACTCTTCGACTTGGTGGATAAGATTTTTTTTAATTAGGTGGGTGTGCATTTGAGTCCTTACGACTTCCACCGTCAACGTATATCCTTCTGTTACTGGTCAGAGTTACAGAAAAGAACGCAAGTATTAATAAACTGTAAAGGACCTTCTGTAGAGGGTGATCTACTTTGAGAGTAAAGTTTGAGCTGGATGTAAAGTTTGTGTTATGGGTATTCCGTAAATGTTATGACTCAATGTCAGCCCTCAAAAGTATGTGTGTGTAATAAGTAGGACAAAATATAAACCAGGAGCAAACTTCTAATGTCTCTTTCTGTCGCATTCTTTGTCATCTCTTCTTTTTGCTTTTATCCCTCCTCACGTTTGTCCTTATCTATGCGTTATTTATAGCCCATCATTTCCATCAGGCTTTTAAATCAATTAGGTATGTAGGATAAAGTGACTTTATCAATAGAAGAGGTTCTAAAGAGGCTCTACTGAATCAAGAATCAAATCAACCTTTACTATATCAGTGCTAAAGCAAGTCATTTGTTTACTATTGCTTTGGATGACGGTGAGACCAGACTGATATCACTGCAGTGTTTTGCGAAGCACTTCAAAGTACTAAAATACAGAGGTGGCGCCTGTGTTTCACATCAGCAGTTTCAGGAATGAATTGGCAGAAGCACTTCCATAAAGTTGGGATACTAATATGTGTTAGCACCTGCTAGTTTGCCTGGTTTAGTAAATCTGAACCACGATCTTTATAATCAATGAATGTGATAAAAGGCTAACATATTGTACTATTTCATGCACAGCTTCGATCTTTTTTAGTACAGTCTATGTCATTGTTTTTTATATGGCTATAACCTGGGTAAACAGGATACATTAACAGCATCCAGAAGTGAGAAAGGGATAACACTGTGTCTACTTCATGTCACAACACAGGGAGATTGTAACACGTCACATTTTTCCTCAGTGCAGCTTTAATGTGTTTAGAAGCTATTTGATGATTAAAGTCACTTTTGAAGTCAATATGTCATGCAAGTCTTAAGTGAATGAGCATGTGGCATAAACGTCCCTTCTGTAAATGTTTCATTGAGAAAAAGCTGGAGCATGAAGAGTAAGGCAGCACCATCACTAAACGCAAGTGGCTGGCAGCCAGCCAATGGCAAAGAGAGGCAATGGTTAGTGAGAGAAACAATGTCATCTAAATGGTGTGGTCACCCTTGAGCCAATCGGGATTGAGCTCTCTGCTTACTCATTCATCACTTTCTTCATAAAAGCCTTTCTTGCTCTCTATGTGCAGATATTTGAACACACATAATGTAAAGTTTGCATAGCCACCGAAGCTCTGAAGACTATAGATTTTCCATTTTAAACACTATAGCTTGAATCGTTAAATCTTTAGGCATGAGTGACAGATGTGATTATTCACCTTCTACATTAAGAATTTCCTTACTTAACATACAAGTGATTTGTCATCTAATTAAACCCAAAGAATATGGAGAAATGTTAAATGGCCACAAAACCTGGTTAGACTGATGTTTTACAGTCAGCATTTACATTGGCAACTGCTTCCATTTGCAATTTAATTGAGTGAATGATTAAAAAGGCTTCCACATCTTCATCAATGCCATTATTACTGCTATGCAGTGCAGAACAACTGCACATCCACCCTCCTAGCAAACCACATTCCCGCATTCTGTCCAAGCAGAGGAATGACTCTCTCATTACAGGAAGATAATTGTGACTAAGACAATTAGCTAATTGATATATTAAATGTCTTGGCCACTGTCCTGGCTGTCCATCCAGACTACCACAACAAATCAAACACACTCATCTTTATCATTAATCATTTCTGACATCAAGTGGCATCAAGTTTTCCTTTGGAAGGAAAACTTGGATTCATTTCCCTGCAGAAAAAAGTCCCAGAAGAAAATCATTTTCAAGCATTTATAGATTACACCATATTTCTGAGAGTCCATTTACAAGCACTGTGGATACAAAAGTGCTGAAAATGCAAACCTGCTCTCTCGAGCAAAAATGCGAATGGGGTCTAATGGAAATGGTATAGATGAACTAGCCAAGCAGTCCCTCCCCCCCGCCTACACCAGCTAGGCTGCTTTTCCAAACCCCTCCATCTTCATACCGGATTTTGATATAAAGCATCTTTGAATCCCTTTAATTATTTATTTTCAGTTTACACAATGAGCTATGATTGAAGGAGGTTGGTCTTAGACAATTACAAAAACTAACCGAATGAACATAAACACAGGAAGAAACCTCATGTTTTCTCTCATTCTCTTTACAATGTCATGCATGATGTCATGAGGTATCAGTTACGTGTTGATATACGGCATTAAGTGCATGAATTTCTCTCTACATGGACCTGAAAGAGGATACTGGCTTGAACTGGTATCCCGTGCACAGCTCACTCGCCTGAAAGGAAAGCCATGTTCCCAATGGACTTTAACTCATTTGAATAAAGGACAAATCAATAATTTCTAAACCTACTATTTATTCAAGGAAAGAAATTGCTGAGCTTTCAAGTATTCTCTGAAGAGACGTTTTATAGCCCCGATGTGCATTTCCACCCCTTACATCTTGCAAATCTGAAATACTACCAGCAGAAGAACATGATCAACGTAGGCTTTGAGAGCTGCAGATTTACGCAGTCACTAAGTAAAAACAAAAAGAACAAAAAAAACATACACAACTATACTCATAATTATACAAGAAAAGTGTCAGAACAGTAATCTGCTGACACCCTGTGCTACCATGAGGTACTGCAGGTCACCAGATGTTGAGTCGGTAGGTAACATTTGTCATCCTATAAATACAAAACAACTGTGTCAAAGGTGTAATTTACTGCTGGGAAAATAAAATGTGTAAATTCAACAATTGGTAAAGCTTGAGCTAGGGTGAAACAACTGAATTAAACTTTTTTATCAAAACTTCAAATTCAAGTGAAGTGATGATCAAACATCTGTCACCTGATGTTTTTCTGAAAAGGCTTTTTCCGTATTTATTTATTTTTTCATAAATAACATCCTCTAAACAAGTACAGGTTCAATGAACATTAACTTTTGGTAAAGCCATCATGGCGTATTTTTGTGTCCCTGCTGCCACCTCCTGGCATTTTGAAGTAGATTCACATTGCAACTTAAGCATAATGTTCCAGGCCATCACTGTGAATTTGCACACCATCATTAAAACCTACAATGACAGTTAAATACTAGCAGCAGAGAAACCTGTATATACCTACAAGTTTTATGGTGTATTACTGCAATTTATCATTTAATATATAACTGTATCGACGAATACATTAAGGATTAAGAGGTTTTGGAAACATGTTTATCCTTTGCTCATTCTCTTTGCAAATAAAAAAATAGCAAAATTACAGAGCTACTAAAACATCACCAAATTGTGTTAAAAAGGGAAATTCGGCTGCAAAGATCCTTTACTCACTAACTTAATTTAAAAAACGTTTATAGAGGATTCGAATGTTAACCTCTGCTTGGAGCTTCAGGGAGGCCTTTTTTCTGGTCAGTCTATTGTATCAATTCCTTAATTACATCAGTTCCCTACTGTTCAAATCAATGGTAGTAACTGCTGTCGGTACTGATAAATAATCATCACTTACATTTTCCTATTCATTATTTTCTTATGTAAAAGTTATTTTTCATTTTCATTGGATAGTCTCTAAATGAATTAGTGTAACAGCTATGCCGTTATTGAAACTGTAAACTCATTACTGGCCATTATTATCGAACAAATTAAAGCAGAAAAAAAAAATCAAGAATGAAAAATGTACATTTATGGTTATTTGTGTGTAATGTTTTAAAAACATTAAACACAATAAGGTTTGCACAAATCAGCCCAACACCAGTGAGATAAAATATCTTCTTTCATCTCTGCTGTTAAAGAGCCACAAAAAAGTACATATCAGCTTTTTTTGTTGTAATGCTGAAATGACAAAAAGCTAATTGCAGACAGATGACAGCCTGGTGATTTATTTACATGTCAACACAGTAGCCAAATGACTGCACAACTGTAACACCAGTAAACATTCAACATCAGCATCGACAACTACGATTCAGCACATTTTAAGGGAGGTATGGACACATTGCTTACACTTTACACAAGCCATTTCAAAATGTAACTCATAAATGCTGGAAGAAGAAAAACTGATTATTCAAAATGATGTGGATGGCAGGCTTGTCCTAAGGATGGTACCCCATACAAACCTCCAAGACGTGGCCCTGAAATTGTTTTCTGTATGCTTTGAATCATGTCAATGTGTGGGCACTGGGCCCGCCTGCGTCAGCGTCTGTGTCAGCATGACGCATTTGGTCCTGTATCACCTTGCTCACACACACACACACACACACACACACGCACAGAAGAGCTCTGATTTATTGTCTCTACTTCATACAATCAAATACAGCTATGATGAGCACAGGCCAGGACCACTGACACAAGAGGGCGGTATTTTTCCACCTGAGGACTCTTAGAGTTCATCCTAACACCTGTTCTGTTCTGACTTCAGTCAAAACGGTTATCAGGCACCAGAACCAACAGATCTTAAAACAAACAAATTCATCTGCGTGTGCCTGTGTGATTTTGTGTGTGTTTGCAGTTGCAAAGACTGAAGTGAAATAAAGGAGAGTAGACAGAGTGGGACACTGACAATCTGGATGTTGGTTAGAAACGGCAGAAAGTCAGAAAAAGGGTTGACATAGATGGCAGATTCTGTGGGGGGTGTTGTAACTTTAGGGGTCATCCATGAGTAGCCAGAACCAAAGATAATTTTTTTTAAACTGTATTTTGTAAATTTTCTAGATGACATTAGTCATAAATTCTGTACATTTAATGTGGAACCATCAAAGCCACACAAAATTATATTTTACAGCAACTGTTGTTGAAGTCTGAAATAAGAATCTTTGCACCAAACAACCTTGAGATGATGAAAGTGTTATGCTTTGAGTCAGCCAATTTAGATATGCCAATTTAGAAGAAAAAAAGTTTAATATCTGCCAACTGGAATGCTAATTCTGAAACTGAGAGAGAAACAACGAAGGGATGACAGAGACAGGCAAACCAGAGAGAGAATAAGAAATGTTAAAGTGATGAAGAGAAAATATAAGGAAAATGTGATAAAAGGAAAGAATGGGCCAGCAGATGGATGGAATGAAAAGATATGGTTGGATAAGAAAGGGCCATTGGATGGATGAGGGAAGGAAAGGTGGAGGAGAAGGAAAGGGAGGGTAAATATTAAAATGAATGATGTGCACTCTCCAGTCTAAAGTGCAGCTGGCACCAGAGCAGCATCATCAAGCCAGAGTAACAAACTGACAAATTCTGGCATTAATACAGCACAGCAGAACGACAGCATTCAGTGGAGAGGCACAGACAGAAGTAGGGAGGGAACATTTTACCTTTTCCTATCATAAAACCTACCTCGCAAAATGATAGTTCTATAACCATGACTCCAAAACATCAAATACTCTTTGTTTGCTTTTTATTCTGATGTAGTTTTAAAAAGGAACAATTTCCTCAAATGTGCTTCATCACAAAATTATGTTGAGGAAATGCAACATATAATCTCTAGGAAGGTGGTTTGAGAGCATGATGAATTTGAACTCATAAAAATCCGATAGGGAGGGAGAAAGTCACTCCAAGGTAACAAGACCTATAAGCGACAAATCACTTTGTACTATGAGATATGCAGATGTAGACACTTTTCATGTCTAATTATGTCACCGCACTGGACATTTTTTCATTTCTTTTTCTCATATTTTTCTAGCATTCCATAAATAGTTTTTTTTGTTTATAAGTATTTCATAAACCTCATTGTTGAAATTAGATAGCTTTTGTGATGTGGCACTCTTGCCAGGCAAAGACGACAGACTGGTTTGTATCCACATTTATGCAAGCATGATTTGCTTGCATCATGCTTCTGTAGGGCCATTTATCAAAAAAGTGTTTATAAAAAAAATCGCTACTGTTAATTTAGCTAGCATTGATTTGTCAATAACTACCACAGTCAACACTTTCAAGAGTTTACAGAGTTTTTGTCCATGTTTTTTAGATCACTAAATTGTTCAAGTCACTCTGACCTTAATAGCACATGTACACAATCTGAGGCCATCAACAGCACAAAGTAAAAGGAGTCTGACAGGAACAGGCTGACTTTCAAAGCTTTGTATGTAGCAAAACAAAACCAAATGAAATCAAATGAGCAAACCCAGCAATTGTATCAATTGCAAAGTGGGACAGCAGAAATAAAATGGACAGGAAATGGTTTCAGACTGTACAGCAGTTGCCACAGAGGCAGGGGACTTTTGTCCAAAAACATCTCTGAAGTGCACATTAATGTGTTGGAGGACCTTTGTGAACCATTGCTGCGCCACTTAGATTCAATCTCAGTGATGCTGGGAGTCGGAGGCCTTTGAGTTCAGAGAGAAGCAGAGGCTGTTAACGTGACGTTTGTGTGAGGGGAAAAAATTAACTTCTTCCAACCACATTTTCATTATTAGAACAATGCAATTTGGAGTTGTCCGACTGTTTTTTTGTTTTGTTTTATGCTATTATGAGTTGTATTCAGTTGCCTACAGTCATAAATGGTTTGTTTACCTGTTACTTGTTCTGTTCTTAAGGCCACAGAAGGAACTTATTCTCATCTCATTTTTATGAACTCTATATTTCAGCTACTGTGTGTCATTTGATTGATTTGATAATTTCTGGCAACATATGGAATTCTGCAATCTGCCAAGAGTGAACTCACAGAGCTGAAAAAGTGCCAGGGAGAGCGAGACGGCCCAGACAGGTGATGCAGCAGACGCAGGAAACATACTCTCAATCATAATTAGAGCGGGTGATGGCAGAGGACAGAGAGGCTGCACCTATTGGTCCCGTTGGAGTATTTTCCATTTGGGTGCGACCAGCTAGTTGACCACCACAGAGAAAGGCCGGGAATCAAAAGGGATTGAGTGACAGAAGAGAGGAAAGGCAGTCCAACTCACAGGACTAGAGGGTAATAAAATCTATCAAGCCCTTTGGCAATTTTTTCAACTGTTGATACACTGCATGACAGGGCAAGTGGAGTTTTAACCTGTCATGTCTGATAAAAATCACCCTCAGGCTTCGCTGACACACCTGGTCTGATCTGCAACTGGGTCAGCAGCTGTCTGTCCGCTTGTCTTTCTGCTTATTTGTTTGTCAAAAAAACTAAGACCGGATAAAGGTCTCTTACTGTCAGCATCCTCCACCCCTGTCACAAATCTCGTCGCTCTGCAAGCTCAAGGACGTGTTATGGACAAAGTCAACTTTTGCAGTGATTCACAGCTGGGTGACACCGTAAAAAGAAAAAAACATGACATGACAGAGGGCCTCATGGGAATTCTCACACTGATGAGAATTGCATAATGTAGAATGAATTTTTTTCTTTAAGCAGCATTGACTTTTCCCATTTATGAAAACATCAATTAAATCTTTTAAAAATTTTTGAGAGGACACTCTACAACAGATATTTAAAGGCAATTTTAACAAAAAGTCACATTTCGAAAAAACTGTGCTTGATGTTTCATTGCATGGGTTATTCATGTGGAACAATTAGCTTTAAATCTAGATGGGCAGCGCGGGTTTTATGTAAAACATTATATGTATTAAAAGTAAATCTGGATGCTTTTAGTTTGTGTGGATTTACACGACTGGGACAGTGAAAAAACACTTCTTTTTTTTATTGGATAATTGAATACAATTTTAACCGAAATACCTAAATTCAGTTTTGTTTACAGTTGAAGGCTAAATCTCTTTTAGTTTGGTAAACATTGGGTAACGTAAACGTTTAACTTTGCTGGAAATCTTCATGCCCTTTTGTTTCTTTTAAATCAATAAAAGGCGAGTGCCAGACAGAGAGATGCATCTTTGATTTGGAGCTGCTTTGTGCAGGATGACAAGAGGCTTACAAATACTTGTGTTTGACACGCAGCTTAACATGATAGTTTCATGACAATTTAATCAAACCCCATGTTCAATATTTACAACTCTGACTGTAAGATTCTTGATACGATCTCTGAGAAAAAAGTCAAGCAAAATAATTAATATACTGTGGATCTTCTCTGTTTATAATCTGTAGGGTCCAACAAGGTACGTGGGTCCGAAGAAAGCACTATGACTATATAAACATACAAGATGTGCAGAATTATAAATAGTATCTCTCTGGCAACCAGAACAAAAATGATAGAGGGCATAAACCATATCGAAGGGTCGATAGGGCTCGACTGAAAGCATGCGTTGTTGTTGAGACCAACGCTTCTTAAGTGATGCAACACACTGACTCTGTCAGTGGTATTTAAACAGTTTTCAGACGACCTTATAACCCCCAAACAACTTTAAACATTTCCCTGCTGAATGTAAATATTCATCCACGTAACATTTTACTATTCACAAAGGCAGGGACGGCTGACTTAAAGTCTGTTCACATCTAATGCAGAGATGAGCATACAAATCTGCTAACAGCACGTATCAAATAAGCAAATGAATTACAGACAAATGTTTTGCTCTGAAATTGAAGTTATAAGATTCCCTCATATGAGTCATATTTCCCCCATGTTCACTGTAGTTCATAGGATGCCGCTCTGAGTCATTAAATCATTTTAGTCGGAGGACTTGTTTGAGGAGTAAGGTGTGAAAGTGGAACCTCACATAATACTTGGTAGCGAACCAATAATATGATAAATTCTTTGAATCTTGCTTAGTGGTGTTTAAGGATGGTACGAGTTTTGGTCAAAGTGACATTAACTCCCCATGGTGTGCAAAGTACCATTTGGGGCTACTTGAAAATGGAGGGTATCATATTACTTACAGACACATAAAGAGTAAGGAGTGCAAAAAATGAAAAAAAATTAGAACATACATTACTACTGAAAAATGACTTTAATAACCAGAAACAGTTACCACTGCCCAACCTTTTTGTGATCCCCCCAAAAATAAAGGATCTGTACTTACTCCCACTGCTTGCGCTTAGCCTGTGGCGTGTTGTGCAGCTTGTGCGCCTGGTGAGCCAGGATGACATCCCTGTAATCCACCATTCCTCCCCTGCGGCGGATGAGTGGAACTGTTGGATCATTGTTGCTGGTAGCGAGGGACATTGAGCCCTGGTCAAAGGGATCCCCATAGCTACTCCCCCCACCAGAGAAGGGCACTTCACTGTACTGCTCCACCTGGACATCGTACACAGTGTGATAATACGTGGGGTTCGGCCCCACACTGCTTCCACTTATTGGCGGAGGGCGAAGACGTAACGGCCGGTGGAGGCCCTGAGACGATGAGGAGCAGGACGAAGTCTGAGGCCACGCCACCGAGCCACCATGGTCCTGATAGAGGGGGGACAGCATGGAGCTGTAAGATAGGGAGAGATGATTAAAAGAACATTCAGTGAGTGGGAATGAAAAAAGGGAAACATAATGCTCAAAGACGACTCAGACTAAAGAGAGTTGGATGTTTTTTTCAAGCTTTCTAATAACTTCTGACATTTTTAAACCCGACCCTTATTTATCCTACCATGTTTTCCTATCAAAACCTTTTAGTGATCAGAGCAAAATTAAGCAGGAAAGCTTTGTGTTTATACCCAGCAGGCTCCAATTGACGTTGAAAATAACCATAGAAATCTGCTGAATGTGAGAACTAGAAGTAGCGTGTTTATCTATCAGTCAGATAAGTAGGGGATAAAGCTATTATTTCAACAACTTTACAAACAAGCATTTTGACAAGAACCATCTCTTGCTGTATCAACGGTCCAGCTGTGTGGAGGAGTGAAAGTAGGCAGAATGCTATTTATCACTGTAATTTGTGTAACTTGCCACATTCACATCTGATTGCAACACGACAAGGCCCTTTACGGATATACTGCCAACAAAATGTGTGACAAACAGCCCATTATGTCGTTAACCGAGCGGAGACAGAGACACAAAGCAAATCCTGTAAAGGATTAAGAAGATGGCCCATAAATGAGGAACTCAGTAACTAATTTAGAACACCTTTTTTCCACTCATAGATAAATTTGCAACTGTCATTATAGCCAAGTTTGTTCCAAGTTTGTGTTCTTTAATAGAATTTTTGTGCATCATATCTTTCATTTGAGAGTTCTAGGGGGTTGGATTGACAAAATTAGACAAAAGGAGACATAAATTCTAAATGTTTCAAGACGAAAGTAAAATAAATGGCTCTGAAATTCACTTAGTCTTTTCTCAGAAAATAACACACAAAAAGGGACCATCTCCTGCCTCTGAAACATAACTTTTTCAGCCATGGTTCAAGGGCAAGGAATAAAACACGGTAATAAACACACCACAGTCTCATTGAGTTATAACACAAAACAGCGAGGGACAAGCACACCTCTCTAGAAGCATTAATAGCATAAAACCCATTTAAGAAAGAAATGTTTAAAGATAAAAATAAGCTTTGTTAAAGTTGTAAATAAATGCTTAAGTTAAGGATCAGGTTTTGATTGATCCAAACAGCTGGCAGATATTTTTCATAGTTTTTTAGCCCTCTGCCATTTTTAGAAAGTTCATCTATCCAGTTTGAAGTGACATTAACAAATGGGTCAAGGATCCATTACGTTTTGCTTCTTGAGTCACTTGTAATAGGGAGGAATTAGTAGAATTATGTGGACAGTGAAGCAGGTGAATGCTCATTAACTCTGAATGCACAACAAACACACTGTTCTGCATTTAAGGTGTTTTTTCCCCACTCGCAGCCCAGTCTCACATTGTTGGGTGCACAGAGTAAGCAAGAGCTTCCCTGTGTTTATGGAGAAAATATAACTGACTCACTCGCAATTCTCACTTTCCAAAAGAGGATTCAAGTTTCTCTTTTTCTTATTTTAATTTCCATTTGTTAAATTATTGCAATCAACATTAATGATTAATTATTATGATTAATTATCAACATTAAAAACATTGTTAACTAATTTATTCTTGGATTATGTTCTATTCAATAGCAACTATGGTTGTGTTCAAACTGAGTATTAAGTTTTGACTAATTTGAAAACCTGTCTGATTTTGTGGGATTTTCAGCTGCTCTGAATGTCATTTCTTTTACCGCTAAAGCTCAGATGATACTAATACACATAAAATACTCAGAATCAGGATGCACAACATTCTCCAAATGCAGTTCAAAGCACACGTTCTAATGGATGCACTGACACTGTCGAATGACACACAGGTAGTCAGATTATTTTGTTGAAAATCTGAAAGAAACTGGATTACTGCAGCCCTAAAATATTTTATATAACAGTGAAGTGTATCGAGGGATTTTGAATGTCATTGGTGAAACTGAAGGGGTTAAAAAGAATTCTTCCTTCACTGAAGGACAAACAAATAGTGAGAAAAAAGGGAAGAATATGAGTAAACACAGAGAGGGCACCACATTAATAAACCAGGCGTTCAATAAAAGAGCAGAGGACAAACAACAATGAAATGAAAGGCACAGAAGAAAAACAGGGGAGGGCACAGGGGCGCAGGGTAAAAAAAATAGGAGGGAAAACTCTTCAGACTAACTTGATATTTTTATTTTTACTACATAATAGTGAAGAAATCCACCATTCATGTCTTGCTGTACAGAAAGTGTGTGTGTGTGTATGAGTGTGTCTATGGGTGTGTTTATGTGTGCAAGTGTGCAAATGTAATGGAAACAGCACTTTTTCTCACCACTTATCTGCTGAGAGTGCATTACACATTATTTCTCACTGACACGGTGTAAACTGAAAACTAATTCACACAGACAGCGACACACACACAGATTTACGTTCACACACTGCAGGTACAATGATGGGACATAGTGCTATGGTAAGGACTTTCTTGGGTGATTGAGGGTCGGAGCGCATGTGTGTGCGAGTACGCCTCGGGGCTTGAAAAACGCGGGTCTAGTTGTGTAACTCACAAACTCAGGACCGCACACTTAACACGGGGCAAGGGCAAACTGGAGAGCTAACAAGGACGTGGAGGATCGAGCGAGAGTTGAGGTAGAAAGTGAGCTTATAAGGGGAGACAGAAAGGGTGATGGACAGATAAATGAGAGAGAAGAGGGCAGGTGAGTGCACAGTAAAACGAGCGTGCTAAAGGGAAAAAAAGAAAGAGCGAGACAGTAAGGGAAGTGGGGAAAACTTTCAATCAGCATTTACCCAACAGAGGCCCAATGGTGTTCAGAGCACTTTAATAAAAAGGTACAGAGGCAGCAAAAGCCAACACAATGTGAGTGAAAGAGTGGGAGAGATTAACAGACAGGACAGATGAGTGCAGGGATGACTAATTGCTGGGAGTGAACGATAGAGCAAAGCTGTGCAGATGAAGCAAAATCCTTTTTTGTCCCTGTCATTCTCCCACAGGGATTGACAACTGAGAAGATGAGAAGGATTCTGCATGTTTGGCATTGCACGAAAGCGCTATAACTCTTAAAATTGTATTTATCCAATGCAAGGAGCCAATAAAGAGAAAACCCAGCCATAAAGACTGCATCAGCTAAATGGGGAACGGTGTTCGAGTCTACACTGGGGTAAGGAGAAATCACAAACTAGTCTAGCCAGATTAGGAACTGCTCTGTCCAGCTGCACTACTTTTCTTTTGGGTTGATCAAAATAGTTTTGAGCAGAATGTGGAAAATTTGGGCTACTTTTAGTGCATTTTGAGTAGTATTCAGAGGAGAGGAGTTAATCCTGTGACTCTCCTCTGACAAGCAAGGAGGATCCAAGGTACACAAAAGATCGATTTACGACGGAAAATGTGTTTTTATTTGAAAATTTGAGTCTCTCATCTGTTCATATGACATGAATTGATATTAGAAAGAATGCTAGAGAAAATTTGATTTTTTTGTCCTAACAAATCACTCATAAAATCAGGTTATGAGAGTTTTGCTTTGTATGTTTTGAGAATCTTTATTGCATCAAACAGACCGGCCATAGGTTAAATTTGCTGGGTTGGATGTGTCCATGGGATTACTCAAAGGGCACATCAAGCTTTTCGAAGTCAGGCATAAACCCATATTTTGATGTGAACACATTTTCTCTGTGGTTAAAAACACGGCAGTGACTGCAAGAACGCCTGGTTTCTTTAAGAAGCTCTATAATGAACATTAACAAACCTACAAACACATTGACTCGAAACTGAATTTACCATCAGGGTTTGTTATGACAATAACTTATGTTCATCATCATGCACCCAAAAAGAACTTTTGCCAAAATTTGAATCAGTGTCACAGTTAAATGCATCTTTCAGGAGACTACACATCCATGATGAAAGTGGCCCTGCTCTCCATTTAGCAGTCTAAGCTTCAGGTCTCACACTGTTCAAATCCTGTCACTGCTGCTGACCTCTTTCTGCCTGTCAGCCCCCCCAAACAACTCTGACCTCTCAGGTCACCGCTCTCTGACTGCTGCATCCATCAAGGAGCAGATGAATGCTAACAAGCTGCACTGTTTCTCCTTTCACACCACCAAACAACAGCAGAGAGGGCGTCTTTAGCTCTGATGTTTCCCCATGCAGGTCATGTTTGTATGTTTAACATAGGCACCCTGCTTTTATGTAACTGATCACACCTACAAATTAGAAATGTAAAATTTGTGTACATCATTTAATTACAAAAAAATAGCCACAAACTGGCTCATGTGCATAACTTTGCTGTGTCTATGTTGTTCAAGATACTGAGATACTGGCTAATGGTGTGCAAGAGGATCAAATTGTGCTTTCTGGGAGAATTTAACATCTCTGATCTAACTCAAGTGCGAACTGTGAACGGAAATACACAGAAAGAAACAATCTTGTTGACTGAGTATGTTTCTGCACACCCTCTTTAACACTTAATTCAACATTAAATGAAGATTAATTTGCAGAAGGCCAATGCTAAACTTAATTTCTTAACTTTTTCTATTTTCCCCAGGATTTGTCAAATAAACTCAACACTGACATTATTCTTACATGGACAAAGGGTTACCATGCTTTGTTTAAAATGGAGTAGTTCAGGTTAAAGTCATCACAGTGGTGGCCTACGGCTGTAACTCTTGTCCCAAGTTTGATAGAAAGGTTTACTGCAGCTATTGTGTCAATATTCTGTGTTTGGACATCTATTATTCAGACAACAATGATGTAGTATTATCTTTTTTATTTAAAGATTAAACATAACGAAATCCTCAATTTGTGCACTGACTGAAAGTATTTAGAAAAACAAAACAAATGATTTTGCATGAAAAGCAAAAAACAATGTGCAAACTCAGCTCTGGACTTCCACTGAAAACACGCTGAGTTATTCTAGCGTGAGAAGTGGACGAACACACAGTGCGTGCACACACTAGTACACCCCGGTTTATGAATCTGAGCACTGAAAATCAGGCAGAGACAAATAAAGCCAGGCAGTGGTAGACAAAACACATACATTGACTGTAGACTAGACTGATAAGGAGGGAGAGTGTCATGCTTTTTCTAAATCAAAACCCAAACAGGTGTAGAGCTGCTGTTTGCATCAGTGATCTGCAGAGGAAGAATTTTCTCTGGGATTCACGCAAGGCTGCAGCAACACACTGACTCACTCCTGAGTCCATCCAAACCACAACAACACAGGTTGTGTACTCTGTTCAGTCCTTAAAATCCTGAAATGACTGTAAGACGTCGATAGAAAAATTTACCACAAGCTCTATTGGAGGGCCTCAGTACGAGCACAGTCCTACAAAATACGCAAGCTGACAGTGTGTGGTGATAAATGACTTCATATGAACATAACTTCCAAATTATTGTGCACTCTCCCTGGCACACCTATGACCCTGCATTGGAAGAAGAAGGTATATAAAATATCCAGATGCTTTCAAAGTAGAGTTTCCCTGTCATTAGACAGACTGGAGCAGACAAAATAAGACCACTCCTGTGCTGAGGAAGCTAAACAGGAGTTTCTTTATAATAAACTGGGCTAACCCATGAAGGCATTTACTTTGACCTACACATACTTCAAGGATCACGATCTCGACTTATCTAAACACCTTGTTTTAGACTTGGGAGCATTTATAACATCGATACTGAAAATATGTATCTACCACCCCATCTCCATTTTAGTAAAAGACAAACCCAACATTTTCTGTTAACCGCCTTTTTATGTGACCATAAGTCTAGAGTCAAGTCAGATTTTAAAACGAACAAATAACATAATTGCACAATCTACATTTTCAATCAGTTCATACTTCCTGTCTTGCTCTTTTTCATTTACTCCGTAGACTGGACATGACTGTGGTTCATCCCTGTTACCGTACGCTGTTGGCGTTTTACGTCTGACAACTTCTGTCTTTTGTTACTTTAATTGGATAGCCACAGACTGACAGTGTCACTGTTTTGTCTCATCCCAATAGCCAATAAAGTTCTCCTGACAAAAGCAAACAAACAAAAAAAAGGAAGATGGAAAATGTTGAGATGAGCCGACAAATAAAGAAATGGATGTTATGGGAAAGCACAGTGGTCTGAAGGGAGCTGACCCAGAAGAAAAGTCAAGAGTGCAGGTGTGAAACTGCATTTGGTAAACAAGAACACACACTCACACGTTCACACGTCTGTCAGAATGACTCTAATCCTTTTTAAAACAACAAAGAAAACCTCCAGTACTGTGAAAAGCAGGAGGAAGGTTATATAAAATTCAGGCCTGGTGATGAATGCTATGTTGATGTTAGGTTTGGGCCAAAATGGTAAAAGACTGAAGAGATTATTTTTGGCTAAGAGGTACACTAGTACCTTCGAGTGACTTGCGCAGAGGTTTACATAACTCACTCATGCACCAACAGATCTGTTCCTAACATTCAATAATAGCCTAAAAAGGTGTCCGTCATGGTCTTGAGTCATCTGGAAGAAGACTATAGAGAATCTGAGAGCTAATTTGTTTTCAATGGACCTGAGGTGTTAGTCACAGCATGAAGCTCAACTTGTGAATCTCTTCTGATCCGATCCTCTGTCTCTTTCCTTGTCACCGTTTTCTTCAAGTGGGACTCAAAACTGACAAGACCTGTGTTAACTAGGTACGCTTAAAGTTCTCATCAGTATTCACCAAATCGGACAACACTATCAATCCAGAGAGTTAAGTTAGGGAAAACTTTATGCAATGTCTAAAATGTGAAGAAGCTGTAAGATCAATTTGGCATTGATTGCTTTATCTCCACAGTTGCTGCTTGCTGTATATAACTGAAGGCAAAGAAAGCTGAAGAGGGACACCATGACAGTGCTAAAATCCCAAATTATAAATAACAGCCGAGAAATGTTTTCGTTTATTTTTTTTAATCTGTGGAACAAGAGACTGGTAAAATCAATTTCTTAAAGTCTACATACAATAAACAATCCTTATGCTTCAGATGATTAGCATATATGGATATATGACAAATGTGCATATATTGGCCCTTTTTAAGTCAAGGTTAAATTTGATTGCTCCGGTGACGCTTGTTTTCAATTCTAAGACCAAAATCTTTTATGTAATTTTGAAATGACAAGAAATAAATTTAACTGATGGTTTGTAAAGCCTTTCCTTAAAGCGTATAATGAATAGGTGGGTTTTGGAAAGATCTCAGCAAGTGCACTCTCTCTATCTTAGCAAAGAATAGCAGGACTGTTTAAAAGGCATCAAATCAATGGCCACGTTTTATTATTGTAAATCAATGCAATTTAGAAAAAAGCATGAGGTTAAATGTTTGAGGTGCAGAGAGGGTAATCAAACATCATTATCTGTTTCACGTGTGAATGACTTGACGTTGCTGTCTGGCCAGGTGTTTCATTAGAGCTGGGTGATAATTTTGAGAAGGTACGTCATCATAAGTAATATTAACAGACAGCACACATTGTGTGCAGACAGTCTTCTCTTCCGCCAGATTATTAAAATGTATTAGATGAAGAAAAAAAAACGATACTGAACGAAAAGATGGGGGAAACTGCGTTTTCTTTTAAGGAAGTAGCCAAATGGAATCAAGTAGCAACCTTCCTGAAAAGATTTACAAGACATAGGATAGCCTGTACCCCCTTATGCAGATGGGAGCATTTGTAAAATGGAAAAAAAGAATTTAAGAATTGATTTAAAAAAAAATATACATTTGGAAAGCCCATGGTGCTCGGGAATGTTCCCCCACAACACGGCACGTTAAAAGCGGCTTGCTGTCCGAGTGTCTGTAGCCTTACCTGCCTGTCAGGTGCTCGGCTCCCTGGGGGTGAGTACCGGCTCCTCGGACTCCAGTCCCGCCCACCGGCTCTCCGGTGGCCCCGAGCTGCAGAAGCTGTGCGCGGCGGTGGCTGGAAACCAGTCAGCTGTACTGGGAGGACTGGACCGGTGAAGGACAAACAGCGATGTGTTCACTGCCGAAGGACGGGAAAACTCCATGGTCACAACAAGAGCATCCCGACTACAGTAACGTCCGCCGGTCGGTGACGGTCGATGCGATGTGCTAAGAATTTCCGATAATATCTCAACCGGGCTGCCAACAGGAGAAAAAAATAAAAACAAACACTGGAAGGTGACGAGGACTGCTGCTGTTAGCAGGTCGTTCCGGTCAGCCTGCTGCTGACTTCTCCTCGTCCACTACACTGAGCTCCCTTCTCCGTGTCGTCTCCTTCTGCCTTCAACTTGCAGTCCTTTTTCTCTTTCTGTCTCTCTCTCCTCCTTTCACTCTTCTTCGCTCCCTTTCCTTCTCGTACACAGACCAATTCACTCAGACAGGCAAGGTGTAATATTTAGCAGCATGAGGAGCTCTGGAAGACTTAGCTTTGATATGTTGCCTTATTTACATAACATTTGTAGACATCTTAAATAAATTGAATATTGATATATCCCCTGACTTGCCCCACTGTAAAAAAAAAAAAAAAAAAAAAAAGGGTTCCCTTTCTTAATTCAAACATCAGCCTCTGACTAAATCTGGTCATTTTCTACCATGACACTAGGGTGATGCTTGAAACATTTCAGGATACTGAGATCAGCATCTTTGGCGTTTCCATTTAACAGTTGTAGTTGAACAAAAAATTAAATAAGCATAAATCCTCATATGAAGCCTGAAGCTCTATGTGTCATCTTTCATAAACACAAATAAATCTGAATATTTGTCTCTGAATGTGGGGCGGAAAAAAAACTTTCATGGCCAAACAAACCATTTATAAGCACACTCCCAAATGGCAAGACGTCAGACTCCATCAATGCAGGCTGATGCCTTTGTGTCACAGATAGGGACGGGTGACATGTTATCTTGTGGCACATTTAGACTTTTTGTCTTTAAAGAATATTCATAATATGATGCGACTTGAAATGTAGTGCAAAACATTTAGCAGAAGGGCAGCTTGACAATAAATCAAAGCAGGGCCTCACTAATGAAGAGTCAACCATGTGTTAAGTGCCCCAGTAACTACAGCACAGCTTCCCCGTAACACAGATAACCCCTAATGTGAATTAATTTCAGGCTCAGTGTCAAAGATTAGCTACTCTAGGAACCGGAGGGCAAAATCACATGAGAAAAAGAACCATCAGAAATTATTTTTAAAAAAAGAATCAAAGCAACTCTTTCCACTCGGCATCTTTAGCAGTGTTAAGACATTCTGAGCTTTTCTCCGTAACTTACTGCCTCATTTATGAGAGCGTGCCTCACTTTTCGGAAGTGACTCACAAGTTTTTGAAGTGGCACGCACCATGACCTCTCCGAGGAGACGTCCACGGCCTCCTGTGATTGTCATGGGACTAGCAGCTTAGCTAGGCGGAAGAAAGCATAATGCACCCATTCATACATATAAGATCGGTCCAATGTGGGGCCACAAACTTTTAATGGATGCTTTAAAGCTAATTTAATTGCTGAAATGGACCTTGAAGGTTTTACTGAATATTCAAAAACAAAAGATGGCATCTCCATCTCTTCTGGATGACTTGTCCTTCTCTGAGCATCTTCAAAAAGCAACTCAAATAATGCATTGGCCTCATCACTAATGCAATATGTGCCTCCAGTTGTTTTCAACCGTGAACTAAAGGTATGCTGCCACTGCCAGTTCATTGGGGATTGGAAGGTTTGTGGTGCTCTAGTGCCCTCTAGCGTTAGATGGAGATAGAGATCTGGATCCAGACAGCATCCCTTCATTTTTTTTTTTTTTTCAACTGAGCAGATTCAGTAAGGCAATGTTCTGCGATCAGATTTAATTAAAAGCGCCTGAAGCCGGTCACCCACTGAACTTCAGACCTACATTCAGCAAACTGTGACAGTTTTTAATATCCAAATTACACAGCCCACTGATCAATGCTTACGATACCTGCTGACTCTGACAAATACAATATCCTCTGAACTGATAGCAATCAAAAGCAAATGTACCACAGTGACTCTGGCACTCGCGATGGAAAAGAACACAACAATGGAAAAGAAAAAAAAAAAACAGAAAGCCCCTGTTTCAGTACTTGGAAATAATAAATGTGTCGGTTAGCAGTAAGTTGAGTCAGGGCAAAGTCATGAGAAAATCAAGTGGAGTCTGCTGAAACGTGGCAGCAAGCCAAGCAGCTCAAGTGCCCAGTCGGCACGGCTGTGGTGGAACCAACCCTGGAGGGACGTGAGTTATACGCCACTAAATCAGTCTCACGTCCAGCTGACTTGCCAGCTTCTTGTCTGTAATCAGCACTGACACACAAGCAGTTTATGGTGTGAGTGGCTTTGTGCGTTTTAGTCGAAGCATTCACCAAATGAGAAGCAGCAGAAAGAAAGACAAGACTGTCTGTGTGCGTGTGTTGTTGATCAGTCACCTGGCAGATAAACGACCGGGGGAAAACGATCAAACAATCTTATTCACTGTGATAAAGAGGGTGCGATTTAACCTTTTGCCTTAAATGAAGGCTTATAAAGATGGTACAGTGGTCTAAGCATACGCTCAGAAAAACTAATGTATGTTTGTGTTGGTCGAGCTGATAAATGCTGGACTCTGAATCCGTACCTGATCAACAGACAATTTGTCAGTACTTTAATCAATCTTCTGTTTGTTCCATTTCTTCATGTGATAACATTGTTTCATGGCTTGGCATGAGCAATGTGCAGATTTTTCATTGTACCAAATCGGAAAACAGGATTTAACTGCGTTTACTTCGATTATTAAAATATTACTTATGGTTCTCAGTTCTTCTTTGGTATTTCCAAAGAGAAGTTAATCGGAATTAACCCCTTGAAGCCCGATCCTGTATTTTTTAATCCAAAGTCTTGATATAAATTGGTGTGAACATGAGGAATACATTCTAGACTTCACACTTAGTTGTTTAGACCAGAAATGTTATAATGCTGATAAATGATGAAGGTGATTCTAAATGTGAAGAAATCAGTATATAATGTTGTCAGGCAGTATCAGACAGCTGTTTCTTTTAAAACTGTTAAGTTTTATTCATGGTATTAATCAACAGTTCAGCTAAACAGTGAAATTATGATATTTTCAACTTCACCTACCAAAAAGTAGAAAAAGGTTAAAAACAGAAACATACGAGAACAAAGTTTCAGACAGCTGAGCTTTCAGCCTCGACACTGTGTCCTCTTACTGTTCACTTCGATTCTAGTCTTCTGTTTTTTCTTTCTATTTCTATCCCATTGTCTTCTTTTTGTCTCTGGTTTTTCATGTAGATGCCAGGGGGTGGGGGAGGAGGGTCAACTCCTCAGCCCACTCCAGCCTCTGCTTTACTTCTGCCTTGCACTCTGATTGGCCGTTGGTTACCATGGCGGTGACATTGGCTGTGGGTTCTGGAGGTAGGACATCACAACTGCTGAGATGGACAGCCTGAAAGCACAACAGTGCAGTTTCAGTTGTATGGCAGGTAAAAAAGTTTATTTTTTTCTTCAGCCCAAATCAATTTTTTGAAATTCAAGTTTCTAACTGACTGCCTTACCCCTTTTTTCATGAATAGTCACTCATTTTTCTTTGATAAAATGTGATATTCGAATCACCGGCCATCTACCACAGTCCTAAAACTGGCCTTGAACCAGCTTGTATCCACGAGGCTGGGGTATCTAATTTGTACTTGGACATAATTTGCTAAGCCAAACGTTTTGCGTTACTAAGATATAAGCGCATTTAGCTCATTCATAATACAACCTCATCTAGACAATGGAAAAGAAGGTTTTTCCTCATTGTAAATCTGTCTGGGAAGCCCTGCTTTAGTGCTCTTTTATAAGCAAATGTGTCCCCGACAGAGGTCAAACAGTTAAAAGCTTTAGGATATTGTAATTGATTTCCCTAACAGCAGACAAAAACAAAGTATAACCTGCACTTTTTAACTTGAATGAAGATGGACTTTAAAATAATCCCAAACTTTTGTAAGCCCTTATTTTTTTACTAAGATTTAAAATAGGAGGAATTTTCTGTTTATTACTGATTCTTTTAGACTAATTTGCTTGTGTTTCTATAATCAGGGCTTGTTGGAAATTTTGAGAAAGACACAAACTGACCAAAACCTAAAAGCTGGCTCAAACAAAGCCCAGCACAACCCAGAGAGCCTGACAGACTAATGTGAAACCCACAGTTACAGTATATGTTCTGCAATACAGCAGGAGCTGACAAACAAACAGAACACTGAATAAACACACATTGGTACACACACGGGTGTTACACAGTGCATCCAAAAAGGATTGTTTACTCACATAAAACTACTCATCATTTGTTTGGTGTCCTCTGAGCTTCTGGAGTTTGCAAAGCTGATGAAAGAACAGTAGACTGCCATCCAGGCGCACCACTTGAGCTGAAACACAAACACACGAGATGACTTTGTGAGGATCTCGCTTCTTTTTTCTGACAATCTTAAAGAGGATTAAAAAAGAAAAAGTAAGAGCATTTAGTTACTCTAAATTATAAACATGTGATTGTAGACAGACATATGTTAAGGTTATTATTTATATTAACTCTCCTGTTAAAAGTATTTAAAAAGAAAACTTCCGTCAAATGGAGCCCCAGTTGGTTTATGCTGTGTCTGAACGGTGGGAGTTTTTAGAGCGTGACACATCAAAAACTCGCACAGCGAGAAGAAAAACAAATTCCATGTGGGGGAAACAGATTGCTTTGTTTCATGGAGTAAAACAACACTAATCACCAGTGCAGAAGACTTCTGTTCTTTGGAGAAAAAAGAAACATTGTCATTGTCGGGTCTTCTTAAAATGATCCATGTTTTGTTTTCCCCTGTCAGGGGAGTTTAACAGCATGCAGCCCATAACTATTTTCTATTGGGAAAAGCTATGTAATGCTAACGATCCACAGCGAAAGCTGAAGAGGCACTCTGATAAAAAATAAAAGATTAAAAAAAGATTAAAAAACAAGGCCAAGTTGGACTTTTTCAAAGATAGTTGGAGATACTAAAGACAGACTATGAAACTCAAAATCAATCAAATCAACTAGCCATAAATTAATAAAATAAGCCTAATAAAAATTTCTAACTAATCGAGGGCTGTCTATAAATCAAGCTTATACTATGGTTAAATTTGACAAAATGCCAAGATAAACTACATCTACATGACAGCTGAGAATATTTCTAACCGTCATTAACATGAGAATTGTATGGCATCCACATGGTTTAAAAACTCTTACATTAACTTTCAGGATCCTGCCTGACAACCTTTAAATCTTGTTTCCATCTCAGTTTTGCTTTCAAGGATATCAGTGATGTTTTTTATAGAAAGACAAGTCCATGAAACCATTCATATATTGCAGCAGTGCGTATGCTTCTGTTTAGTGTGCCCTTTTTCATGAAGGTCTTTTTGACGACTGCCCTTCATTCTTTCGTGTGAGTTTACCTTTAATCTACTAAATGGAATGACTGGGACAGACCAGGGTCTGACCTTCAGAGGTCAAATGTTTCAAGTGGACAAAGATTAGCATCCACCAGAGACAGAGGACAAAGAAGATGGGAAACACAAAAGTTTACAATTAAAAACATATGTGAAGGTAACCTTGAGCATCAGCCCACACATGCTAAAGATCATGCCAAGCAGGTTCATGTAGTCCGGAGTGGGGTCTTCCAGTGTGGGGTTGGCCTCTGTACTGGGGGGCTTGTACCTGCCACAAAAAAACATTTTATGAAGCCCTGCATACAAAGTAAATTGTAAATACATGTGTTAAAGAGATAGAATTTGTCACTTTTACACTGAGTCACGGAATTGAAAAATTACACAAAAGGATTTAATTCAGGAATAAGATTTTCCCTCTTACATCTGAGGAGATTATGTCGGAGAAAAATCCCCCCCCCCTATCAAAGACAAATTCTCGTTTTTCTCTTTAACATATAGGATTTTTATCGTTGAAACATGTACTTACTATTCACTATTGCACTCATATATTTACAGAAAAGCTACAATGACAAACTTGCTAACTGAAGAACAAATGTACAGGTAAAATTAAAGAAGAGAGAAAAAAGCAAAATAACATTGATTCATGTAAGCAATTTCGATTAATTTATAATAGCCAATTACACATTCACATAACTATATGACTGCTTTTCAGATCCGTAAACGAGACTAATAATTTAGCTAATAATCCAACAGCCACTAATCCCACCTAGGTACACTGATGATGAGTTATGAAGGCTAGCTAGCTGCTAACTGTCAAAAACCGTGCTTTCTGGCTATCTCAAAATTTCAATTCGTTTTATTTTTTAAACAAATTACCTTAAAATTTTGTTTGGCCTCCTTGGATCTGCCATATTGTTAGTTGACATACTGTAATAGAAAGTCTTCCTGTGAGGAAACGGGGAAAAAAAATGAAACTCCTTTGACCGACACACCGTTTCTTAGTAAACGGAAGAGGGAACATTCGTTTCCGGTTTCTTTAGAAATAAAAGTTTATCATATTATTTAGTCCCAAATAGTACATCCCTATGGTTTTTTAACCTATATTTTGAAATGGGTACCCTTTCCCAGTGTGCATTGCGTGTTGTTTCCTGGGAAGCACGGCCAACAGTTAAATGTGTAAAAAGAGCTAAGTAGGTGTTTTTTTCTCGTCTGATAGCTACTTGAATATATCAACATTGCTTTTCCTGTGATATTTAATTGTTGAAACGTCCCAAGAAGGTAACTTTGACAAGCTCAGATATTTTACAAATATGTTTTTCGATTGGTTAAAAATAATCTGTCCTTAAATTCTTCTCACCAGATTTGATTTCTTTATTTATTTATTTTTAGTGCAGAGAGGTAGCAGTGTAAAACGTTTGTGACGAATGAGTGCGTTACATGTTTCACCTCACAGGTGATGTGATGGCGTTTCCTCAACCCAAACCGCAGGCCCCTCAGCTTCCTCAGCATCTCCTCAGGACTATTGATTGTAAACAAGGAGCTGTCAGAGCTGTTCGCTTCAATGGTGAGAAAGAGCATTCACTCCTACACCGAGACTGGCCGACATGGCATATTTGGTATAAGAAAGCACTAGTCTACCTTTGCTGAGATGTTGTTGCCTTATTTGGACATTTTATTTCAGCTGATGGAGACTATGTGGTGTCTTGCGGTAGTGACAAATCCTTAAAGTTGTGGAGTGTGAACCGAGGAACCTTGTTGAAGACATACAGTGGACATGGATATGAAGTTCTGGATGCTGATGGGTATGAAGACTGCCAGGCATTTATAACCTCATATGTATTTAAGTAGATAGAAAAACACAGTTGAGATTTTTCTCCCTGCATACAAATATTAGGATTTTTTCTTCCACAGTTCCTTCGATAACAGCCAGATTTGCTCCTGTAGCTCTGACAAGACAGTGATTCTGTGGGATGTGGCCACTGGCCAGGTCTCGCGCAAACTCAGAGGGCATGCTGGGGTTAGTTCTGCTTTTTTTTTGTGTTTCAAAATGGCTTTTGTATTTGAAATATTGATAGGCAGTTTTTTAATTTTCTTTCTCAAATTCTTCTTTTCCCACAGAAAGTTAACTGTGTTCAGTTCAATGAGGAGGCAACAGTCATCTTGTCTGGTCAGTTGTTTCTTGTAATGGAAATGGTCTATAAAGCAGAATGGATTCATGTTTGCATACTTACTTTTTTACCTTAAATAAATGTACATATACATGCATCTGTCATCTCACTTTTTTTGTGATATCTGGATATCCTTCACATGTATTCTTTGTCTTCTCTCAACATCCAGGATCCTTAGATGGGACAGTGCGATGCTGGGACACACGATCCAGAAAATTTGAGCCAATCCAGATTTTGGACGAAGCTCGTGACAGCATTAGCAGCCTTAAAGTTGCACAGCATGAGCTGCTCACTGGGTCAGCAAAGTGGAAATGATAAATGGTTTTCACTGTGCAGGAAAAAATAAATTATCAGTAAACTGATGTTGCGTTGATTAGCAGAGTGTGCTAACTGACACTTTTGTCTCAGTTGAATTTGCTGTGGCGTGTTTTGAAAATGTCTTTTTTTCTTTAGGTCAGTGGACGGCAAAGTGAGGCGTTATGACTTGAGAATGGGACAGCTGCATGTAGACTGCATCAGCAGTAAGTAATCTTTTCCATGATACAGTCTCAAAACCTATTGGAGCAATAACAGTTGCCAATGCTTTGTTAGTAGCTGGATATGGAAGTGAGGGCAGGTTATGCAAGAAATGCAGAACATTGTAAACTGTGAATTTGTCTGTTTCAGGTCCCATTACCTGTGTTTGTTTCAGTCAAGATGGTCAGTGCACCCTCAGCTCGAGTTTAGATTCAACAGTCAGACTTCTGGACAAGAGTACAGGAGAAATGCTGGGAGAGTGAGTCTTCACCAGTTTCAATAAAAGGGCTTCAGTCCTGGCTTCATATTAGAGTTCACTAGCACTAGATGTGGTGACAGTTAACATGCACAAGAGATTCAGAGGGGAAACATGCACATAAGCATGGCTCTCTTTACATCAGGATTTAGAAAAATAGGCTTTAAGTGTTTTAAATGTTTTGCTTTGCTTTCCCGCTGTTCTCTTAGTATACCTATAAAGGGAATCCTTCATAATAGCATCAGTCTGGATGTCCATATCTTTGCTTGCTTCTTATAGGTATACAGGACACAAGATGAAGGGCTACAAGCTGGACTGCTGTCTGTCCAGTAAAGACACCCACGTCTTGAGCTGCTCAGAGGATGGGCATGTGTACTTCTGGGACCTAGTGGAAGTAATTATGCATTTTTAGCTCTTTGCTGTCGTGACAGAATAACGAGTGAATAGTGGAGCTAGTTTTCAAGTATGAGTACACGAAGGCTGTGTAATTACAACTTCAGAATAATAAGTCCTGATGCACCAGCTAGAGCAAACTGTTCTTGTCTTTTTCTCTTACAGGGATCTTTGTCCTTAAAGCTGCCAGTCGGGAAAGCAGTTGTCCAGTCACTATCTTTCCACCCCACAGAGACTCGCCTCCTCACAGCCATGGAGGGACAAGTTCAGGTGTGGGGGGCGGAACCAGAGGAGACAGAGGATGGCGGTGTGGACCCTTAGAAAGGCTGAAAGTACTCAAATGTGACTGTTGCATGTTCAAGGAACATTGCTTTCTATTGGACAAGCAAAATACCGTCTAGCCAGTCAAACTGAAGGACCTTGTGGTGACACCTTGCTGCCAAAGTCAGTTCAAATCCAAATGACCCTGTGAGCACAGGATGATTTGGAGGTTTGCAAATAAAATCAGCTGCAAATTTTTTGCAATATCCAGCTGAGCCTTTATCCCATCATACATGATTTACCAGTTTAGTTTTGGGCTCAGCGAACAGTGCACAGATTTGAGCAATCAGGTTATATATCAGTTTTACAAAGAAAATTACACACATTCTTACAATGAAAGATGTTTAAATGCTTGTTGGTTTTGTTAAAAATAGGATATCAGTGAAATGAGTAATGACTCATAAGCAGTTCAAAGATAAAGGTAAATTGCAAAGGATCTAATTCACAAGCTATATTTGGCATCTATTCCTCCTTGTCCATTAGTATGACTAAAATTTAGTTCAGTAGAAATGAAGGCCAATCCTGAATGAACCAGATGAAACAAAATTCAACTCTTTGGATGGTGAGTTTGTGTTGTCATTTCTAATTTGAATCTCTTCCGTTATTACTGAAGTTGACAGAAAGATTGTGTATGAAACTTTTTATACATTTTTATTACAAAACTAAAATAAATGTCAAGTACACCAAAGGAATCATGCTTTCATTATTTCTTCATCAACAAAACTCCCGTTAATACGTAGATGTTCAGTACAAGTTTATTTTCATTATGACTGTATACACAGTGGCAAGAGAACGTTGCAAAATAACTTAATCAGCTAAAAGTTATAAAAAAACTGCATTAAATAAATAAATAATTTATTTGACATAAATACATTTTCCAAGAGGCTGAACTGTAGAAGGCTAAAGACCTTCTATCAGCAGCGTTTGTCAAACAAGGCTTGTCTACACAGCATCGTACATATCTGTTCTACCTTTAGCTCCAAATTGAAATTTTAAATAAATACATGTTAGGTTATTTACTGGGTCAAATGGTTATAGACATGTTCACCTTTACCCTTGTAGTACTTTTTAGGCCCTTGAAAGAACATTGGAAGTACATTTTCCTACTCATGCTTATAACAGAATCAAAAACCCTTTATAGGTCCCAGCATATCACCGGTTGAAGTTAACTTGTCCAAAGTAAGCTGGTGACGTTGTCTCAAGTTACAGGAGGAGTAGCCTAGTTCCATTATTTTTCAATTTCACCACATGAAAACTTTGCAGATTTGTCCCTTCAGAAAAAGAGAAATTATAAACATTTTCAGTTTATGCCCCTGCACTCTTCATGCGTCTGCAGTCGTCAGTCAGCCCATGCAGCTGCAGCCTGAGGCTGACAGTTTCTCCACTTTGTGCCAGCGGTGAGAATTATCAAGGAAGGCTATGTCCTCGTGGTGTGTGGGCCTGCAGCACGGCGCGTTGTGCCAGCGCTCCCCGGGTGCCGGGTTTGGGACCACTCCACTGAGCAGGAGGTTGGTGAGGGTGAGGTCGTGGTTGGAGCGAGCATGGGGACACATCCCACTGCAGTACTTGAACAAGATGGTCTCATCCGAGTCATAGCCGAGCCCCAGGTCACGGACCTGCAGCAGAATGGACCGTAGTCCACAGTGGGAATCGAGAGTCGAGCGACGTGTCCGGGCTGAGATTTGGGTGATAGGGAAAGGATATGGCCTGTCTCCAGAGGCTTCTTTCTGTATTTCCTCTACAGCTGAGTAACTGCTTCTTCTGTCGTCATCTTGAGACACATGTGTTGACGCTTCTCCTTCTTTCTGACCTGGAAAAACAGGGTTATTTATATTTTTAATGCACAGAATAAGTAGTACCATCACAATGTTCTCAAAGCAGTTGGTCATGACCCCACCCCCCCTCTCTCAGCCATCACTTACTGATCAGTGATCTCAGCCAGTGGCCCTCTCCCTGTTGGAAGCAAAAGAGGATCAGAGCAAGCTTCAGCAGGGACCTCATGGTTAAGAGTCTGCTCTTCGTCTTTGCGATCCCACAAAATGAACCAGACACGTTTGTGTTTGTACGCCGGTGAGTGTCTGCTAGCGTGCGTGATGCTTAAGATGCAGACGAGTCGCGACCTCCAATATATAGCCCTCTGAGATGAAGGGGGGTGAAAAGATGAGACGAGGAGTTGTAGGGGGAAGACAGACACTAACCCGTTACTTGCCAACTGACTATCCCACTCACCTGAGTTTGACAGGGAGCGTAGGAGGGCAAGCGGGCGCTTGACCCAGAATTTGTCCTTTTGGGATTATCTAATTGAAGTAAATCACTGGCTTATTGTTGAGTTTCCCCCAGATGTTTTTCCAAAAGATGCTGGCCCCTGATAATATAGTTTCCCAAATGTTTGAGGTTCTTATAAAAGAGCTGAGAAATGGATTGTGATGTCGCTTGGATGCTTCTGAGAAGAATGCCTTCTATACGAATCAGCACGTGTGTAGCTGAATAGACATTGTGAAAATGCAGACAGCCAACAGATGCTGTCATACACCGGATTTTCAAGTGCTGAGACATAAACAACAGAAATAGTACATGTAGGAAATGTAAAGGAAGAAAGGCCGTATGAGTAACTATGGCGTTTGAGTAGGTGCTTCTCATAGTCTGCTTTTTGTCACTGACCTGATCATATAGTTTAAACCTAAGGGTCGGAACAAAATGGATCAAGGCTTTATTGGCAGAGAGGTAGAGGTTTACAATTGGAGCACAACGAGGCCTGTTTCAGCAGACATTCCACAATGAGGGACTTGACCTGGCCTGGTCCATAAATTGAGGGATTTCATCTGCAATGTGTGTCTGACATGTAGAATATGTAGAATATGCATTATGTAATGATTATAGGGCCCAAACAGGCAGTCAGTGGAATTTGGAGACAGAAAGAAAGTGCATATTTGGACCCTCTCTCTACCATCCATGTGCAGGGCAAACACCAATGTTCCTTATTTGGCAAGTTATTTTGTTCTGATTTGTAATTTGACAAACATTTGGAACTTGTTCAGGTTCTTATAAAGGTTTATTGCCCAAAAATAAATCTTGACATTTTATGTAATTGCTCACAATGCACATTTTGTCTTGTGTAAATTGAAGATAGCTCTTCACAATGTGTTTCTCAGTCACACAAACACTCCTACACTCCCACAATGCGGGGTTAATTTTTAGTAGATACAAGGCCCTAGGGTAAGACCACCCCTCTGCTATCTAACTCACAGCCGTGCCCATGACTGCACTTACTGTGATTGTGACTCACCAAGTCCATAATAAGTCCATTATTAATGGGTGTTTGTAATGTATGTACTTTTGAAAGGAAACCTACTAAAAAGATGCAAAAGAAACTGGCTGACCAAGGAATAGAATATAATGGGTTGATATTCAAATATTATATAATAAATATGGCATATACATGGTACACAATAGTTTATACCTCTTTTCATGAAAAGACGATGACGATGTAATTTTTTCTTGTATGATTAAATGTTTATCTATGCAATGCTTTAATGATCGATCTCTTGAAAGGTTATTGCTGGTGTGTATAAATAGATATAAAAGAGGAATGTGTCTGATAACGAAATTATTTTAACTTTATGGGCAACCATGTACATTACAATCCAGGCAGTAAATATAGCAGTAATAACAAAGAACATTATTGTTGCTCTTTTTCGCCAGTGGCCTGGCTCCACTTAGTTATATTTAGCCAAGAGAAAGGTCTTGGATGACTTCTTGAGTATATTCATAACTTTAAAACAGTCACATCCATCACATCGCACAGCTCTGTTCACATGAATTACTAAGCAGTCGTCTCTAAATCTTGAACTAAGAATTCCCCCCAAAGATTTACTGCCAGGTATTTCTGTGATTCGTTTTAGGATACTTTCTTTTTTTAACCTGGATACAATAAATCATTTGAACCCCAAAAAGAGAGGAAAAAAATTAAAATTATTGTACAAATAAATTATGATATTGTCTTTTTGTTAAGTTTGATAACTTTCACATGATATAGAGTTTCTCTGTCCATAGTAATTTTTTCCTTTTATTCCTCCTTCCAAATTATACCAACCGAACACAAAGTATGTTAACACTGATAGGTTCTGTGCATTGAAAAACTCTTATTAACAAATACAGTTTTTCTAAAATAATGACAAATTTCCAGGTGAGGTGCTCTTGATAAAAAACTAAACATTTAAGTAAAATCTGGAAGATCTTAAGAAAATTCAGATAGCAAATATTTAATGCACACTTATAATGTTTCAGCTTCAACTACAATTCTTAATGGTTATTTCAAATGATGGAAGAGCAGGAGCTAATGTGGTTGAAAAGGGACCTTTGCAGAATGCCAAGAAGCCCTCTATTTGAAACTGCCAAGATATATTCTGTAAACACGGTGGAAATCTTCTAAATATGAGTTCACTGGCAACCTCCACATAGCTGCATTTATTTCAGGCAGTCAAAGAAAGTTTCTATTTCCTTTTATTTTAAAATAAGCATGCAAAAGGGCAGAAGGCCTGACACATTCCTTCCCTTTCTCAGGGAGACAGGAGAACGAAGGAAGAGTGATAGATAAGAAGACAGTGAGAAAGCAGAGGAGGTGGTGGGAGAAATACAGTGGAGATAAAGCAATCCTTCTGGATTATGGCTTGAGTATCCAGTCTGGTATTCTGCATTGTCAGGAGACAGGAATGGAAAGAACGTGGCATCACTTTCTGTAACAGAGGAAGAAATAAAAAACACATGATGTGTATTTTACAGTGGCATTCCAACCAGATTTGATTATTCTGCATGATACAAACCTACATTAACAGCACTATCATAAAAAATGGAAAACGAGCACACCTTTTGCTTATCTTTATTTTCTGTGGATTCTGCTGTTTAAATAAAACAGAATAAAATTAAATTGGTGTTCTGATGGATGTTACTTTCATTTGCTTAGAGACTAAAATCAATTTTATCGTTTATCTTTTTTCACCACATGACATGCTCTCTGTTTGACCTGATATCATCCAGAAAAGCTAGATAATTTACTATGAGTGTATCTTAAACTTGATAATAAGATAGATCACATATGACACATGTATTCAGACATCAAATCTACACATTTCGGCTTTTTGTCCATCACTTTCCTGACTTTAACTTAAGACTTTAGGTGGAGTATTCAAAACTGTTTTAACATCTGGGCTGTGAGGAGATCTTCACATATCACAAATGTTTTCAAATCCTACTTTTGCTTTTTTTTCTTCTAAAGGGATTATAGGTCTTTAAGGAGAGAGTCGCTGGTCCCAGTTTTTCCTCTTCTCTGCATTCCTAGATTTTTTTAACCTATTTACAGTCTCTTGAAGGCGACATATCAAAAATATATTTCCCATATGTGTTGCCTCCTGTGTTTCCATCCATTCAAACGAAGCATCTCCTTGATGAACAATGTGTGCTGACCGGATCCAGTCATGAGAGTGGTTTAATAAATCTCAGTAGGTTTTAAAAATTCTAAAGACCTAATCTCAGTAAACAATGTTGCATAGTTTATCAAATTGTGCACACTTACTATGCAATTGCGTAAATTGTAAGAACATCCATGTTATCTTTCTCTTTTTAAGATATAGATCGAATAAGGGGTTGTAGCTACATACTGAAGTTGGTTTGTGGTTTTGGTGAGCCAAACTGGGGCACATTGATTCCTTCTGTTGGAAACAATCTTAAAACTAATAAAACACATTATGGGAGATGGCTATTACTCTATACATAAAAAATTAAACATGCTTCAATCTATTGTAAATGCGATTGTTTTTAAACATTTTTTTTAATACAGTGTTGCTGCGTCATTGGGATAAATTCAGTCACGACACATTCAGTGTGTCATCAAACACCAGATTTGAGCTCAGAAAACGGACGATTTGAGAATATGTCATGTTCAGATTCTGTGAATACTGATTGAAAGAGTTGAGCTTTAGCATTCCTGAGTGAGCTGGTCAGACAGCCAGTCCATATAGGGCTCGTCTGAAGAGCAGGAATGTGGGGAGCAGTCTTCCTGTAACTGAAAATATTCTGAGAGGATTTGGACTTGGAATCTTAAACTTGCATGGAGCAGCTTCTGTTTACGAAGTAAAGCAGTTTGTCAGAGCCGAGATGCTCCACCGTATGTCATCAAGGCACAAGAATGTGCAGGTTTTCTTTCCAGCTTTTCTGTAGAGCAGCCACCAATCATCTGGTCGAAGATGAGAATCTGGTTAAAGTAGGTGACAGTGGCAGCAGATCAGAAATTAAATGTGATTAATTGACAAGAGCAAATCCACACCAACTGCATCTAAAAGTCCCATCATTTCATGATCATGTCACATCACTCAATTTCCAATCTTCACCATGTTTTGCTGAATAGATGCAGTAATGATTTTTAAAGCGCCACATTGGAAAAAACAAGTTTTTAAAAACCACAATGTCCACTGCGGCATTGTGGCCTCAGGACATTGTAGAATATACCAAGTTGGAGGCATATATGTATAGTCTTTGAGAAATAAGTAACCAAAAGAATGCATCTTTTAACTCCCTCCTAGTTAAAAGTGATCAAACTGGTGTGTGGGAATTTCAATTTAATCTTAATTGGAAAACATTTTTTTTAGAGCAGGTATCTCCAACTCTGTCCTTGACAGCCACTGTGCTGCCAGGTTAAGATTACTTTGGCTGAGCAGTCATAAAGGCATTTCACTGCCGGTTCCACCATGTATCACTATGAATACAACAAATAATACTTTGATTTGATTTCCTGAATTGACCTTTTTTAAAACCTTTCAATAGAGACAAAATATAGTTATATTAAATACAGAGAATACCGTGGCTCAAATGAGTGTCAAATGACATTCTAAATATAATGGCAATTTGAAAATATCCCAACTGTCGAGTTCTTAAAAAATCACACATATAATTATTTTTAAATAATTTCTTCAATGACAAAACTTATGCAAAGAGAAGCCCAGAGTGCAAAATGTTTAATTTACAGGCCTGTTCCACAAAGAACACACTCGAAACACAAGAGTTCTTGTAAGCATAGCATGTAAAATATAATATATATATGTTCTTATTAAGGGTTGGCAGGATTCACAATACAGGGAGTTATTCCTCTCTGGGTTACATTGTAAAAGGTGTAGTCAGGGCATTTGTGAGTTCATGTGTGTCCACTGCAGGGCTGCACAACAAGGATGTATCCTGCAGCAAGGACACTAACTCAACAGGACTGGGTTGTTCTGTTCGCTTCTCTGTGGGCCTCCCCTGAGATTTAGGCTCCTGATGCTTCTCATACATCACGCTCTTTGTTTCACCGTAGCCACTTAATCTGGAAGCAAGCGATCTTCTAGGCCTCATTTTCTTCAGCTTCTTCCTCTCTGGATCATGTACAACACTGTGTCGATAGAGGCTCTGTTTCATGGCAAAGCTCTTTCCGCAGCCAGCGTGCGTGCATGTAAAAGGGCGTGCATCCTCATGAAAGGAGTTGATGTGGCTCTGCAGGTTAAAAGTTGTGGTGAACGACCTGTCGCAGCCATCCCTGGGACACTTGAAGACTGTTCTTGTATCCGAGTGGACGTGCTGGTGCTGCTTCAGGAACCACGAGTCTCTAAACACCTTGCTGCAGTGCTTACATCTTAGAGAAACCCTGGGCTGCTCCTTCCTGTGCTGCTCCTTCCTGTGCTTCAGGAACTCTGTCCATGTCTTTCCAGTGAAGTTGCAGTCCTCCTCTTGGCAGGGGTAGCCTTTGTGAACCTTTTCGTGTCGCTTCAGTTTAGAGGGAAAGGCGAATCGCATCTGGCAGCCTTCAAAGGAGCACTGGTAGGGGGGCAGCTGAGTGTGCTGCTCACACATGTGAGACTTCAACTGCTTGTTTTTCTTGAACTCAAGGCCACAGCCGTCAAATTTGCAAATGTATTTTTTTGGCTCCTGAACGTGGATGCGAGCGACGTGTCTCATAAGGTTTGCGTTGGTGGTAAAAGCCTCTGCGCAGCCATCAACGGTGCAAAAAAACGGCTTGCTTCCGCTGTGACTGAGCTCGTGTCTTGCCAGGTGATATGAGCTACTGAAGGATCTACCGCAGCCATCGCGCTCACACGAGAACGGTTTTACCCCGGTGTGTTTACACAAGTGTGCATCCAGCTTCCACTGTTTGTTATAAGCAGCCAAGCAATCCGGAAACGAGCAGATGTAGCGTTTATGTGACTCTGTTTTGGTTTCCATACCTGCGATATCGACAAACGAGAGGTAACAAGTGATTTCCCGCGAGCACGTTATCCGTCCATACACCGGTACTTCCTGTGATGATTCCAAAATACGTCACTTCCTTAGACGTCCGGATATTACGTATTTACGCAGCGACCCTTCGATGGTTTGTTGGTATCAGTCCAGCCAGGACATTTTGTAAGTGTATCTTATATTTCCATTTAAACGTACATGTGGAATTTTAGTATTTTAATTCGATATAAATTTCATTATTTAGGTGTATTTCATATTTGTGAGCAGATGACGTGTCAATAATCCGCTAACTGTTGCTAATATTAGCTTGTATTTTGCTAACAAAAATATAACAAGCATAGCCTTTTAAAAATCATGTAAGTGGTAAAAGTCATATCTTCCACTCATTGTACGTGTGAATGAGAGGTTTTCTATATTTGTGTCTGTATAGTCTGGCTGTGAAGCGTGTAATGTATACCAGGGGTTATGGTCAAAAGGCAGCTTTGAAATAGCTAGCCTACGCCTCTTAAAGGAGTTTAAGCTACAATCCTTAAATGCTCATCTAAAAGTTTAACTTTATTCAGTTAAACTGTTTTATATTCTGGAGGAAGTTAAGTAACGTTTTTTTTACATGTACAAAGGAGTCAGTCTATTAAAAGCAAAGAGCACCAGTCGTCACCATGGTAAGATATGATTTGTATAATTCACATAATTTAGGCAAAAGTACGAAAATTATGCAATTTAGTAACAAGTGTTTTTCCTCCTTTTTTATAACAGGGTGAAAGAAAAGGAACAAATAAATACTATCCTCCAGATTTTGATCCAGCCAAGGTATGTGTGATGACAAACATTTGTTTAATTAAGTGTTTGTTTGTCCATTCACTTACATCCATGTGAATCTGTGTCTGCAGCATGGGTCTCTCAATGGCTACCATAAAACCCACGCTCTGCGGGAGAGGGCCAGAAAACTGTCCCAGGGCATCCTCATTATCAGGTTAGTACCAGGTTAGACAGACAAACAATTTAAATGCTCGTCGAAATAATCTCAGAGGCAACTTTTTTTCCGTGACACTTTTATTTAATCAGTTAGGTTAAATACCCACACGGTTTTCCCAATGAGTATAAAATGTAAAAGTATGTTGAGTCATTCTTAGAACAATTATTATTAAAGATAAGGCCCTGCCTCTAATAAATACATAGCACTCATAGCTGTTGAAGTAAATAAGGGCCATCATCTTTGTTTGAGGAATTCTATTGTATACTTTAACATTTTTCCCTTCGATACTCAAAGAGTATGCATTTTCAACTATATTTTCTCAATTTAGGTTTGAAATGCCCTACAACATCTGGTGTGATGGCTGCAAGAATCACATTGGAATGGGTAAGATGAGGAAAAAGATATTTATGCATAGATTTCTATGTTTCCATTTGTTCCATAACACATTATGATATGCTTGCACAGGGGTACGCTACAATGCTGAGAAGAAAAAAGTGGGGAACTACTACTCCACGCCAATCTATAGGTAAGCGAAGAATGTTTGTTCGTCCTGTTAAAACTGTATCATCAATACGCTGTGTTAACAAGGAGTCAAAATTGTTTTATCTTATCAACTAGATTTAGGATGAAGTGCCACCTGTGTGTCAACTATATTGAGATGCAGACGGATCCAGCAACTTGTGACTATCTTATCGTAAGTGGAGCAAGCAGGAAGGAGGAACGCTGGGACATGGCTGAAAACGAGCAGATCCTCACAACGGGTAAAGGATTAATATAAATTTCTCACAGTTTTTTAACTACTGTGTTGACTTTATGTTGTTCTTTCATACACAATGATTTTCATGGAGCCATAAAAGTTTCTTGTATTCAACCGAAATGTATATTAACTTCAATGTTTTCATTCCATTATTTAGATTACTTTTTGTCTCCTTTTTTTCCTTTTAAATGAATGTTTAGGCCTTCTATTTTTCCATTCTCTTTAAACAGAACGGGCAGAAAAGGAGAAGCTGGAGACGGATGCAATGTATAAACTGGACCACTCTGGGAAAGACAAGGAGAAACTTAAGAGGGCTCTACCCTCTCTATCAGAGATCCAGGACTATCAGTCAGGCTGGAAAGATGACTTTCAGCTCAACAGCACCCTCCGCCGGAAATTCAGAGTAAGATATTGCTATCAGTTTGTTAACAGCCGTCTAAATGCTGCCCAGTAGATCCATCATTAATAACGAAGATAGGTTAAGAATAAGTAGTTTAAAAGCTAAATTGATAGTTCCCTTAATATAATCATCAGACTCAAAACAGGAAACCTGAAGTGGTCCAACGTTTTACAAAAAAACCTTTATGGAAAACTTTTTGTGGTTATAACAGTACAAGTTTGGGTACTTTTTTTTTTTTTTTTGATTCTGTGTTTTAAAACTCAAATTTCTGCATTATAGACAGAGAAAAAAGTTCAGGCTGAGCAGGAGGAGAAGGACAATGCTGTGCGTATGAGAACCAACCTTTCTATACCACTACTGCCAGAGAAGGAAGAGGACAAGAAATTGGCTGCCCTACTCACCTACCAGGCACCTGACTGTAAGCACCAGATAAGAGACTGTTTTTCTGAACTCTGATAATAGTATTGCTAAAGCTTTTTTCCTGACCATGATTTTTTTGCTTTCTGTTCAGCGTATGAGGACAAACAGCACAGCAAACGGAAAGAGATCTCCTCACGTTCCTGGTTTAACTCCACGCCATCAGGAGGTGCAGCAGGCAGTCTGCTCCACAAACTCAGCCTGCAGGGGAAGGAGGCAGCACTGTCCAAAGCCCTGGGATCCTCACACAGCCCTTTAATCCGCAAAAGAGCAGGAGGATCTGGAAATAAAACCGAACACTGTGCCACAATAACACGGCAGAAGTCCCACCCTGATGTCAACACATGTGACGACGATGAGCAGAGGGTGACACAGACACAGGAAGCCCCACATACGGAAAGAAGTCGAGGATGTGAGCGATTTGCTGAGACAAATGGCAGTGATGTTAAGGGCCTGCGTGCCGAAACCACAGAAGAAACTGAAAAAAGACTGATAAACGCAGTGGACGAGGGGAAGCATCGGGGGAAATGTTCAGCAGGAGTCACATCTTTGGTGGCAGACTACAGCGACTCAGATTCAGACGCTGGACAATAAGACTTGAGTACTGAGTCTAGGAAGACACTTTCTGCATTCATTGAAGGCAGTAAACAAAGATGGAGATGAAATACAAATCTTGTATCACAGTTGTATAAATCTACTGTAATGCTTTACTTCTCATTTGTTGAAAATAAAGTTGGTACACTTCCCTGATTGTGTTTCATTGACCCTTGACTAAGTAACGGGTGTATCAGTCTGGCACAGTTAGTTCTATTTGATCATGTTGTTTTTCTGTTAGCGTGTAATCTGGTGAAAAGACTGACTAAAACCTTGTGAAATTTAAAGTAAAACATTGCACAAAGTCCTGAAAAGGCTCTTCATTTTTTATTTTTTATATAATTTTTTTATAATTTCTCTTACTCCACATTTAAAGATTATGGAGTATTTTTTCTGTTCAGGTTTTGATGTTTAATGATATAAAGTCATACGTGTCAGGGATGTTCCCGGGCTCTAGTGAATGTCCAAATTAGGAACAAGATTATAAGTTTCTACAAGACACACTGAACCCCCGATGTTTTTAATTAAAGGTGATTTTTTCAAAAGTGATTTTTGCTACCTGAAAACTAACCTCTTTCGATAAGTTATGTTAGAAGCTTATGTGGTTTAAAACGAGGAAAATTTGCATATTGTTCAATCTGTGAAATTACAGTTTGATATGTTGTGCTGATCTTTGGCTGTGATCAAAGGCCACTTTTCCTTGTTGGCAAACAAGCCTGTGGTTTACTTTGTGGCTGTGTCATATTGATCAGAAATCCCTCCCCTTTCAGGTGACCAATGTTTGGGCAGATTTTTCTGGGTTTTGTTGCTGATCGATCTCCTAGTGAACGCAGTAGACACGAGACAGTCAACATGACTTGGTGGCGAATTCATAGTGTTCTATTTCTCATGCTTTTCTGTGATTTGAATGGGAAGTCTAGTAGTGTAAGGAGGTAAGTTGTTCTACTTCTGCACTTTCTGCAGCCCAAAAACAAATGTTTAATTGCTCAACCTGTTTTTATTACAGACAAAGCTGGCGTGACCGGTATGTAGATTTACATTGATAAAATGTTGTTGCATCTTTTTGCCACAATTTTTGTTTAAATTGATATTTCTGAATGTGATCCATAGATTTGTACCAGCTGA